>NFZR01000026.1:0-458090 GCA_002165215.1 Fusarium pininemorale | reverse complement strand
GCTTAATTAACTCCTTACTATACTTTAATTTAAGTAAATAATAATTCCTTATACTTAGTTACTTATACTAATACTAGCTATATATCTATTAATTAGACTTTTTATTTAAAGAGTTTTAAAGGTATTAATATAATCTAAGGTTTAGTTTTAATAAACTTTAATAGCTTACTAGCTTTAATAAGGAGTTAAAATATAAGATAATTAGTACTCTTAAAATACTATAATATTTCCTTACCTAGGCCTACCTACTATATAGTCTTATTATCCTAAAGAGATAAAGGCCTAGAAAGGTAATCCTATATAGTAAATATATACCTTTACTAGTAATAAATTTATTAAATCTTTCTAAGTATAAAAGGTTTACTAGTTTAATAGGGATATTAATAAGCTCTTTACTAGGGCTACTATCCTTAATAATAAAGTACTTAAAATTTATTAAGGTTACTATAAGAGATTAATATATTATAAAATATTATAATAATATTATTTTACTATTACTTATTAGCTAAAAGGAATTTAAAGGGAAAGATATTATAATATACCTTTAAATTAAAAGGTTTTTAAATTAAAGCTTAATTATCCTTAGATAATTTAAAAAATAGATTAAAGGGCTTAAGCGCTTTTAGGTTCTTTAGCTTTATAATATACTAGATATATAACTTAAATTAAAAAAAGATATTTAGTCTATAAAGTAAAGGTATAGATTCTTTATAGCTAATTATAAGCAGGTAATTACTATATATAATTACTATAAATACTTACCTAAAGAAATTTAACTTAGTTTAGATAGCCTCTAGCTTATATTAAATGTTTTAAGGGTAATTTATTATTTTATTATATTTAACCTATAAGGAATATAATATAGTAATTATTAGCTATTTAATATAGGCTATATAAATCTTAAGATTAGCCTAAAGGATTAGCTTAAATAAAAAATAAAAAATATTATATCTTTATATTATAATCTTTTCCTACTTAATTTATTTATTAGTTTTTAGTTAGACTATAGCTTAACCTTTATCTTAGTTAAGCTTTTTATTAATAAAGGTAAGTTAGTAATTTTCCTTTTTAGTAAGATTAATAATATCTTTTTAAAGAGGATTATTATTATTTTATAGGATTTTACTAGCCTTAGTAGTTAATACTGTAAATACTTTCTCTTTAAAGAGATTATAATATTTATCCTTTTTAATACTACTTTAAATTAGTATTTAAATATTAGTAACTAAGTAAAATATACTTACTAATCTATACTATAGTTATTAAAAGCAGTCTTTTTAAGTATCTTTTTAATTACTTTATTTATAGTAAAATAGTCTATATATTAGTAAAGTTTAGTCTTTAGGTAACTTTACTGCTAATTAAAGTTTTTCTTTATATTTTTATATTTATACTATTTTAAAGTAAGTATATCTATTTTAGTATAAGCTTTCTTTATATAAGGATTTATTAATAAATCCTTTTTAGGTTTTTGCTTATATAGTAGCTTACTAGGTAAATACCTTAGTTTAATTAGCTTAAATAATTACTATAACTATAAATAAGCTCCTTACTATAGCCTTTACTAGTTATTTTTTTTACTATAAGAAAAAATAGAAAATAGTAACTTTTCTTATAATATAAAAGGATAATAAAGGCTAGGATATAAATATTAATAACTATATAGCTTAAGGTAATTATATTTTAAAAGTTAAAAAATTAAGGGTTTAAGGGAGATAAGTTTAAAAAAAGATTAAGATTTCTAGTGTTATAGTAAAAATAAAAAATTAAATTTTAAATTTAAGGTACTAGGCTAAAATAGGTAATAATTAGCAAAATACTTTAATTTAATTAGTTTAAATTTTATAATAAATTATAGCACTAAGGTCTGTTACTTAGAAAATTAAATCTTAACTTTAACTAAGCTTTAACCTTTTAAACCCCTTAAATTTTAAAATTTATAAGTTTTTAGTAAATTTTAGTATTTCTTTTTATTCTAGCCTTTTCTATTAAATCCCTTATAGTAATTAATTAAGATAATTACTTTTACTAAGCCTATACTAAAAATTTTAATACTACCTAACCTTTTAAATTTTATAATTTTTAATTTTTTTTATCTCTTTTTAAAGTTTTTATCTCTATTTTTTCTAGCCTTTTTTTTTATAGTAATTTATTAAGATAATTACTTCTAATTCCCTAATTACTTAATATAGCTAGTAGTAAAAGCTCTGCCTAGTAAAAAGCTTAAAAGACTACTAGTAGTAAAAGGCCTTAAAAGACTATTACTAGTAAAGAACCTTAAAAGTCTATTACTAGTAAATAACCTTAAAAGTCTATTACTAGTAAAAGTATATATAGTACTNAATTATACTTAAAGGGTTTTATTACTTTTTATAGTAAGTATTTTATTTATACTATTATTTCTTTATTTAATATTATTATAAATTACTAAATAAGGGATTTTAAAAAGGTAGTTATTATAAGTAATAAGCCTGCTTTCTAATATACCTTATTTATCTATTTTATTTATAAACTCCTTTATAATATAAGTAAAGATTAAGTTACTTATATTATACCTAATTATATTAATACTTTAAAAAAAGTAATTAAAGCTTTTTTATAGTAAGTCTTTAAAAGTAATATTATTTATAGTAATTTAATATAGTAATTAGTTATAGTAATTAATTTTAAATTTAAATATTAATTTTCTTTCTATTTATACTAGCTATAAGACTATTTAAAAAAAGGATATAAAGATATACTACTATATTTAGTATATTATAGTAAACCCTATAAATAATTACCTTTAGCCTTAAATTAATTTAAAAACTATTATATTACTTTTATTCTTTAACTAAAATATATAAGCTAAATAGTATATATAAGACTAGGTAAATATAAAAAGAGTTTAAGCTAAGGAAAGGTAAAGATATATACTAAATTAAGTATATACTATAAAGGATACTAAACTTTAAAAATAGTAAAAATAAAAGTCTAATTAATAAGGTAGCCTAAATAACCTAGTAAATAGTTTTTAAAATACTTTTAATAATAATAAGAATATATAAAACTTAAAGCTTAAGAAAAAGAGTAAAGGTAAGGATAAGTAAGATCTAGAGCCTTAAGAGGAGGTTAAAGGTTAAAATAACCTTATCTTAGTGCCTAAGGATAAGGGTTTAGATAAAGATAAGGATAAGGAGTAAAATAAGAAGTATTTTAAGGAGTAGTATAAAGAGTAGTATAAGGAGTATCTTAAGGAGCAGTATAAGGAATAGTATAAGGAGTAAGGTAATAACTAAGCTACTATTATTTTATATTTTTCCCTAAGTAATTTATTAAGGTATAAAAAGTTAAAAATTTATAAAATACCTACTTACTACTAATTTAAAGTAATTATTATATCTAATTATTATAAATAACTTTAATTACTTATATTATAAGTATTATAGATTTTTATCTAAGTATTAACTTATTATTAAATTTTACCTATAAGTATTTATATCTATATAATTATATTATTTAGGTACCTGCCTATAGGTAGGTATTTAGAATAGGTATTTCTAGGTACTTACCTCTCTAAGATAGGTACCTATAGATACCTATAGGCTGGGTATTTTAAAGGCTGATTATAATTATTGGCATTTTGGTGCGGATGCAAATTCGGGACAACAAGTTGAACGTTGGCCAATCTTCAAGATGGCTATAGGATTTACGCAATATCAAGTTACGTCTCTCTATCTCTCCCTACTTATAACATCTTCCACGCCGCTAAGCAGATCGAACCTCTTGAACTGCCTCGCAGGAACGCGCCTCTGGAAAAGAATGTCCAGCTCTTCAAACGTACGACCATGACTCTCAGGAAGCCGGAAGTAGCACCAGACAAGACAGACAAGACTTATTCCACCAAAGAGGAAAGCAGTCTTACTGCCCCAATTGGCCTCATCAGTATTGAGCATCAAAGGCATAACGATTGTGAACACGACGGAGGCGGCAGCCTGTACTGCTGTAGCCACAGCAATCGTCTTTTCTCTAAGACGGGTGGCTGAGATCTCGGAAATGATAACAAAACAGATGGGTCCGACTGTCATTTGGTACACGAAGGTCCAGACATCCATTAGCGTGGCGGTAGCCCATATAGCACCAGTGGTGCTAGAGAGACTGAGGAAGCCGATAATGAATAGGAGAGTAGTCATGACCATCATACCCGCATTATAGATCGTGCGTCGACCAAGTTTGAACTATGTAATCCATCAGCTGATGTATTGAAAAATTAGAGAATTGAGACTCAATGACACATACCCAGTTTAGGAGGAACCACGAGCAAACCGTGCCAGTAAAGCCCAGAGCGGTATTACCAACACCCACTAGAGTACCAAGTTAGCATGTTTGTAGTTCTCGGCTTTCGAAATACGTACTGTTGAAAGCATCGGAGGGATTCAGACCGGCCTTTTGGAAGAAGTATGTTGCGTATCCAATAAGCGGATTGCCACCAATGACCTGGATCAGGTAGACCATAACTGAGATCTCGGTGCGAACGAAATTCGCACTCTTGAAGCACTCCAACCACGACGTGGACGACTCGATTTCCTGCTCCAGAAGATCTGTCTGTTCAATTCCCACAAGAGCCTTGTCGATATCGGGTCTGTTGGTGGGTGAGGACAGGCCCATGAGCGCGGCACGTGCTGCCTCACGTCGGCCTTTTCGAACCAGCCAGTACGGACTTTCAGGAGCAAAGGGTAGACCAGCGAGAAGAATCGTTGGCCAGACCCATTGAATCGCAAAAGGAATCTTGTACGCCCACTCGTCCATACGGGTTTCTACACCAGCCGCGCAGCCTTGGGCAATAAATTGGCCGATCACAAACGCCATGTTGATCGATGTGGTGAGGAAACCTCTCAGGGCTAGTGGACAAACTTCTGAGGCATACGTTGGTGCAATGACGACGTAGAACCCATAAGCCAAGCCGCCGAGAATCTCGCCCGCACAAAGCATGCCAATGCTCGTGGAAAAGAACTGCACAAAGACCAAGGCAATGGACCATACGCAGCAGATAGCTAATGTCTTCTTTCGACCAAACATCTCGAGGGGATAACCACTGGCCAGTGCTCCAAGAACCTGGCCGATTGGATTGCCCATTC
The DNA here is from genome assembly GCA_002165215.1 of Fusarium pininemorale. Classification (NCBI taxonomy): domain Eukaryota; kingdom Fungi; phylum Ascomycota; class Sordariomycetes; order Hypocreales; family Nectriaceae; genus Fusarium; species Fusarium pininemorale. The sequence goes on along the minus strand of NFZR01000026.1, from coordinate 452,973 downwards.
CCAGAGCTGTCTGCCACGGCGCGGAAATTTCATAGCCGTCGCCGCCATGAACCCGCTCACCATATTTTGTTTGGAATGCGGGTAGGGCATAGAAGGAAGTGATGATCTGAGCATCAAAGCCAGCCATTATAACGGCAATGCCGAAGAAGAGGGCCCAGAAGACGGCCCATGGATACTGGCGAACGGCCTCACGGAAGCCAAGGTTGTGCTCTTCGACGGTGAGGTCGCGGGTGGCATCGATCTCAAGGAGCTCAGATCTCTTCAGGTCTGCCACGTCATGGTTATCTCTATTGGCTTCTTTGTCTACGGATGCCATTTTTAAAGATGAAGTATAATGGAGATGGTGAGGGGGTTTGACAGCCACAAGAGGAAGTGGTTCGCCTATAGCGGCGAAGAACGGTGTTTAAGTATCTATTGGAGATCGGTACACCAAGAGATATCTGGCTTGCTCAGGCTTATCACCAGTTTTGCGGGGACCGGCCTGTCAACATTGATACCGGTAGCACCCCGCAGACATGCGTGTGCACGAGATAGCATCTCATTTCCCTATCGATAAAATGTAACACGCCAATGCAACGTTTCCTGGCCCCTTACGATAAGTAGTCAATAGCTACGTAGAGAAGGATCGTACTAAAGTGCGGGGAAAGATATCGGGCAGGGTTTGCCGGCATTCGCACCGACCGTTTGCCGGCTATTGTGCCTGGACCGGGTTAGCTGGGCTTTGTCAAGATATCACCCATAAATGCGCAAGACTCCTTCGTGTTCATTGATACTCCCTATCGTGACGCTAGACGACATATCAGGCAAATCAGCTCACCTAATCGACCCCTCTAATACCGGTACTAGAGCCTCCAGGTACGACACAAGATGGTTGCAACCGGCTCTCTCTCCGGCCCTCTATTCTCACCAGACCTGATTGGAACTGATGTTGTAACATCATTCCCTGAAGGTTACACTATCCGACCTTTGGAACGAGGGGATTATGCTAAGGGATTCCTTGATTGCCTCGGGGTACTGTCTGATGTAGGGGACGTGTCCCAGGATCGCTTCGAGGAGAGGTTCGATTGGATGAAGACACAGGGCCAAGGGGTGCATTACCACGTGGTCATTGAGCATGAGAACCGAGTTGTCGGGACCGGTGCCATTATCGTAGAGAGAAAGTTGTAAGTTTTCCAATTGGTTAACAAGGCGTCTGCACTGTCTTGGGGCTAACCTTGTTTCGGCAGTATTCACAATCTTGGATTAATTGGACATATCGAGGAAATCGCGATCAGGAAAGATTTCCAAGGCAAAGGCCTTGGTCTGAAGTTACTGGCCAGTCTGTCGTCTGTTGCTAAGAACGTCGGGTGCTACAAGACGACTCTGGGGACCAGTCCGGCGAACGAGCCGTTCTATGTCAAATGTGGCTACAGCAAGTCGGGCAACATCATGAACCAATATTTCGAAGAGCCCAAGGAATCCTATTATCGGGGATAAGCCCGAGAAACCATGATTCTCAATAGTATAAGCGTATCTACCCCAAATCAATATTGATGGTGATCTCGACTCAAACGAGTTAGCCACCGGTCTTTTTCCGATGTTTGCCGGTTCGCCGATTTATCGTCTCACCGACTCGAGGTCAATCGCTTGCAAATTGATAAGAGCTTATTGGGCCTTACTAAGTTTCTCAAACGTTGCATTCTCCATATCTGCAAATCATTGACGCGGGGAAAGTTATTATCTGGTGTATCATGTATGCGTGGCTGTCGGGCTAGCTGCAATGTAACAAGCTACCAGAGCCGAATATCCGTAGTTACGTATTAATAAGGGAACCCTTGCTAACGGAGCATCTTAACACGATTGAAGATAGCCTGCAATCAGTACCCAAGCCATTATCAGCAACCCAATCTTTCTTGGTATCTGCCTGCTAGTTCACCATGGCACCCCATGCTGAACAGGATGAGTCTGCCTATGGCATCACTCGCCTTCCCCCACCAGAGCGTCCTGCCTTTTCTGCCTCGCCTCCACGTCTACTAATCATCGGCGCTGGGAACCGTGGCAAGGCCTATGCTGAGGCTGCTAAGAATTCGAGCAATGGAGTCATCGTGGGCGTCGTAGAGCCTATCGCACTCAAGAGACGGTATTTCGGTCGGAAATACATATGGGGCACACGGGAGCCAACACCCGGGGAAGAGTTCCGCGACTGGCCAGATTTCGTTCAATGGGAGCTTACCCGGCGGCAAGCAGTCGCTTCTGGGACTACAGGTGTTCCTGAGGGTGTCGATGCAGTCTTCGTTTGCGTCCAAGATGGCATGCATAAGGATGTTGTCCTTGGCCTTGCACCACTGAAACTACATATCATGTGCGAGAAGCCGCTGGCCCCCAATCTGGAGGATTGTATGGCTATCTATAAGAGCCTTTCGCCTGATGCCTCAGGATCCTCAGAGAAGCTGTTCGCTATCGGCCATGTCCTTCGTTACAGTCCTCACAACATGATGATGAGGAAGCTTCTACTTGAGGACAAGGTCATCGGAGACATCATGGCTGTTAATCACACAGAGCCAGTGGGCTGGTATCACTTTACTCACAGTTACGTGAGGTAAGTTGTTGACTGATAAGCTAGCACAAATGATAAAGACTAACCCCGTGCTAGAGGAAACTGGCGCAATGAAAAGGCGGCAGCTCCATCACTCCTCGCCAAGTCGTGCCACGATATGGACATCCTCTACTGGATTTTGGCGGCCCCGCCTCCCGGCTCTAACAAGCCAACCCATGTCCCCAAAGATATAAGCTCTTTTGGATCCCTCCAATATTTCAGAAAGGAGAGAAAGCCTGTCGAAGCTGGAAACGCCACCAATTGCTTATCATGTGCCTATGAGCCATCGTGCCAGTTTTCGGCCAAGCGAATCTACACCGGAACTGACCTCAAGAGTCAGCAACAAGAGCACTTTTGCACGGTCGTCGCACCAGAAATCGAGGACTGTATTCCAAATGCTGGGTCAGAAGCAGCTAAGAGAGCTGTTCTCTCCAAACTTGCGGAAGATTACTCAGAGGACACCCCGGCACATGAGGTCAGCAAGAGTAATACTTTTGGGCGTTGTGTGTACGAATGCGACAATGATGTCTGCGACAACCAGGTTGTAACACTTTCTTGGGACGCCGACCCAATCGCGGCCCCGGGAGAGATACCTCTGCAAGCTCTTAGTGGTAGAGGTAGCAAGACAGCTACATTGCATATGGTTGCATTCACAGAAAAGATCTGTACCCGGTTCACGCACATTTACGGTGTCCACGGGGAGATGTACGCCGACAGTTCCTCGATTACAGTTACAGACTTCAGGACGTGCAAGAAGACGGTTCACTACCCGCACGTTCCTGAGGGCGGTGGCCATGGTGATGGAGACGAAGGGTTGACGAGACAGTTCGTGCTGGCGGTTGACCGGGTAAAGAACCATGGTGAGAAGGTGTCAACGGCTCAGCGGGAGTATATCAAGTGCAATCTGAGGGATATCATTATGAGTCATAGCATGGTATTCGCTGCTGAGGAGGCAAGGAAGGGAAAGAAAGTTATAGATTTTCCTGAGTGGTTTGAGAAGGAAGTCATGATAAAACTAGGTACGTAGATGTTTCAAGTATAGCCATAGGGTGAGGGTAATCCATATCTCGTTTGTCTATCATCTAGACGCTTAATCTAGGAGGCTTCTCATGCCTCTTGGGGTCGCATTCACTATACTATGTCGGCATTTTTGTGTAACCTCTGATGCATTGCATATGTAATAGGTATGTCTGTTTGTCATGATTGAACATATTGCTGACCTCTAGCCAAATACCGAGACAGTTCCAAATGGACAGCGCCTGTCGCAACTTGTGTTGAAGGCTCCATAGGCGGATAGACCTTGTGTCGGAGGTTCTCGGGTAGTTTTGACTTGATTTCCCGCAGCAAGTATTCCGATGTACAGAATTCTCCTCCAAGTATGATTCCCTTTTGTAAATCAGCATGTAAATAGGAACCGAATGATCAAACATACCTCAATGGCATTGCTAGTTTTGAGAACATTGCCTATTCCATAAGCCATCATGGCCGTCATGTCATCCATGACGGGCTGGAAACAAGACAAGATTTCGTCATTTGTGTAAGTCATATACCCATCCTTGATCCCCGCTTTAGGGAATTCTGTTTCAATTGCAACATGAATATCCCATTCTTGTCCGTTGTTTCTGAAATCTGACATGATGCTTCCCTCGAATTCACTGACGCACTTTGTATAGACCTTTTTGGCTATTTTGGAGTCACCCGCAAGTCCCATGCGACCAATTTTAGTCCGCGCCATTTTAGCGAAGCTTTGTGCTATTACAGCGGGCCTGGGAACATTTAGAGAGTATAGCAAAGAGGCAAAAGGAACTTACCCCAGATCCTTACTTAACATGAGCCAAGAAGTGAAAAAAGGCGATGCCTGTAGAAGCACACAGGAAGACATGTGTACTATATCTTTCCCGAAGTTAGCAAAGATAAATGGATCTTTCGTTTCTTTGCTGAGGGAATATGTCGCTATCGCGTGGTGTATTGATGCCTCTGCTTCGCTGACGAATGACAAGCGTGTATCATTCTCGTCTCTGAGATATCCAGCTCTTTGAAGGGCACGCTTCCATAACGTTTTATCCCTATCTGCCCAGATCTCGGACGAGGTGAGAATCCAATGGATCCTCTGCTCGTTCTCCAAGAATTTGCTTCCTAGATGATGCTCTAATTGGGTACAGAGGGCACGCCTGACCTCATAGAGGAAGTCGGCAGAGACATCTACAGCGTTTAGGCCCGGAGGAAGACCAGGCAGCGGAATATACTCTTCTGTTTCTTGGGCCAAGAACAGAGGTAGACGTTCAACCTTCTGGACGCCTGGCTTCGGATATCCCGTCGGACCCAGGGCGTTAGCAATGTCATGGCCCCAGCCAACTACTTTATTGTACTGATCGTAGTAAATAACAGTGGGAACCTAGGAAATTAGATATCATTCAGTGAGCTTCTAATGAATGACTTGCCGATGATTTGCTGTAAGAACCAGTACCAGGCCACTCCCTGAGCAGCTCTGATATCGGGTTCTTAAGGTCGTTTACTACGTATGCAACCTTGGTACTCGCACACTCTATGTTCATGAAGTCGATTGACACGAATATCTGATATCGGGGCTCAGGCGTGGGCACAGGTGCCGTGCCATAGGGCGACAGTGGTAGGGGACATTGATGACCTTGTTGTTCGTAACTGTTCGCACTATTCGCGGGCTGTGGATATGATCCTGTTGAATGGAGAGGTGGTGGTAGCGGCAAAGCCAACCTTAATCCAGACATGTCGGTATTGTGGCCATATGATAGATTGGTGCTTCTCCTCGGTTGCTCTAGTTGTTGCTGTTGAGAGTATGACCCCATACCTTCGGGGTGATGCATGGTAGATAAGATCGGATCTGGTTGTCCGATAGCCTTTCGAGAGATGGCAGGGATTGAAGATGACTCTCCGTTTGACCTCGTTTGCCTATGCTGTATCGGATATTGAACCATGCCTTGATGACTATTCGGGGTTGATGGACTTGTGTACTGAGAACCGAAGGTTTTGGGGTACTGGAATCTACCTGCAGATGGGACTGGGCCAGAAGCTGCCTTATTGTATGGTTGGCTCTGAGGATACTCCTGCTGGAAATACAATGGCTGTCGAGTTTGTGGGACCACGTCACTATCGTGACTTGGTCTGTTTGAGGTCCCAACTGAACGGTCCAAATAAGCCAAGGCTCCTTGATCAGTCGCAATAGTCGCATGGCTCGGGATAAAACTTTGATGGACCTCTGCTTCCATCATCCTGCTTCTTGCCTTGCAGATGCGCACAAGCAAATCCAAGGTCTCCCAACATCTCCAATGATCCTTACCAAAAACTTTTCTCTTGCCCCAAAGAGCACGTTTGCAACACCTTTCGGCTTCCTCAAGCTTGGAGGTATCTAGATAAGCAAGAGCCAAAGCGTGCACTCCGTGATAAACGAGAATATCGTTTGTCTTTCTCTCAAAGGCGATTGGAGATATGACTTCGTCTGCTTCTGTCCACTTTTCCTGCCGCATGCATGCATATGCTAGTCGTATCTTCAAAGCAGTGATGGCGCTTACAGGTCTTGAATTCGATTCACCGTGCTCGATGGCACCTCTGTAGAATTGTTCCGCTTTTGCGTAATTCCCGTCCGCCTCATTCTTGATCGCTAGTTCTTCAAACCTTCTGGCGAACTCAGTTTCACTGTCCGAGTCGGGGTCAAAGGGAGGATGTGGCTCTTCATCGACGGGCGAAGGTATCCATCTCTCGATCATTGATGTTTGTGCTTCCGTTAAAGGATCACCCATAATACTTCCTCCCCAAACAGTAGACCTAGGGCCCTCCCGCAGAATGGTACTGGCGCTCGAGTGGAAGTTCTTTGCCACCTGAACAAACTGTTGGAGATGTTGGGTGGCGCGATCGTCCTCTTCGCGTCCGCTGGAAGGGCCAGGGCTTGCGGAGCTACTTGCACGTAGAGCAACCTCGACATGCCTCAGCTGGGACTCAAGCCCGGAGAGGACCTTGAACACAGAGTCTTGAGAAGAATTGCTGTGAATTAGGAGGCAACTGTCCACGTGAGTAATCGTTCTGAAACCCGATTACCATGACTTACACGTTGATCATCTGAAAAGCACTTGTCATTGCCGTGTTGTATGACTTGATTCTGTCCTTGTATACTGTGATATCTTTGGACCGCAGGCTAAACTTGATTTGCTTAGTTGGCTTGCGCAAGAACCCTCGGCTGAAGAGGTTTGTTTTCTCAAGCTCGGTCATCAGCTGGTTGAGCTTGTTGAAAGTGCTCTTAATATCATCGAGGGTAGCACTAATACTACCCCAGAGGGCATTACCAGGATCGATCTCCGCTACGACAGCTTGCGGAACCCGGCCTGAGGCATTGCTGACGGAGTCTAGGACTCGCGACAGAATCGAGACCTCCTCCAACAAATTGGAAACATTCTCGTCGACGTCGACAGTATCGTCTATCCAGGTGTACAGCGTCTTGACTATGGTCGCGCAGCTGATGGCAAGGCCGGCGGCGCCCGACGCGATAGATAATGGGTCCATCGGAGACGATCTGTCGTCAAGGTTTGAAAATGGAGCGAGTCACAGCTGAACTCTTGGTGCGGGGTGGCACGATGCCCCAATTGAGAATGCCGCTTAGTCTATGCGTCCCAAAGAGGCAAACCGAGTTCCTAAGTTGACTTCTAACAGTACTGAAGCTCTAACTTCTGCCTTATAGCATTTAATAAAATTACACTTTTGTACTCTATAGTAGTATAGCTAGAAGCTCATTATGTTTCAATTGGTACTGCAGTGATTCTTGTGGTAAACAAGACCTTACTTTCGAATTGTCTGCTCAAAAGTGTCACTTAGTTTGTTGACCTTGTGGTATGTCTTTTGGAGAGACTTATCAACTCGTCCCCCCTTTTCACAAGCTTACGTAGCGAGGCAAAACCCTTGTTGTTCTATAAAGGTTCTTCTGTGGGGTCTTTCTGTGCCGGATATACGGCTATAACTATGACATAAGTTCACATCGTTCTGCGATACTCGAACTTCGGCTTGTTAGTTCGTCGTCAGCCTAGCATGCGGAAATAGTAGCATGAGTTCAATTCGAAAGTGTGTTTAGTTCTGTCATGGATACTCCAACTGCGTCTCCATTCATGTCCTGACGACGCATGGCAGACGGGCCGTAGCCGTAAATAGTGGCATCCCGGATAATTTTTGACAGCCGCCCACATTCCGACCCGAGATCGTCCTCAAAGGACAGAAAACTCAGCACATTAATCTCAGTTGACATAAACAGAAAGCTAAATACAGGGCGAAATTAACAAGTTTCATGAGCTGCTATTTTTGGTGTCTCAATTTAATTTTTCTTAACCATGTTTTGCTCTCGTCGCTCCCCTGCACATCAGGTTATTAAGCGGCGCGGAAGTAGTTGACGCAATTGCCGCCGCGTCAAGGCGCGCTAGGGAATGCGCAGCAAGTTCTTATAATAGGACGCGCAAACGTAGTTTAAGCTTACAATAGAAACATACGAAAAACGAAGGATGAGCCTCATGCGGGTACTATACTTAGATAAACATGCAAAGTTTGCATGTGCGCTACCATCATGGTTGACTATAAGATATGGAGAGAAGTACGATCTGGCAGATTGCTTGGAGAGACTGTTCAATAACACCACTGCGACCCGGACTCTTGATTTACACAATGCTTATTTCCTCTTTTTTTATTGCTCTAGGCGTAAGCCCTTTTGTGTACGCTCATGGTATCCGGGTCGAACGGTCAGAAAACCACCTCATTAAGGGACCTACTTTCCCAGATGACGCTTCTTCGTCCTCCATGGAGCCAGTGTGGCATGGAAAACAAGGAGACGATCAGCTTGTGAAGCTGGATTTTCATCGATTGATCCAGCGTCGAGACGACAGTTCGACGGATACCGATACTTCAGCAGACGCTACGAGCACGGCAACTAAAGACGCCTCAGTGGCTTCTACCACTGGAGATGACGCTACGACGACAGCTAAGTCTAAAAGTACTACGCTCGACACAACTACATCGGGGACGGAGGCATCTACTACAGAAGAAAGCTCCGTGTCGTCAACCACCACCACCTCGAGCTCAAGCTCAGGCATAGCATCATCGACAAGCACGACTTCAACTTCGACGGAACCCGGCGCCTCATGCTACAGCACGACGGTCAAGAGCAGCACCATCTGCGAAACAACAGGATTCACCACATTGACGTGTTATGCTGCGAATATTACCTCGAGCACATGTTCTCCGGGTCTTATATGCACGACCCAGTCAAGCAACGGAGTCACGATCTGCATGGAACTCCAGAATGAAGTTGGTACAGCTGGTATTATCATAGCTTCTGTTTTCTCGGCACTGATACTCATCTGTGCTTGCACTCTTATTACGATGTGCCACAGAGATAAGAGCAAGCAGAGAAGGCAGGAGGAGATGAGACGGGTGAGATCAGTGAAGATTGCTGAGAGGGCTACTTTGCTGCAGAGTGCACAGTAGGAATGCAGGTTGGAGATTACAGTGTCGATGTAGAGATTGGTAGATATGGCGTCTTGTCAGGGATCTGATATTAGTTTCAAATGCGATACGACATCGCGATGGTAGAGGGCTTGTGAACAAAAATCGTGGTACAGATGTAATAAAATTCTTAAGCGTTGAATTCGTCTTCTTCTGTACTGATGACAAAGCGTATTCTGATCAACATGATGTTCGGGTTTCTCGCCGCGGTTCCCCTCAAAAGGCGGGGTCTTGACATGAAGTCGACACCAACGCGAACATCAACAAAATAACATAACACAAACTCACAATGACGTCCAAACCATCCTTCGACGCCCTTCCCCTTCGTAAAGATGGTCCTCCAGGAAACGCCTGGGGTCTTTTCGGTGAAAACGACCAATGCGGGATGCTAAACCTCTTGACCCCAGATATCATAGCAAAAGCAGCATCAGAGATACGAGACGGCGTTCGAGTGTCTACCGATTGGCCCCTCAATCGAATGTCACGGCCTTGTTTCGGTCGTGCACCATTTAAGCATGAAATCACCACCAAGAGCCCTCGTGCTGTTAATGATGATACTCTGACATTCAATACACAGAGTAGTTCGCAGTGGGATGGGTTTAGGCATTATGCTTATCAGAAGGAGAAGCTTTGGTTCAATGGGAAGAGCCTTGATGATCTGTTATCGTCGGATGTCAACGGCATTCATTGTAAGCTATACTCGCTCTAATTGGATATTACTGACGCGTGTAGCTTGGGTTGAGCGAGGTGGTATCGTTGGACGCGGAGTACTACTCGACTACGCATCTTGGGCAGATAAGAACGGCATTGCCTTAACTCCCTTCGAAACAAAGTCAATCACCGTCTCAACACTAAAGGAAGTTGCCAAAATTCAAGGAACAACATTCCAACAAGGCGATATCCTGTTCATTCGCACAGGATGGGTTCGAGCCTACGACAAGCTCTCCGATGATGAGTGCAAGGCATTAGCAGACTACAAAGTCCCACCAGCTCATGGTGTCAAGTCTTCAGAAGAAACGCTCCGATGGCTCTGGGAGCAAGACTTTGCAGCAGTTGCGGGCGATCAACCTAGCATGGAGGCATGGCCTTGTCAGAACACGGATTTCTTTCTGCATGAGTGGTTGTTGGCGGGTTGGGGGATGCCAATTGGGGAGTTATTTGACCTGGAAGCCTTGAGTAAAGAGTGCGAGAAGCGAGGGAGATGGTCTTTCTTCTTTTCAAGTATGCCGCTCAAGGTACGTCTCTTTCCCTTCCGCGTCTCGTTGAGCCGGCGGTCTGATGCGTGTTAGGTTCCCGGGGGCGTGGCTAGTCCGCCAAATGGCGTAGCCATCTTTTAATTCACAGGTTAAACGTGCCTATCAAGATGATCGTGGACTGCACTGGTAACTCGATTATTTGATGGTCAATTATTTGCTGTGCTGGACCCTATAACAAGTCCGTCCAGCTATTAATGTTCATCCAATCCTGGTCCGATGTGAAGTTACTGAACTGGTGCAATCCCTCTCCGCCAAGCAACCTGTTCCAATCAGGCGGACTCTCCGGCACCATGACTTGTTCGCCCTGTAATCTCTGCGTAACAAGCGTCTCATATTCACGATGTAGCTCCTCAAAGACACTATGAACAGCCTCGGCATTAGGCCAATGCCTCGCAAGTAATATCGTTGACCTCAATAGTCTCGATAGTCTTTCAAGGGCATTGATGGCAACTAAAAATGTCTGAGAGGCTACAGCTGCACGAATCTCACCGGCGAATTGTATACCAGCTGCTGTCACCGCGCTGACGGAGGTGAAGTGGCATTGGCGCAGTTCATCGCGTGCCGTGAGCTTTTCGAGCGATGTAACAATTGCTTGGGCTGCTGCTGAGCAGATTGACTGGCTGCTTTGTTCGTGGAGATTGCGGTGGAGGTGCAAAAGGAGGAGATTGTAGTGCATTCTGAGATGGCATGTCCATGAATCATCATCCTCTGCGACTGTGGATATGCCTGAGCGGAGGGACCATAGACCTAGACGGGCGTCGATTGAGGCTACGTCTATGAGACGATCTCGCGCGGGTGCGTTAAGTGCAATGACGTCGAGGCCGATATAGGCCAGATCGACGAGGTGGTTCAGAAAGTCAGGGCTGACTCCAGATTCGGCGATTGTCGGGTCATTGCTCGGTGTATCAGTGATGTCCTCCTGCTGAAGTGGCAACTGGTCTATATCCTCTGCTCGCACTGCACAAGGCCTCCCAGTCTCTAACGAAGAAAAGACTTCACAAAAGAAAGCAGACCACCAGCACCGCCGATACTGCGCCATCTCTGTAGATGGGAGTTGAGAGCTTCTCCGATGAGCACCAAGGCCAGTACCTATTCGCACAGCGATTCCAGCCCAGTACCACGGCCCGCCGGCGACTGTATCACCATCGCCTATGTGCCATGTGAACAGGGCTGCTGCTTGGAGAAGATGCATTCTGTCTGACTCATGGCGCATATGGTATAGCATACTCGCTCTTCTGAAGAGTCTGTTCTGGACGGCATGGCGATCAGTGGCGACGAGGGGATGTGCACATGCGTGGGCACCTGCCATTAGGACTGACTGAAATAGTAGAAGTGGTGGAGGATTATCAGGTGTACGATATCGAGCGAGGAATTCTGGCTTTGATACGATGGGCAGAAATGGGTGGATGTGATCAAAGTATGCTTGTACCAACGCATCGCGAACCTCTTGCGCCGGGAACGACGATACTTCCGTCACCAAATCTTGAGTCACCCATGAGTTCGGTGTCGGTTTCCAAGACTTGACTTGTCTGATCGGAGGATATGGATAATGCAACGGTTTGCCACCTATCCTATCGCTACTGGTACTTCCATCTGCAGATTCCTGAAACGAGCCATGAGTATCGGGTCCTGTAGGCGCAGACAAAGGCCGCTGGTCGCCAAGAATGGAAGAATAAGGCTGTCTGAAAGAGCGATGTAAGTCAACGAGATGAACCAGGTTCGACACAGCCGTGCCAACATAAGCGATGCGAAAGCTCTTTGTCGATGCAAAAACAGCCCAAGCCGCAGCGCCAATACCATGCTTGAAGAACCTCGCTAATCCCTCCCGAGCGAGCTTCTCTTGGCCATCCGAGCGCGATGCATCGTTCGATGACTTGTCACGCCGCGATGATGCAGATGAAGCATCGGGTCCGAGGATCGAAAGATGATCATCCCGCTCAACGGCTCCGGCATCCGGATCCGGCTGCGATACTCCTGGCGATCTCGCAGGTGTATCACGATCATAAGCATTTCTAGAAACCACCGAACTTCTTCTCGCAACAGCCCATTTCGCCGTTGACCTGAATCTTGATCAGCTTATCATTCTCTTTCTCACATGGCGCGTCGGAGCCGTACCGGCATTCGAACCCGGACTTTTCACAGACGGAACATGGGCCTGATGGTCGGTCTACGATGTCGCAGCGCACTTTGCGGCGGCGGCATAAATCACAAGCTTTTCGCTGCTGGCGACGACGTTTGTCGTGTTGGGACTTTTGAGGCGTCGGGTCCATGGCTGGGTACAGTGGGTGAGTGAGTGGATTGAGGAGAAATCGGAACCGGGGGATCAGAACTGTGAGGCTGGCATGCTTAGTGTCGGCTCCTGGGCGGGGAGCCGAGAGCGGACATTAGACGGGTATAGCAGCATAATTGTTCAGTGGCAGGAGATAATGTGGCATTTGTACAAATTATCGCCGCAATTGAAGTCAAGATTAATATCAGGCGTCTCAAACTCATAGAATTGCTTGTCGTCCTCCAGATTGAGAGACCGCGAGACTAGATTGGCCCGCCTCCTTGATTCCGAAACCGGTCTCCCGCGTCAATGGTTGGAGATCAGCCTCCGTGATGCGGAGCTACCCCGTGCTTGTCTCACAAATCCAACTCTTGCCTCACATTCATCAGTCATCGACTCAGCTACCATCTTCAGTTACTGAATCATGACGCGCTCTCTTCAAGGCTCCGTCGTTCTCGTAACGGCCGGTACATCTGGCCTCGGTCTCTGCGTGGCGGAAAAGTTGATTCAAGCCGGCGCATCAGTAGTCATCAATTACGCCAACAACGATGAACGAGCCCACGATGCCTTCGTACACCTGAACCAACTAGCTTCGAAATCTTTCTCGCAGGATACTGGACCGCGATGTTTGAAAATAAAGGCTGATGTGACTAAGAAAGAAGGAATTCAAGAGTTGGTCAATCAGACGGTATTTGCCATGGGTAGAATGGACGCCGTGGTGTCAAACGCTGGATGGACCAAGTTTGCGAATTTCCACGACATTGACGATAATGTTGATGAGGAAGTTTGGGACCGCTGTTATGCGGCTAATGTCAAGTCGCATATGTTTCTCTGCCATGCGGTGAAGAAACATTTAGAAGAGGCCAGGGGTGCTTTTGTCATGACTGCGTCTGTCGCGGGAGTCAAGCCTAGCGGGAGCTCTATCGTGAGTAATCTAGTAATCACCCTTGTGAGAGAAGACGGAGCTAAATCTTTGATCTAGGCATATGCTGTTACCAAAGCTGCGCAAATCCATCTGGCAAAGACTTTGGCTACGGTCATGGCACCATCAATCCGTGTCAACTCTGTATCCCCAAGCTTTATGGAAACAGTAAGTTGTGAAAGTCCCGACGTACCTGGCGGTATTGACTAAGTCGACTTTCAAGAATTGGATCGTCGATATGCCACAATCAAAGATCGACGCTGCTAGAGAAAAGACTCTCCTCAAACAGATCGCCAAAGTCGAGGTACGCAGGCTGAGATTGTCATGTCACTGGAAAAGTACTAATTACCAAAAAGGACGTCGCAGAGCAGATTATCTTGCTCATCAAATCGGAATCTGTTACTGGATCTAATGTTATCATTGATTCAGGGTTTTCTATCTAGTCTGGCGGGACATACTATAAGTCGAGGGCCAAATGAGATATCAGAACTGGTTGGATTGGAAAGATGGGGCGGATGTGAGATTGATGCTCGGCGATTTCTCGATTCGATGATTACTCCCGATGCCTAAATCCACACACCAAGCTTGGATTAATAAGTTAATCTTCACATACAGGGTAGTCTTCAAACACAGCCTCATTCAACCTCAACCAAATCTCCAGCTCAAATGCCAATTTTCTGTAAATTTATTTCGGTTTGGAGATCCCGGTATAGGCTAATATGATTTAATCAACTTCTGCCTTGGAATTGAATCTTGATTCCTTGGAATTGACGGCCGCTGAGCTTGGAATAACGTACATGTTGGGGGCCGTTTGCTCAAACACCCGCATTAAGGATTCGCCAAGAGTGATTGTCGCTCTGCACCTTTCATACAACGAATGATACTAGCCAACAGAGCTGATTTTCATCAATCTTGGCAAATTGCCGCGTGACGTAGAAAATGTCCAGGAACAATGACGAGGTTCCTCTTGGCGGACATCTCCCAAACACAAAAGCCCCCGCATATCGCGTTATGGATCCATGGTTCAGCTTCCTTCGCTTCAAAGTATCCGGACCAAACTTAAACGAATATGCCCACTTCTACAGAGTTCTTTGGTTTTACTGCCTATAATCTGGGTCCGTTGACTACAGCCTTCTCGGCCCCGTCAGCTTGTGCAACTGGCACTGATCATCATGCCATCGTCAACGGGAGCGCACCCTACGAGGTCTGGGGCTTCCCAACGTGCGGTCTGAAAGACCAAGGTAGCTGTATACCCAGCGGAAAATCATATGATTCGCTGCGAAGTGTGACTACACCACTGAACCGGGCATGGTATCATTACTACTCCCCCGGAATAGCCTGTCCATCTGGTTGGACCACAGCTGGATCCATGGTGAAAGACGGAGATTCTTCTCTCAGCGTATCCGGGGTCTTTTCACGCCCGATACGGTCAGCTACCTATGAAGCGCAGCCACTCGAGGCTTCTGTCTTCTGGGGCCAAATTATGAATGTCTCAGAAACAATTGCCTTGTGCTGTCCAAGGTATGTTGGAACATATATTGATGTTCAAAAGTCAAGACTGACAAGTTAAGTGATTACGTGGCAGATTCCGGTGGACACTGTTTCTCAACGGTCGGTCCAATGAGTGAATTCAACTATTCATCCATGTGCCTCAGCCCGGCGCCAGTGGAGATAATAACTGTCACGAGTGTGGATGGCGCATCGTTAACGCAGCCGTTGATTTCTTTCAACGTTCTGAGTACGCCAGCTTCAACATATGAAGATGACAGACTAGTTACTCATTCACGGTATTCGAGTGAACTTGTTGTTGCTACTTGGGTGCCAGCGGTGCCTTTAGTTCACCAGCAGTCTGATCTGGATGAAGCGGAGGATGAGGATGAGGATGATGGTGATAATGATGATGAGAATGAGGGCGACGGTGAGGGTAGTGATGGAAATACTGCTTCCACCAAGACTCCTGGAGATGGAGTTTTGAGTGTTCTTGGACTGACTCTGGGTATGCTGGCTGGTATGGGCATGCTTCTATGATATCTGTTTATGTTTCTTCAGCTTGACGATTATGGTTTCGGCCACCAAGGGATAACATTCGTTTTATTACAGGCAGATGTTTATGGACAACCCAATCGCATTTAAGAATTTACGTTCACAGCTCTATGTATTTCTTAATCTTATACCCTATTATCGAGATATACTACCTTGAGACATTGATGAAGCTCGGCTCTGCAAGTCTCCAGGGTTCTGTAACATGCGCGATGTGACGTTCACGCAATGACGCGGCTTTTTTAGAGGCTGGCACTCGCACCTCATGCCTACTTGGGAAACAAGCTTAATCGATTTCATCGTAGCGCAATAAGATAGGCGAATTATGTGCTCAATTGGAATGGCAAAGCTAGGATTATAGCCTCTGACACGGTCCATTGTCATCCGGTAACAATCTGACACATCTCGTGTAGTAGCCCCTCCAGGGGCCGCCTCACTCCAAACTGACTATGTAATCGTATACATGAAACAAACCAGCATCGGCATTCGGCAGCGTTTCAACCGAACACATTTATTCACAAGATATTACCAATGAAACCAAACCCCAAACTTGACATCCCTAGTCGTCGATTCCCAACTCCACTATAGATCATCGATTCCGCCAAGGGAAAGCTTGACAGTCGATCCCAAGTTTGAGACCTGTATCAGCATCTGGGGAAGCACTGCCACTGAAGTCCATTCTTGGCGTTTGGTGTATCAGCAAAGTTTCCGAAGTTAAGCTTTTGCTTGAATCTATTTTGAGATCCTGTTTGGGAGGGTTGTAGCGAGACCGGGGCATCGTGTATAAGAAGACTGGTTTGTTCCCACCAAACATATTTCTCGTCATCCACACTCACCTCTCATTTTCAGACTATTAAGATTCGCTTGACGCGACCATTTCTCTTCTTTTTTCGGACTGGTGCCTTTTTACAATCAATAACTGCTGGGCAGCCTTTTTTCCTTAATTGCTTGAACACAATCATTCGATAATACTCACTATGTATTTCTCCAACATCGTTATCGGTGCTCTCGCAGCCCAGGCCCTTTCTGGTGACAGAAGGCCGACTCCAGCACTGGCTGGAAAGTTCGCGGTATGTATTTTGTCATTGACCTTGCTACACTTGGGCTGATAACTTTACTAGGCCTTGATGGTTTCTGCAGCTCTACCAGTCTCTGGCGTGCCAGTGATTGGCCTCATCGAACCTCGATCGGTAAGAACATACTTCCTGATTTCCAGTAACTTCTCACTAACAAGAGTAGCCCGAGATCTTAGTGCTAGGTGGTGGTGGTCAGCAGAACCAGGGCCAACAGGATGGTAGCGACGACGCCCAAGACGATCAGAACGAGCAAGATGACGAGAATGCACAAGATAACCAGGACGGCCAGGGCGGACAAAATGGCGGTGGCAGACAAGGACGAGGTGGCAGGAACGGTAACAACGGCAACGGCAACGGCCAAGGCAACGGCCAAGGCAACGGTAATGGCAATGGAGGAAACCAAAACAATGGAGGGAACCAGGGCGATCAAGCTACTGCCACCGAGTCCCTTGCTACCGCTGTCGACACAGCCACCAACGTTGCAACCGACGTCGCCACTGACGTCGGTGCCATCCAGAGCCGCATCGCCAACGAGACCGTCGTCACCCGATCTCTGGGCCCCGGCCAGCTTCTCCCTCCCGGACAGACTGATGCTGTCAACACTCCTGGCCAGGAGACTCCTGCAGCTACTCCAACAGGTGCTGCTGGCGAAACCGGAGCTGCCGGTGACACTGCTGCTGTGACCGAAGCCCCTGCTGCTACCGATACCGCTGCCGCTACTGATGGTGCCGCTGCTACTGTCACTGTCACCGCTACTGTAACTGTCGACAACGGTAACGGTAATGGAAGGGGACGAAACAGGGGCGGTAACAACGGAAACAATGGCAACGGCAACAATGGCAACGCTGGCCAGAACAACGGCAATGATGCCGCCAACGGGGGTAACGCTCAGAACGGAGACAATGCTCAGAATGGAAACGGCAACAAGGATGCTGGAAACAACGGTAACGCCAACGGTGGTGCTGCCAATGGAAACAAGGGCAACGCTGGTAACAACGGCGACGCCGCTGCTGGTGGAGATGCTGCTGCAGGAGGCGACGCCGCTCAAGGTGGCAATGGTGCTGACGCCGGTGGTGCCGGAGGTCTTCTCGGCAGCATCCTCGAGCGCCTGACAGGAGGAGCCGGTGCTGGTGCTGGTGCTGGTGCTGGTGCGGCTGCCGGTAATAACTAGACAACTGGTATCAACTTGCAAGAGGGCTCTCTTTGATATGATACTGGGGTTGACTGGTGCAGGACACCGGCGGGCAGGCCTGGCATGATAGATTGGTTCTCAGTGTAGTGTAGTTATATGTACTAATCAAACCCGCTTCTGAACTTCCCTCGCCTCATACCCATGCATCTTCTTCATCATGATCATATGGATTCATTTGGTAGTCCGCTAGTATGCGAGCCTCCTGGTTCATCTCCTCCGGTATTAACCAGAAGCGATATTCTACCCCCTCGTCATGTCTATAACCATGTGCCTGCGGGTCGATAGCGCTCCAGAGTTCGTAGTATTCACGGGGTTGTCCACCACCCCATTTACGGAAATTTTCATCTCTGGCCATGATGCGCACCTCATCTGTGGCGAGCTCAACTAGTGACGCGTCGTCCGTAGCGATTATGAACATGTTGATGTCGTGCAGGAATCTACGAATATCGTCGATGTATTCGAGTGCTGCCACCACATTTGCGATTTCTGAGGACACGTCCGAATAACTTCCATCTTCTCCTCTGTATACATTGTATTGAGATTGGGGACCGAAATAGAGGGCCCATGCCGTTTTGACAAAACCGCGATCATTGATGAATTCAGTAGCGAGTCTGATGACGAGTATATCACCAGCTGGCACTATGGGTCCTGTCGGCATCAATCTGGCTCCGAGGAATGATACCTGCCTCTCAGTGTCGAATTTGATGAGTTCCTGGTATGGGGTATCCTGAAGAATCTCCTGGTCCTCTGGGTAGAAGCGCATGTAGACTTCCACGTACTCTACTTCCTCTTCGTCTTCATAATCCTCCCCCCCTTCATCCGCATGCTCTTCTTCCCCTTCGTGGTCGTCCTCCTCGCTCGAGGATGATTCACAATTCAGGAAGTCTTCTGGGGTAGACATTTTAAGCGATTGGTTCTTGTATTGAAGGTTCGATGATGATCGTGCTCAGGATCGTGGGTCGCTCACCGCCAATTGTAAGCTTTAGACTAATTGGTTGCATAAACTCTGCATAGGATTAAGGTATAATTCGCAGATAAGATAAGAGTTCCCATTTCCAGCGTTTATCCGCCTCTTCGTAAAATTCCAACACAAACAGGCTCATTCTTCAATTGAGAGCGCGATTCGCAAGCGCATCAGCAGCCTCGTTCAGCTCTCTCGGTACATGCCAAAACTTGAACTCCATCTTCCGATCGCCAGTCAAAGCCAAGTCATCAATAATCTGTTGGATATCCAGCAAAAAGTTCCAGTGCGCCACCCTTTGCCCTCGGGAATTTATACCGCGATTATCCAGCCAGAAAGGCATGTACTCCGTAAAGACTCGAACCAGATATGAAGAGTCCGAGACGATGAAGACTGTTTCGGGTTCGAACGGTAGTTCGTCGCGGATCACTTCCAGAGCTATCATCAGGGAGTAGAGTTCCGCGAAAGTGCTGGTCTGCGGCGCGCCAGGCGGCAGAAGATCCCAGGTGTTGTACTGCGACCCGGGACCAAAGAAAACTCCCCAGCCGCCTCGGGCATACCGCGATCCATTTCCTCGGCAAGCTCCATCGATCTGAATTATTACTGAAGATTCGTCCTTCTGCAATCGGTAGGGCCCGGCGAAGTAGCGAATATGTCGAATGCCTAGACGGCGGTTGTAGGCTGTGAGTACGTCCTTGGGAACATTCCGGTGTTGTTGACTGTTATCCGGGTTGAATAATCCAATGGTAGACACGTCAACATCGCAGTCTTCAACAACTTCACACCAACCACACCAGCCAGTTGTCTCCGTAATCATATTTGTCGTTTCTGCGTGGCCTCAGAGGACGAAGTTTGCAAGAATAGGGGTGAAAGGAACATGTATTTCACCAGCCAAAGGTCATTTCATTAAGATTGATATCCGTAAACGAAAGGCTATCTTCCATTCGCATCAACCTTACCGGTTACGGTTACTGTCACGATGGGTATGGTGATAAGATAAGAAACATCTGGAAGCCGACTACCCTAGCCCAAGCTAAACATGGGCGACAGGAATATTTCTTTCGCTCCTTTGGGGGTACTGAGTGTAATCTAGGTATATAAGTCTCTCAAATAGGTGACCAACAATCATGGGCACTTGCTAAGATGTATCTGAATGACAAAATTCTCAATGAGAGGGGGAGGACTTTCGTCAAACGTTTATATCAGCGATGAAATGCAACAGCAAAGAAATAAGACTCTCCCTCTGTCTACTATAAGACACTACAGTTCACTTAAAAATCTCCAAGATTACCATTTTGTATGACCAAAGAACTACCGCACCACAGATCAGGCGACAAATACATAACTAGCAGCTAGTGAACGGCCCGAACGAGGCCTCGGTCTCGGAACACGGTAATAGCGGGGATATACAACCGAACCTCACCACGTTTTTGACAACAGTAGCCACATCAAAGCGTATCATATAAATGAACGTGAGCCAATAGAACGCACAAAGTAACATCGGGCTCTCGGGCCTTTCTGATTTCCCCAGATCTCCTTGTGACCCCCCAGATTTTGTTCCGCGCAGAAAACCCCCACTCAGGCCGTCGATCCTTGTCGAGATCGTCTATTCTTTGCCCCAACCACGCTATTGCAAGATATCAGGCCATGGAACTTATGATATGTCAATAAGCTTTGATTTTTTAGAACTGTGCTCCGGCTCGAGATATGGATGCATGCCATAGTGTTGTCGGTTCCGACATTTTGTTGAGAAATCTTTATTGCCAAGCATAATCCCTGCCGCGTGGCATTCGTACGACACCATGATGCATGTTTGTTTCATGTCCATGAGCTTCTCAGTGACAAGGACGATGTACGATAAACTCAATCTCGCCCTTTGATCCTCCAAATCTTCAAATAGGTATTTGTCCCAGATCTTCGCATCAGCTCTGACTAGTTTTCCCTGACTCGAGTTCCTCGGAAAACCCCATCAGGTGATATCTCCTCCTCGGAACAAGATCACATTTGCTGTTTCGACTTCCCCGCATTCATCCTTCGATATGCATGCCGGGCCAACGGGCATACAGGATGTCAAAGCGACAAGTCAAAGCAATCACGGAAACGGACAAGCTCCTCTTGTCCGTTGCTCTTTGCCAAAATTGCTACTCGAATGGAGATAACGAACACAGTTTAGATCCACTTTGTGTCACCTTATTCGACCCCTCACCATCAGACCAACAATCACCCTGTTTCCGCCCTGCTTCGAAAGATCCTGCGGAATCATGCCCGCATGGAAAGTTGCCTGATGTGGACCGATCAATAGTCGAATGATATAAAAGGTCAACATCCTCGCGCCTGTCTTTACAGATATCTCAACTCCAGAACCTTTGAAACAGCACTTTTCGATTTCGCATTACCTTCAACTCACAATGTCAATTCCTTCTCAACAACGAGCAGCAGTCCGTCAAGGACTTGGCCCAGAAGCAACAGCTCCTATCCGCATAGTCGACGTTGAACAGCCAGGACCTGGCCAAATTCTCGTCAAGATCACATGGACTGGCCTCTGCGGTTCCGACAAGTCTCTCCTGCACAATGAGTGGAAAGACTTTGGCGTCAGCATGATGGATGCTTCCAAAGGCATCGCCGGGCACGAAGGAGCTGGTAATGTCGTGGCTGTTGGTCAAGGCATGGAGAATAGGTGGAAGATTGGTGATCGGGCTGGTGTGAAGTGGATTGCCAGCACTTGTGGCGAATGCGACTTTTGCAGGTCTGGTTCGGATGAAGTTCATTGCCCTAACCAGACGAACAGCGGATTCTCCGTTGCGGGGACATTCCAGGAATATGTTATTGCGGACGGAAGATACACTTCAAGAATTCCAGACGGTGTTTCTGATGAGGAGGCGGGACCGATTATGTGCGGAGGTGTAACAGCATACACAGCCTGCAAACGGCAAGTCAAAACGACATTCACAATTACATGTCGCTAATATTCTCCAAGATCAGGCGTAACTCCCGGCCAGTGGCTAGTCATCCCCGGCGCTGGAGGCGGTCTCGGCCATTTCTGCATCCAATACGCCAAGGCCATGGGCATGCGAGTCATCGCTATCGATGGCGGTGATGAAAAGCGAGATCTATGCCTCAAGCTCGGTGCTGAGGTTTTTATTGACTTTAAGACAACAAATGATATCACTGCCGAGGTTATGAAGATCACCAAATACGGCGCCCACGGTGTCATCATCACAGCTGCGACACGAGCGGCATACGAGACTGCCCCCAACTATCTTCGTCCCAATGGCACTGCCGTGGCTGTTGGTCTTCCTCAAGACCCAACTGTTATTGCTGGCGCACCTCCAATGGCGGTTGCTCTGCGACGATTGAAGATTGTGGGAAGTGTTACTGGTAGTATGAAGGATGTCGAGGAGGCTCTTGACTTCACTGCTAGAGGTCTCGTTCGAGTAAGTACAGCCAAACAGGACAAGAACCTAATAGCAATATTCTAACATTCCATAGCCAATTCTCTCCAAAGGCAAGCTTGAAGATCTTGATCAATGGATCAAGAAGCTTGCTTCCGGCCAACTCGCTGGACGATGTGTCTTGGAGGTTGCTGCTTAAGGTATTTATTAGAGAGTAGAATGTCTTTAGATGTTGTTGATGACCGGTTTGTTGGAGGTCGGTGCATGAGGAGTTTAGTTAGAGAGGATACCGTCGAGGATGGGCGTTGGTGGACTGGAGTGGGGTTGGTGAATAAATCAGAGTACAAACATATTTTCTTGACATGATGCATGCCCGTGAGTAATCCTTTCACATTTATATTTTTCCTAGGCTGCAAACTTAAGCTAACTGATGCGAGCTGGATAAATATCTTCTTTATGCCCTCTAGTAATCCTCAACCTCACCCTGTTCCAGCCTACCGAGCTCTGCATAGAAATGTAATTTGTTCAACTTGTAATGCTCTGCAATCTTCCTCGCTGTCCAACCATCTGCGTCTGGTTCCTTTGCATCGATTCCCTTTTGCACCAAATATCGACTCCTCAAAATCAATCTACGCTCGTCAAGCCCAGATCTTGCAACGATATGTAACAAGTTTCCACCTTCTGATGTCTTGGCCTTCCAATCAACGCCGGCCTCATCTAGGGCGTTAAGAACCTCGATATCGACGTGGTTCCAAAGTTGCCAATCTTGCTCCTCGTCCGTATTGGTCGAGCGAAAGGTACTCGTCTTTTCATCATCCATGTGGCCGTTATCATCCAATATGAGCTCTGCCACAGTCTTTCCTGCGTTGTTTCGCATATTTATATCATCGCAAAACGCGATCTTTAACAGGTCATGGAACAGTTGTCGCTTTTCTGACCCGTGCCAGACGGCAGTCAAATCGTCATCAGCTAAGTAATGCAGCGCCATATTGCCCTTTCTGTCTTTGGCCCGAGGATCAGCACCAGCTCTTATAAGATCCTGAACACACCCGAGAGGCTCTGCCATGGCAACGGAGCAACGGCTTTCGGCTAAGGGATGGAGGCGCATCCGCCGAAGAGCTGCATGTAGAGGATACGTTCCATGATGATCAGGCTGGTCGACCAAAGACTGGTATCTCGACGAAATGATGCGTAAAGAACGCCGAACTATGGGTAACTCCGCATCTCCATTATTACTGACTTCGACGAGGAGGTGATGCAACGCGTTTTTCCCTTGATTGTCTACCGCGAGAGGGTCTGCCCCAAGACGGAGGAATACTTCAATCAAAGATTCCGAGCCTGGCTTTGAGAAGTCTGACTCACTCGGCCCCAAAAATCGATCCCAGCTTGGATAAAATTTCTCGCCTGGGTCTCCGTTTTCTACTCTCCAATCAACATCCACCAAAGCGGTTCCAGCAAGTATATCGGCCCCAGCTGCACTTCGGCACGCGCTGAGCAGGAGTGTGCGTCCTTGAGGATCACGATGTTCAAGGTCTAATGATTCCAGAAAGCCGGGATAGTCCATCAAAGGCTTGAGCCAAATCCCGTCCTCGATGATGGCATGTATAAGATGCCGAGCGCCCCAACCAGGCGTTGATTTCTCGTCATCCCACTCATCGTCTGAAAAGTGCGGACGATCTTCCTCTTCGAACGACTCTAGACTATTGAGTTCAAGGGGGTAGTCTGCGAGTGGAGTTCGTGGAGGGTCTTCACCGGGGAACGGCGCTCTGCTTCCAGAGGAATGTCTGGGATTGCGTAGAGCTTGCGGAAATTCCAGAAAAGGATTGGATCCATGCCGAAGAAGCGAAACAATCATTTGCAGTCTTTCATTTTTGAAAACTGGCGTGCTGGAGAATGTGTTGGCAGCACAGTAAAGAGGAGGCTGAAACTGCTCGCCATACCGCTCAAACTGCGGTGGTGGATCTTGAGCATACCAAAGTGACTCGATAGAAGAGAGTAACTCATGGGCTCTCTCTGGCTGATTGTTGGGGTCAGCTCCTGAAGATAGCTCTTGGTCCAAACAATCAGGTGAACCACGACCCCAGCTTTGGGAGCAAATAAGCGAAAGCTCATTGACTTGATGAAAGGGGGAAGTTGGACGCATTAGGTTGGCTATCTATTTGTTAAGTGACAAACGTGTCGATATCAGTAAGGAAACCAGAAATTGCGCGAGAAGATGGGTGGGAGATGGATATTGCTAGGAAGCAAATTATCTTGGGGCGTTTAGCTATTGTAGGGAGAATCCACTGCGAAACACAGCCAAGTCCAACTGGCCCGTATTTCACGTCGGTTGGTTGTTGGTTCAGGCTTCAGAGGGATTCATCAAGACACGGACGTTCCCTGCATAAATAATGGGTTCGTGTGCATGGCCTGATTTTGAAGTGCCGAACAGCCGGATAGACCCAACACTGAGACTTGAGTTTCTTATTAGCGCCTCAGTGCTTAGCCTTTTAGTGGCCTCCCACCTTCCTATTTGGACGCTCACTGGAGCGCAACTGCATCTGACCTTTAGGGGAGTCTGAACATGGCGCCAACGCAACACGATTAGTAGCCGCAGAGCATTTATCGGGACATTCATGGGCCTTGCCTCTTGATTAAACACTCAGTGAAGATAAAATTATCTTAAAAATCTGTCTAGGTTTCCCTATGCCATATCTTAGACCTCAATTGCCTTTGGCTCAATGCCAATTCTTGCGAGTCGCCGGGCTCTCATTTTCCTTGACCTGGCTGCTTTGGGTCCACCCCAGTGTACGGATGCTGGATCTGTCTCCCATTTCCAGGCCGTGACTGCTCTTGTGAAAATACCCTGCGACCTTTGCCTCTTTCTGAGTTCGCGTGGAATTACTGTTTGGCAGTTGCAACCAGTCATTGCAGACCGGGCAGCTTCTACCGCTTTGAAATGGTTTTTGTTGATGAACTCCCCAGGCGTTCTTTGGACATTCATAAAAGCGTCGTTTTGCTCCTTCAGCACGGTTTCAATGTCTGGAACCGTGCTGACGTAGCGAGAGATTGTTCCGTCAAAGTCAATTGCCGGGATACTTTCCGGTGTGCCCCCTTGAACCATTTTAGCTGTCTCAATGTTGGTGAATACAGGAATGAAGCTACCGTGGAGTCCGGGGGGTGTCCTGAGCTTCTCACGTAGGAACGTAGCTCGGTATACATCCATATCCTTTCGCCGAAGGGCAAAGACATAGGCTGCGCAGTTCTTACCAAGAAGCCACGGCTTAATAATCTGGTTAGTCATTTTCAAACTCGGATTATTCGCTTTGGCATTCACAAATGCCGAACTCAGGGCCTGGATAGGCTTGCCCATCTTCGAAAGCGCATCATAGTAGTCCGTAGCCCCAGGATAAAGCTTTGAGGTATCGACATTACCATCAACCGGGAGATCAGTGTTGAACCTTGCATTGTTGAGAGCGCCCTCGAATTGGTTGAACGACTTGCCAGGCATATCTTTGATGCCGGTTGATACAGCCATTTCATCAGGCCTTTCCGTATCTGGAGGGTTTGAATCGTGCTTTGGAGCCCATAAGCTTGTTTCTTATGTCAGTATGAACGCGTAAAAGAAGTACAAGCTACTCACTGGAGTAAGAACTCGTCCAAAGTGCAGCGAGTCCTCTTAGGATCCTTGGTAAGGCACCCTGGTGCAACCGTGTACTCGTAAGACGGGTCAAGGATCTTGGTTTGCTCTTCGCAAAGATATGCGCTCCAGTACAGCATTCTATGATTCTTTATCTCAGCAAAGGTCTTGTAAAGCTCACTGCACGTACCGTTCAGCAATGCCACGCTCTCCATAAGCGATGGCGGCTGGCAGTAGCTGTATCAAAAGATACACCAAAGTGCTGGCCAAGTGGTAACTACGCATGGTGGGCTCTACTAGAGTAGGACTAAAGAACAGGCGATGGGGATATATGTGAATGGAAGAAGGAAACTATCACATATGAAAATGAAATAGCAAGACTGCCAGTGACCAAAGAGATCGTCAGCCGGGTACGCCTCTGGTCTCGATAGACATAAAAAACAAGCGACTGGTATTAGAGTATATTGAGCCAAAATGGAAACTTGACTCTAAGGGCTGGGAACCTCTACCAGTGACCTACTTCGGCTATTCGGCTTCTTTCAACGTGTTGGTTGCAAAAGCCCTCATATGCGGGTTTCAGGTCCAAGATAAAAAAGGCAGCTGAGCAGAAACAAATTTAAATTGAGTTTTAAACCTGGACGATCAGCCTTGACCGGCCATGAAGCATCACCAACATGCATAAAAAGGCATTGCTCTTCCGTTCCGAGTGGATCTGACCAACCAACTAAAGACTGAAGAATAAGCTTCCAGCCGCGGGTCTCAGCTGGTAGTGGATAGATCACGTCGGCTTCTTTCTTAAGACCCTTGCAGTTAGCGCTCAGCTATCCGTATCTGGACCATGATACCTGCAGGGACCTGCGTTTTCGGCAAATATATGCCGTGCACGCGCTCGGAATGAGCGCTTAGAGAGAAACTCGGCTTGGAGCGTCGTGGGACCAACCCAGCTCTCAGGGGATTTCTGTTTTCTTGCCAACAAGGGTTTCAACTCTGGAGCTTGGACTTGCCGAGGACACGAGAAAGGGTAGAAGCTCGTATGAGTGTTGGTCGACTTGAGTTGGAAAGGATGTGGATCTGGCTCATTAATTCTTTGGCATTATAACTTCTACCTGAGAGTCATGGAGACTTTGCTTCTTGGTACAGCAGAGCTTCAAATTCATTCTGATTGAACTGTATCCATATCTCGCTACGCTATCTTTTGGCATCTGAATATGCGCCGTATACTAGAGGCAATAGCCTTAGGGTTATTGTGTCGTGTCTTGGTTGCCTTTGTTTCTGCAGATGATGGCTTTGACTCTGCACTTTCTCCTTGCCCAGCATCCTGTGAGGGTACTCCGGGGAATTGGACAGTCTACTCTGCAACCCAACGCTTGACGGCATGTGTTGAACCAATGCTGCTAGACTTTGCAATCTTCAGTCCCCTCGATGACCCTTCTTCGGTGATTAAGCTCAGAACATGTGCCCCGGGGGACGACAGCAATTCTCAAACTGCGCCTCTCTCTTCCTCAGTACCCTCGGCTAGGAAGCGAGCCATCGAAGACATCTTCAGTGACACTAGCTGCATCACAGCAAGTGGTTCGGAGGTTGATCTTGAGATGCTTGTAAGCAGCTCGGAAAGCACTGTTCCAGCAACTCATCTGGACTCCGCTTTGAATACTCTCGAGCAGTACATGTCGAGCTCAACCCATTGTCAGACCAAGTTCCTTGTCGGGTATAGCCAAGGCGTCGTTGTTGCTATTCATAGCGGTGACGCTATCGACAATGGCCGTACAATACCCTCCATCTTGAATCAGGTCAAAGGCCATCTTGACTCAGCTTTACCTTCGAATGCCATTGTCGAGCTTTGCGGCGATGACAGAAACGCTGACTATACCTTTGGTATCGCCATCGATACAACGGGGGATCTTGCTTCTGTTCAGAAAGCGATTGCATCCTGGAGCAACGGAACTTGCTTCTCTGCTGGACAACCTACAACCAAGCTGTCTGGTGTTAAGATCTTCGAGGCCCCTCTCATTCCTCTAAGCCATGGCAATTCTACAAAGCGGTCTGCAAGGAGTCATAAACACAATCATGGGCATGCGCACTTACACAAACATGAGGCCCGAGCGACTTGCAAAGCGATCAGCGTGGTTGGTGGTGACTCTTGTGGTTCATTAGCCTCCAAGTGCGGTATTACTGCTGCGAGCTTCTCAAAGTATAACCCCAATAAGAAGCTTTGTTCTACGTTGCAACCTGGTCAAAGAGTATGCTGCACTGCAGGTACTCTACCTGACATCACCCCCAAGCCCGGTAAAGATGGAAGCTGTGCCAGTTACAACGTTCACGCCGGTGACTATTGTGCTTTACTGGCCAACAGGAACGGTCTTACCGTTGAGCAGATCGAGAAGTTCAACGACAAAACCACTTGGGGCTGGAATGGTTGCAAGAGCCTGGCCGCTGGTATCAACATCTGCTTGAGTACAGGAACACCTCCTCTCCCAGCTCCTGTATCCAATGCGCTTTGTGGCCCTCTCAAACCTGGAACCACTGCTCCCAAGAAAGGTCAGAGCTTAGCTGATCTGAACCCGTGCCCATTGAACTCTTGCTGCGATATTTGGGGCCAATGTGGCATCACGCCAGACTACTGTACGGCAGAGAAAGGATTGACTGGCAATCCTGGTACGGCGCCTCCTAAGAAGAATGGGTGCGTGTCAAACTGCGGCATTGACATCAAGAACAAGTAAGTTACTCTCAATTTATACTTATAGTGTCTAGTACACTAACACAGTCATAGTCCGGACAAGCCCACGGAGTTCATCAAGATCGCATACTATGAATCGTGGAACTGGGATCGACCTTGCCTCAACTACCGAGCAATCAATCTCGGTGGTACAACCTACACGCACGCACATTGGGGTTTTGCTACCCTTGACAATAGCTACAACGTCGTTGTCAATGACACTTACAAGCAGCTTGATGACTTTTTATCGCTGCCTAATAAAAAGATCCTCTCATTCGGAGGCTGGGGATACTCTACAGATCCGAAAACATTCGAGTCACTCAGGACAGCTATGAACCCTGCCAATGTTGACAAGTTCGTTGCCAACATCGCTTCCTACCTTAAGAAAGGTTGGGATGGTGTCGATATTGATTGGGAATATCCTGGTGTGAGTTAGACAAATAGGTACTCGACCAAACAGGCGGCTAACACCTTTCATAGGCGCCCGATATCCCTGGGATTCCACCAGGCCTGAAGACCGACGGCCCCAACTACTTGAACTTCTTGCAGAAACTTCGCAAAGCTGTTGGAACTTCGAAGAGCATCTCAATTGCTGCGCCTGCGTCGTACTGGTACCTCAAGGCATTTCCCATAGCAGATATGGCCAAGGTAGTTGACTACATCGTGTACATGACCTATGATCTTCACGGTAAGCATGCCATACTTCAATCTTGAGCAAGGCTGACTTTGATCCTAGGCCAGTGGGACTACAAGAACATTTGGGCTCAAGATGGTTGTTCTTCTGGTAATTGTGTCCGCAGTCATGGTTAGTCTCATCCTCTTCTTAGCCACTGGGTCTCAGGCTGACATAGATTCATAGTCAACCTTACCGAAACTACCTATGCGCTCGCCATGAGTAAGTATTTTGTCCTTTTTGTATCTTCAGATACTGACAACTCCACAGTTACGAAGGCTGGTGTCGCTGCCAGCAAGATCAACGTCGGAGTCTCAAGCTACGGCCGTTCCTTTGGACTTACAAGCCGCCCTGCTTGCGAGAAGTCACTGAGCGATAGTGGCTGCCACATCACGGGCCCAAAATCTGGAGCCACACCTGGTAACTGTACGCAAACGGCAGGCTACATTTCCAATGCCGAGATCGAAGAGATCATGGATCTCAATACAACAGGCGCCGGAGTCGACTACATTTACGACAAAGCCAGTGACTCTGACACGCTCTTTTACGGCAACAACTGGGTGGCTTACATGTCCGATACGACGAAGAAGTCCAGGATTGCGCACTACCAAGGCCTGAACTTCGGTGGAACAGTCGACTGGGCTGTTGACTTGCAGCAGTTCACCGATGATGATCTGGACCCAGAAGGAGACGATGATTTACCTGACACAACACCTCTATCTGCCTGCAGTGCGACCTACAGCACCTTTGAAGACCTTGATGCCCATGCCTCTAGTATTCCACAGCACTGTGTTGCTCAGTACACTATCACCACCTTGAAGGCGCTCCTAACCGAAACTCTCAACAACTACACCACGTTACTCAGCGACGGTTACGATAAGAAGTTTGGTATCTACTCTAAAGCGGTGGCGGGCAGTGCAAGCCAGTCGCTACTGGGGTTTATCGACGACCATGGCAACGATTACGCTACTTGCATCGTTGCAGAGACTTCCATCTGCTGCAAGGCTTGCAATGACGATAAGAAATCCGATTCATACTGCGATTATTGCTTTGATGGCAAATGTTATCACGAGTGCAACGTCGTCGGTTGCACTAACAAGCGGGACGATGTGCAACCTTCCCAAGAGCTCATTGTCAAAACTGCGAATGAGTCTGAACCGTGCCCACCTAACTACAGCAAGCGTGGATACGGGCCCGACAACCCTTACGAGCAGACCGTCTACTGGACTTGGAAGAACTCTTCTGGTTTCTTCGCTGACCTCGAGTTGAACACCGGTATTCCCAAGTCCAAGACGAAGATGGGAAACTACGACAGGATGAACAGTTGCGCTCCCTCAGCAAAGGCTGGTGATGACTGTTGGTCTATAGGCATGTACTATAATGTCCCTCTTATCAACGGCTACTCTGCTTCCGACGTTGCGAACCCTAAAGAGGTAGTCAGCAAAGGCCTCGATAAGATCAAGGGCCTTCCTACGCAGATAGACCAAGTGTTGACTGCGTTGCAACTGAATGGCTACCTTGGTGACGATATGGAACTGATCGACTCTTTGTCACTACCTATTTTGATGCTCGCCTCAGCTACCGAGAACATGGGAACAGTTGTTCAGATCGCCGACAAGATCACGGAAGAAGAGCGCAAAGCCTTCATTCTAGCGTTTCTTAGCGCAATCTTCCTCATCGTACCTGTCATAGGAGAGGTGGTTGGCAGCGTTGCTGAACTGACGGATATCGGAACAGTCATGGCTCTTCTGGGGGCTGCCGGCAACTCGGCTGTGGACATCTATACCGTGGTTGACGATCCCAAAAATGCGCCGCTGGCCATATTTGACCTTATACTCGCCCCTCTAGCTATCGCGGATATTGCTACTATCACCAAGGTCGCGAACATTCGGCGTGGAATGAAAGAGTCTGACATTGCCAAGTTGGGCGATCCTGTGAAGCGAAGGACGGATATCATTGACAAGGTCAAAGGTGTTTGTAGACCAGACTTAGAATAGACTGTGCATTTAGGTCGATCTTTGAAGGCCATCCTTATACTCTAGTATTGAACAATTTCCTTTAGATACAGCATACAAATAGAACAATCCAGATTTTCGGTTACTAAAAAAAAACCACTGCAATGTGCTCATAGGCTCTGCGCCTATCTACTCAACTGTTATTATTATCACCGACACCAAATAACCTCCAGTACTAGACCATCTCTACTCGTAGCAAGGCTCTTCATCTCTTCTTCCTTTACCCATTTCTTGTTGAATGTAAGTTTGACAGATTTCAAGCTGGGGATCCGACCTGGATCGGCCAGAGTGTCAAGGAACTCCTCCAGCTGATTGATGATGTTCCTTCCACAAGTGTGAATCTCAAGGTACTCCAAGTACTCTGGAATACATTCAACAACTCTTGGAGCCTGAATAGATGCGTCCATCGTGTAATCATACACTGTACCATTCGCTAGAAGTCCACATATGTTCTGAGACCCTAGAATAAGCCGTTTCAATTTGTGCATTTGTCGCAGCTCAACACCCATGTATAGTCGTTCTCGTGGTCCGAAGTGGTAAGAGCTAGTGCGAGCTGCCTCAGCGAAATCAAGATGAAGGAATTCCAAGTTGTCTTTATGGGACAAAAGGGGTTCCATGGTGTCCCGGGCCGTCAATTCGAAGTCATCATATTCTGACCTTTTTTTGATATCACAAGTATATGTGAACCTCCTGAGCTCCTTGCAGGCCCAGATTAAAGAGCGAACGGCTCGGGGCACGCACCAACCATCTCGTAAGACGATTGATTGAACGTTCGAGCACCCTTCTTTCAATGGGTCTATGTTATGCTCATCCATTTCATCGTTGGCTGCCCCAACGCATTCGTATGATCGAAGGCTCGGGATCCGAAAAAGCCATTGTGCGTTATTATAAAATGGGCGCCATCCTGTCCAGCTACCTTCCGCCTCGTGCCTAACAGTCTCCAACTTGGTTAGCAACTGGCAGGGAGGGTGTTCAACACGTCTTATTCTGAAGGCTCCAGTAGCAGCCACCAGCATCCTGCTTAAGCAACCTGGATCTCGAGGGCAGCCGTATGTCAAAGTTTTGATCTCCGTGCACACAGCGAGTAGAAGATCCACGGCGGCGTCTTCAATTCCCTTTTCCAGAGCTCGAATCCAATTGTTTCTCCTATACGGAAGATATCCTAATTTGTCGGAATATATTTTCGAAATCAGTTGCTTGTAGTAGATCATGTCATTGGCATCGATATGAACTGTCCCACAGCGGCAGTTATCATGCAGCCAATCATACAACCTGATCGTGCGAACGTGTCGGGCGAGCTCTGGCTTGATGACTGACACATATGAAAGAAGTTGCACAACGCGGGAGCGAACTACGGAGCCCTCCTTCGGCTCTTCAGCTCTTGGTGTGTCATGAAATGTTTGGACCGAGAAAGGCAGTGCAATTGCGTAGAGCTGTTTGCACGAAAATAGAAGTGAATGAACGGATTTGAAATCAGTCGAGTCGGCAACAACAGATATTATCTGGCTCTGAATCTCTGGAGGAAGATTGAGTATGAAAGGTATATTGTTTGCCGAAGAAGTCCTGACTTGCATTTTCCAATAAAATTGATATTGTGAGAATTGTGAAGCAAAGAGGACACGGCGCAAAGAGGACACGGCGCAAAGAGACATTTTGATCATATGATAACCCCACATTAATCTTCGCTTGCAGAACCAACAGCTCATTGCATAACTCTGCATTTGTCATTTATCCCATGATTAATAAGGCGATTCATGCCATAGGCACTAAAAGAAGCATGGCATACGCGGTGCAACACCTTTTCTACTTTGTTTACCCGCCTCATTTGAAGCAGCCTTGAGATACGTATACTCCCCTTGGGGTATAAGAAGACTTCTGACGTTAAACTAGGGCGCTAAAAATACTTAGTCTAAGATCCTCTGAGATTCTACTAGATTTACCTAAGTCTACCTAAGGCCTTTTGTCACCTAGGATAGAGGCCCTAAGTTTTATTGCATCCCCTTGACTCCGTAGCGCAGTGAAGGAATCTTATCTTATCAGATGGCCTCTCACAAACATGATTGGTAGGAAAGTCCCGCAGTGGATACTCGACGATCCCTCGGCTGTAGGATTGACGTGAAAATTCATCTTCTCCTCCCCCCTTTACCAACCCAAAACAACACTAGTCTCATTTAGTCACCGCATTTCAACGACAATATCACGAACTTCTCACAGTTTCTTGAAAAGATACACCCCGGCTTTCTTCAGAACTCATTTATATCATCTGCTGGTCTTGTCTTATAAGTAATTCTATGACAAATCATGACGACAAGCGAAGATCACGTAAGAGATGCAGAGCTCCAATATCTCGTCAATCCTTTGAACGGCAGCCATTTATCAGACGGCATTGACGGATCAAGTCATGGTACTTCTCCCTGCTCTCATCACACCCGAAAAATTATTGACCAGTGCTAGATAATCGCCCACCTATCCCGGGACCAAGTTGCGAAATCTACACCTTCACCGACGAAGTCATCGTCCCCTCAACAGCACCAAAATCTCACCCTTATCTCCTCGTCAACATCGGCTCAGGCGTATCATTCTTCCAAGTCTCAGAAAACAGTCAATGTCAGCGCATCTCGGGCTCTTCATTCGGTGGATCAGCATTATGCGGCTTGCTCCTTCTACTCACGAGAGCCCGTACATATGACGATATGCTTGAACAAGCTGAGAAGGGTAACAACGCCAATGTCGATAAACTGATTGGTGACATTTATGGAATGGATTACAACAGAATTGGTATGAAGATGACAGCTGTTGCTTCAACTTTCTGTAAAGCCTTCAGCTTGGAGCATAGACCTGATGCTGAGGCTCAAGAGGCGGAAAATCCGGTGCGAGATATCAAGTCGTTCTCGGATGCGGATATTTGCCACTCTTTGGTCTTTGCGGTTTTTAACAACATCGGCCAACTGGCTACTTTGCATAGTCGCATTCATGGAAACCCGGATATCTACTTCACCGGACCTTATGTGCAGAACTGCCAGCTGCTCATCAGAACCTTGTGCATTGCAGTGCGCTATTATTCCCAAGGAGAGAAAAAAGCACATGTTGTTGTCAGTCAAGGCGATTCGACTGCTTAAAACTTGAAAGTAAGGATTGTCATAACCAGGGGGTATCATTAGCATAATTGAGCGAGTTCAAGCATTATAGAAATCCAAAGCTTTATCTACATGATATCTTCCTCCACGTTTGTACTTAGTCACCTTCAGTTGAAGCGACCTTGCTGCGAGACCCAGGGTCATCAGACTTTGGCCTCACCTCCTTGTTTCAACTGGCCTCTTAGGCTTCAAGGTCCTAGAACCGTTGAGTCTCTCCTCAAGCTGCTTCCCATCAATGATCCTTTCCCCTCTATGTGCGGTTCCTTTTTGCAGATGCTCTCTTAACTGCGCCCTGGTGTCATACTTTTTGTTCTCACAATCTCTGCAGCGATAAATCACATCCACTGCAAATCGCTCCCACTGCTCAGTCGCAGCGCGTTGACGCCTTATTTCGACTGCTTTAATCGCGATGGAGTTGATCCAATCCACAACTCTAGTTTCAGTGAGATATTGCCTCGTTTGTTCTTCAATAAAGTCGAGGGTATCTTTTCCAGTGGTTGACGGACGCCAGTCATCGAGAGGTATGGCGTGAAGATCGCCTTCAACATTGAGTCTGTATGAATCTGTCAATTGGATCACATCGCAGCGGTCTCGCCAGGCGTTGGTGCCCATTGGGCCCCCCTCACAGTCGACCATCCAGTCCTTCCATTTTTTGCCTATCTCCCACCACTTCTTCACGCCTTGTTTGCGTCGACCACCATCTCTGATTGTATCTCTTCTTGGTGTTCCGGTGTGGTCATTGGGTATATCATTGTTCTGATCATCTGGGGAAGGCTTCAAACCAGTTCCAATACTGACAAAGAGGTCTGGAACTAAGCCGTGAAGGTTGTGGATTTCTCTGAGGGCCGTTAATGAGGGGTTATTGGCTGCCATGCCACCGTCAAGGAACTTTCTTCCTATAATCCTGATGGACTCGAAGTACCCTGGGGCAGCTGTTGTTGCACGGGCAACCTCCCAAATGGCAGTTGTATGAGCCGGTCCCGCATTGGATGGATTCCATCGATTAGCCCTAGGCTCCATGGGATTGGGCTCATTGTCGTAACTTCTCCAGACAAACTCTTTACTAACCCCACCTTTTTTCTTTATAGACCATGAGATGACGATACTATTTATCAGCGTTAGTAGACCAGAAAGAGTCAAGCTATACAGGTAATAGGGGACTTTACGTTCTGGTTCGGTCTTCTCTGTACTTCAGTGGCTCAACTTCTGCCTCACTATAAAAGCAGACCTTTTCTCGTCGAAGGGCCTCGAAGATGATCTTCTGAAATTCTCCACGTGTCTTGCGACTTGAGAATTTTGCTCGGGCATAAATGAATTTGCGCTCGTGGAACACCCTAGGTTTCCCAAAAACAGCGTTTCCGAAGGACTTGTATGTGTCCATTGCTTGGTCTACAGACATACGAAGTCTTCCTAGCATGATGCTACTCAGGCTAAGTAGATTTAGTGTCAGATACAGTCTGGAAAGAATGTTGCGGGACTCCTTACCCCCCTGTTGAAGTTCCAGCAATATAGTCGAAGTAGTGGCACGGAAGATACTTGTCGACTCGATCTGGTTCTGGGTTGTCTCCGACGAGATTCTCCTCAGATGCCCCATTCCAACGGTAGAAGTCGCTACTGGGGGCTCGGTACTCTTCGTTGCCAAGTTCTAATTCCCGAATTCGAACCATGATGCGTTTAAGCACAAGCAGACTTGCGTAGCCACGAACACCGCCGCCATCTAAAATGGTATCGTTATTAAAGGAAGGGGTTCAAACAATGAAAATGCTTTCTTACCGAATGACAGGATTGTCTTCTTGGCCCATGGTCCTTCTTCGTATGAGATGTGCTCAGGTCCGCGAATAGGAATCGAGGGATCAAGTTCGGCACTACTCGCTCCGCTGACTTGATGCTGCAATGTGCCAGAGTCTTCAGAAGGCGGAGTAGTCATGTCGATTGGGTTCTCGGCAATTTTGAAAGGAGGAATGATGAAGTGTAGTGACTGGAAGAGCCTAGTGTCTGTCTGATAACAGAATGGGAGATAATATTGCACCGAGCCCATGGGATCGTTTTATGCCTTGCTGAACAAGGCTCTTTGATCCCTACAAAATCGAAAATTTTATGGTGTGCTGGGCAGCCTACTGCAGAAACCACCCAGCTCGTGTAACTGTGATATCGCCCCCATGGTTGTTGCCAAGGGCAATAGTACCATGCTCGTTCTTCCAAATGTGGAGGGACTCGGAGCCTCCACAGCCTTAGACTCTACCTTTGTTTGTGTCAAGATTATTCTAGAAAGGTATACCAAGGGCGAGTGACTGTAGTACTGCCAAAGAAAAAGAAGCCGACGCTTGTTCTGATGATCAAGTTGAGTCTATACAAGATCGAACCTGTTTTCCTTTCTCCCGAAAATGCCCTCAGTGGATGTCTGGAAGATTCAGAAGGGAAATTAGGCGCTGGCCAAAGCCACTGTAGCATTATGCGCGCGGTCGGCACATGGCTTCGAATATTGGCTGCTGTGTTACCAGCCCTCGCCCAATAATTCCGTACCCAGCCCCCATCAGTCCACTCGCCTGACCTCTCTTTCTTGTTTCATTTCGTTTTATTGGACTTATTGGGGAAGAGACTTTCAGCGCATCTGCAATTGACTTTCAGCTCGAGTCTCATGGCGTAAATGACGGAGATCATTGCTTGTGGCAATGTGATTTGCACTTTTCGGGCGCATGGGTCTCGTGTTCCAACAGGTTTGCCACATCAAGGCTGTCATCATGCATACACCGGTTATAGAAATGGGATAAGGGTGCAGCTGACCGGCTGACTTGCATCGTCGGATGAACTGCTATCTTCAACGATCCTGGCTGAAGAAAGGTTACATTTGCTACATAAGGATTGTCCGTCTCCCCGAAAGATGTCTAAAAACCATGGCATGACCGAAAATACCCAAAAGTGGCGCACGCAGCCTGCTTCCAAATCTGCAAATAACAATGGAAATAATCACATTCTCCCGTAATCAATACAGCAAGCCATAGGCGCTTGCTGACCATCCTCATGCATTGACAACGTAGAGCTGAGGTCCCTCCCCGACCAGTCTGTTCAGGTTGTACCGGACCCCCATGCTCCAGAGGTTGACTTCCGCAATGAACTCCTTTTCCTCATCGGTCGATCGCGAAATGTAGATTGGGACGTTTTTCTTGAGTCGGGGAATCTGAACGGCCGGATATCCTTCGTCTGTCAGTTTACGAGCAAGGTGATCTGGCTGCAACGAGCTCCCTACCTACAACGTCAGCTTTGTCAAGCGGTCGGACTTTGTCTGACTTCATGTCAAGCACTGCGACTGATTTCCCGTGGTTTCTCATGCCAGTAGCTCTTCGAGGAGGTGAAAAATGGGTTTGAGATATTAATTTCAGTGGATATGGGTTGATGTTGTGCTGTTGTCTCTGGACTTGAATGCACGAATCTTGTTATGGTCGACAATTTCTTCTGGAGGCTTCCTCATGAAAAGCGGGGGAAGCGCGCTATACAAATATACAAGCAAGATTCTTCAAGTTTGAGACATCGGGGCTGAT
This sequence comes from Fusarium pininemorale, assembly GCA_002165215.1. Classification (NCBI taxonomy): domain Eukaryota; kingdom Fungi; phylum Ascomycota; class Sordariomycetes; order Hypocreales; family Nectriaceae; genus Fusarium; species Fusarium pininemorale. Next base: position 415,078 of record NFZR01000026.1, on the reverse strand, counting down.
CGGAGCAAGATAGTGGCGTTGTCCAGCAGGTATCCGTCTTTGTGATTGCCAACATCTGACATACCGCCTCAACTAGCAATAAGAGCACTGCGAAATTTGGAGTTGTCGGGGCGGCGGCGCTTTGTTCGCTAATGGCTGCATTCATTTCTTCGAGTTCGGGGACCGAGTCAGGTTGTTGGCCACCACATGACACAGTGAGGCAGACTCTGTGCAACACAAGCCTCATTCTCATTCGCCAAAGATATCACTTCTCGAGAGAGCCACCCTGCAAACGGTCATCGGCGTTTGGGGTCTGGCAAATTCAGCCGCACAGCCATCCTTTGGTCCTTGGCTAAAATTGCCTTAACTTGGTATGCAGGGAGCCGGTTTTGTTGTTTTGGTTCTATGAGGCACTAGTGAGGCCATTTTATTGATGCCTTGTGTAACTGTGATAGCGCTGCGAAGATTACAGGAACTCGGCCTTCTTCATTCACAAGGGCCACAGCCACTTGATCACATTATTGTTTTCTAAATGCAATTGCTTGATCATATATGGTCGAAATTCACGCCACCTTTTCGCCTTTGTTCTTGATAGGCATTCCGTAGCTGAGCGCGGGCTAATCTCACTCTACCACGTCAACCTGAAGGGACAGGATGCCGTTCCCAATGACTCGAACGCTTGGGAGGTTGGGAGTCATAATTGGGGCGATGAAACGACAGGCAAAAAATGAAAACAGATCAGGCTGTTATTCATGCCATTCTACCAGTGCTATCACCCAATTGGTCACGGGTTCCATACCGACCAAAAACGCGCTCAGCTACCTGTTGCTTCCACCAGTTCCCACCAGGAGGTTTACCTCGACTAATCACTGTATGGCCAATGGGTGACTACCAAGGACACAATTTAAGACGGCGAGGTCTAGTCTAGGCCTCGAAGGGGTATATAATGCAACATGCGGTGTCACGGAAGGGTTTGAAGTACAAGTTTGAAGAGTTAGATTCCTTGAAGAAGTATAGATATTATGACTAGAAAATATTACGAATATGTGAGCCAACCGTGCCAAGCATTCCTCATACGCTCTGCCCTGTCTACTGTCAAGTACGCAGAGTTCGCAAGCCTCTGCTGCAACTCCTTGAACTTGGCAGTAGGCGCCCCCTTCTCAAACAACATATCCAACTCAAGGTACGATAGACCCTTGGTCTCGGGCAGACGGAAGTAACAGTAGATAAGACAAAGGAGAGCTGTACCGGCGTAGACGAAGCATGACTTTCCCTGCATATTCCAAGCGGTGGGGTTAAGCATTTGGGGAACTATGACGTTGTTGATGATCATAAAAATGTTGTAGACAACACGAGCCAGGGCGATAGTCTTGACACGAAGACGGGTAGAGGGGATCTCGGCGACGATGACGTAGCATGTTGGGCCGATGCTAAGGTTGTACAAGAAGGTTGTTGTGATGAGAATAGCGCCGAGGGACCAGTTGAGACCCTTTTGGCCATCGAGAACGACTGAGAGAATACCACCGAGGGTAAGCATGACGACGGCAGCGACAAGGCCAGTGAGATACAACTTGCGTCGACCGATATGAGATAGAAGGAACCAAGAGATCATGCCTCCAACCAAGGCCATGCCATACATGCCAGTGGACATACTGAAGGACTTGGACGAGTCAAAGCCGGCCTGCTCAAGGAAGTAGGGAGCGTAACCAGTTAAGATCCAACCGCAGAGAGCCTGGACAGACCAAACCATGCAGCAAATCTCAGTTCGTCGAAGGTTGGCACCCTTGAACAAGTCAAGGTAGCTCGAGCCGCCGTAGTTGAGCTTACGTTCAATGCGATTAGTATGCTCCATGACAGCAATGGTGTCGTCGATATCGAGCTGGGACTGCTTAGTCAAGCGCTGTAAAGCATGACGAGCTTCGACCTTGCGCTCACGACGGATGAGCCACCATGGGCTTTCGGGGGCAAAGAAGATGCCGATGAGGAGAGGGATGGCGAAGGCCCATTGAAGGGCAAAGGGGATACGGTAAGACCACTCTGAGTTGTTGTGGACGAGAGACTTGAGGATACCAGTGCCGAGAAGTTGACCTATGACCCAGCACATGTTGGTCATGCTGAGGAGACAGGCACGGATGGCTGATGGTACAACCTCGGCGGCGTATGTAGCTGCGAGTGTTTGGATGACACCCCATGAGATACCTGAGTGATGGTTAGTCTTGTGTATCAAAGTGAATGATCATTGAGATGAGAGGGTGAAAAGTGTGAGACATGAGTGAGAGACATGGACATACCACAAAGAGCCTGAGAAGCCACCAACACACCAATGTCGTGAGCAAAGAACGCTGGGAAGACAGCAAGACACATCCAAGCCAGACTGATCAACATCATCTTCTTATAGCCAATGCTGTACGTTACCCAACCGTGAAGCAACAGACCAAGGACCTCGCATGCAATAGCCGAGACCTGAAGCGACGTCTGCCATAACGGCGAGATCTCATAAATCGGTCCATTCGGCGTATCAAACTCCTCGCCATATCGTCGTCGAAACGCAGGAAATGCGACAAATCCAGCGACAAGACTCTTATCGTACCCCTCCATAACAACAGTGAGGAAGAGCAGTAGGGACCAGAAGATGGCTTTGGGGAATTGCTTGCAGCATCCCAGGATGGTCATCTCCTTCTCATTGTTTAGTGCGCGACGGACTTTCTCGCCCGTGTCGTCGGAGCTGTGCGACCCGCGGGGAAGCCATAGTACCTCGATGGCATTTTTGTTAGGGTGATTGTCTGGTAGGTCAAACGTCGGGAGATCTGGAATGGAAGGGTTGGTCGGGTGGTTTGGATCGTGGACTTTTGTCTCGATCTCTGTGACGCGGAGGATGCCGGACTTTGCTTGGACTGGCAGCAGGACTATCTCGTCCTTGCTGCTACCATTGTCCGAGGCTGCTTTACCAGAGCCGAACATGGTGTCTTAATTATTTTTGGAGAAAAGATGAGATGATTCAGAAGAAAGGAATGGATGCCTTTCGGCGGAGTCATGAATGAATGATCGGCATGGTCCTGGGGTTACATCCTGACAACGGGCCCTGACATGACATATATAGGATCGGCGCTGTCGAGTCCCATGCCCCCCTCCCCCTCGCTTGGGTATTTTCGTTACAGTGCGTTAATCAGTTCAGTTCAGTTCAGTTCAGTTGAACGTGGACTGGGGAAAGTGAATCAGACCCATGCACCCCAGGTTCTGGTAGCTTGCAACTCTGCTTCTACCACGGCCTCACTCTCGGCGTTTCTCACATTTTGGCGGCTTGCGGAGGTGGAGACCTTGACTTCAAATACTGGAGAAAAAAGTCGGATGAGAGAGGGTACGCTAGCTGGGCATTTGCCCTATTGGGTCTAACCGACCGATCATTTTGCGGGTGAGCGTTGCAGAAACTCTCGAGGGGAAGAAAAGAAGGCATTCATGGTTTTTCCACGTGGTATTCCAGAAGCTTTGACAACAAACGGCGATCTTCGCGATGCGGCTCAAGATGGAGGCCGTTTGAGACTGATTAAAAATGCCGATCTGGGAACGGGGACTAGGGGAGCTATGCTGCACGTTGACTTGTCTTACCTGCTTTGACTCGACATGCAAGGGTTCCTGGATGAGCCGTTGGGTGGTTAATTGTGCCCAAATAGTCATCATCCTTCGCGTCACAACAAGTGAGACTAGGAGCTTTCTAGTGTCTGCCACGAAGTCTGGGTACCTACCTCATCCGGCCACTCGTGTGTCATCCAGGGCAATTCTTTAGGTAAGAACTAGATCCAAAGTAAATTAATTATACGTACAGTAGTAGGTAGTAGAGCCTCATTTGCACAAATCTCCAGACTTTAGTTTGCGCCGCGAGTTTTTCTCGTACCAACGCCCGCGTCTCACCATTAGAGTCACTAACTAACTCAAGAAAAATGCGTGGCCGATTTTAGCCGGGTCCACTCTTCTCCATGGGGAACTCGTGCGGGGATTGGCTCGGAAGGAGGGAAGTGCTTTCTAGCGCTGGGCCCCTTATTACGTATTGGGACTTTGTGGCTGCTGTCGTTGGTATTTCTCCTTGGAACAACAGCTCCGAGGGGCATATTAGGCCAAGATCAGCCTTACTCGTGTCCTTCGCGACTATGACCGGATGAGTTGCTAGTAGAATGAATAGTTCAGGGCCTAGATGGAGAATGGGCTCTTGGATCATAAGGCTGAGCGCTTGCTTTTGAATTTCATTTCGTGCCTTTTTTACCCCTTTCACCTAATACCCCTGCGTTTTGTCATGTCATGCACACTCCAGCTGAAGGACTAAGCTCAATCTGACAGGCAAGCCAGGGGTAAGTAGAAAAAGCGTGCAAGCTTGACTAACTTGTTCAAAATTGGCCTGCTTCATCCGAGGTTAGACGACGACATGATCCACCGCTGCCCCCCTTTTAAACCCATCCATCTTCCCCGAGTCTAGAATCACTCTGGTTTCCAATATTCTCCGTAGCTCTTTCAGCTTTTAGCTCTCGTGACATAGAGTCCAAGCACAGGTAATTTGATCACCCGTGTATCTTGGTTAAAAACATGCCAAATCGAGTAACGGCTCCGTGTCATTGCTTGGGCCATGAGTTTTGGTTACTTAAGGAGTGATCTGACATCAATTCTCTGCGGGCGGACTAACCGTCAACAGGGTATGTTACCGCTTCGCCGGGCGTCTGGGACTGGCGATCCTCGGATTCTATCGGCTCCGTCGGGAAAGGACCCGCAAAATGTCATGCATACACTGAATCACGATACCTTCATGTGATCTTGCTCAAATCTTCAGTGGAAGGGATTACCTGAGGATTGTCACGTCAATGCAAAGTCCTAGATCACAATGGCTGTGCTTGTTGTCACATATTCTAAGCATGTTCTACGCAAACTTAGCCCGTTGAGGCTTTTGAGTTTAGCTACTGCAGGTTCGTCTACTGGGATTGGGAGTGCGATGTGACGAGACGTTCAACGGCGTGATGGATTGCATCCTTCCTCGGTGCGCCCCCGGTCGATATTTAACCTGCTATCATCCTTTCGCGACCTTCTCCTGACTTTCTAGCCTTTGGCTTGCGACTAGCATACCACTATGACGGTGGACAACTTTGTCATATGCAGCACTACCCTGTAGCTTCAAGCGATGTGAATATTATATGCTCAATGTTATACGGCTCCTACTCTAGCATGAGTCAATTAATGCCAAGAAACTTGTTGCGCGAATGAATGCTGCAGTACTAAATGCATCTAATCAAACTCTATTTGTCGTTCCGCTGATAGCTCCCGCTCGTGACAGAGGCACAGGGACAGCCCCAAATCTTGATTGATTGCTTTACGCAGCATCATAACTACCGAGTCGGTACCTCGTCGTTTCGTCGTGATCGACAAGATTCTGATTAATAATTGGCTGATAAGGTTCACCAAGAAAAAAGAAACGTTTTTAATTTTAGCGGCAATTACGGTTAGTTGTTATCTTCTCAATATCTTGGTGTTGTCGCGTCGCTCTACATTGTTGCAATTCCACGCACATCAAAGAAATAAATGCAAGCTATAATACTACCCCGGATTCCCCGGAAATCGTCTCCTCATTTCCATTCTAACTGAGAATCGATGGCTGAATGACGTGTGCCAGTGGCGTTGCTGGTATTCGGCCCTTCTTGGGCCAATATTGAGGGGAAATAGAGTTGGTGATGCAGCTGGGGCTGGCGATGCTGGCTAACGCGGTGGGCGCACCTTCAAAACGAGGAGGCGGGGAACTATCGAATCTGGGGTTGACATGATTGGAAAAAAAGGTTATGGTGTTGACGACGGTGAATCGAATCGGTGCGAATACTGATCATGAAGAAAGAGTCATGAGATTATCCTGTGCCAAGCAAACTTGGCTGAAATAACGCGCGACGCGACAAGCGCCAGAATTGAATGTTATCGATAACGATAATGTTATCAGTGATAAGTTGAGGAAACCATGATAACGCAAGCAGCAATCAAGGCCGTACGCCATTTCATCAATATCTACGTGAGCGATAGGTAGTGCCCTAGTAAAGCGCTAAATATACTACGCAACACCATACTTCACTTCCAGAAAATCACGTACATAGTGCAGTGCTCTACCCTACAGTTTAACAAAATACAATTCTATGTCGTGACGCTCAATCGTTTCTCTGTTGTCAACAATAAAAGTCGTGAGATGCAATCAGCCATTATGAACTCGCTACAGGAGGGGAAGCGTATCAGTGCAATCACGGAAAGCTATAATCCTCTCGACATTGTGATTGAGTTGGGAGCACTATATTTCCCAACGCCGCGACCTTGCCACAACTGTTCGACAGTGTATATCGGTTTTGCAGGAATGTATCACTGAGCGAGCTTCGTAGTCTATAAAAAGCGCTTATACGGCTGGTGGCTGTTCCGAACATAAACCCAACAACCTATATTTCTCTATATGCAATATGAATAACAATCATGCACCATATATATCGCCTTATGGCCCCCCAGAAAACAGTGGTATCAGACCACCCGATGGTTGGAATGGGGAGCCAGCAACTCAAGCTAACCCAGTCGGCCCGCAACATAACGACCCAGGTCCCAGTGGTGCTTATGCCTATCATAGCTCTTCACATCCCAATCCGTTTTCTAGTCTTGGAATGTCTTCCGGCACCGGAAATCGTGACGTAGATCTGCAACTGACATATCCGTTTCCCGGACATGATGCTGATAACTGGTTACAGAATGATGGAGACCTTGGAGGTTGGACCTACGATAGTCAACCCTATGGTGAACCATCCAGCTACAATGCGAACAATCAACAGCATGCCCCGTATATCCATCTTTCTGAACTTGAAGGATTACAAGGATTTGATGAGTTTTATACTGATCAATACAGTGCTCCAGAAGTCCACCACAGTTGGAACATCGCTGCACCGGCCGTAGAATATCGACGATGGGGACAGAGGGGGAACGCGCCACTGCAAGTATATTGCATTAATTGTAGAAAACCTCTGCCCACATTCGGGATACGCTGTCACGACTGTGAGCATCGCCGACAAAGTGATGCTCACGCTCTTCCACTAGAGTTTTGCCTAGCATGCGCAGCCGACGTCAACGATCCTGGTAATCTGCTGTGTCCAGACCATATGAACACCAGGCAAGCCTTCAACGACTACGAAAAGGCAATTCTTAGGGAAAACCATATTTGTAACCATTGCTATAAACGAGATGCTGGCTCTCTTATGCGATGTGGAGTTTGCTATGGACAGGTTAGCAACCCAAGACATCGTTTCAGGCAACTAGGACTGTGTCGGTGTGGAATGGCGCTGATGCCTGGGTATGGGCAGTGTCGAGGGTGTTCTGATACTTCCAGGGCGGCGGAGAGGAGAAGAAGAAGAGAAGCAGAAAGATGAAGAGAATTGAAAGGTTAATCAAGGAAAGGTCCCGTAGTGTAGGGATAGAACACTCGGTAGTATACATTAAATAAGCTCATTCAATAGTTCTTCAAGAAGGACTTCTCACATCTGTCTCAACATTTTAAGTCGTGACTCTAGATACGGTTGTTTCATGTCAAGGTGAAGTGCAGAAGGATATACTTGAACTCTGTCTAATGATAAAGCTGGATCCTTATCGCGCTGAACAAAAAGAAAGAGGGCACAAGACTCGTTGGATCGAGATTCCGATTAATAAAATCCTGATGCCGTAAGAGGGCTCATGAGAAACCCCTTGCTGGTGAAAGGCCACCAAGCCAAGCTTGACTGAACAGATAATAAGCACCTTAAGACTACGTCAGGTTCTTTACTTACTGTACTTACGTTTCACAGCAGAACATCCATCAATGATAAGCCGATCAAGAACAGTCAATGTTCATCACTATGGCGATAGCCCTGACATACTGTCTCTGTAGGGACACGGAATCAGAAACTCAGAAAGCTCAGCTTGCGTGTCCAACAACTGCTGTTGAGATTTTGCGACAGTGAGATAGAGCGCTTCAACGACTATTTCACTGATATACGTAGAGACACCGAGTGCATCACAACAGGCTCTGTAGATGTCAGTAATGAGCGAAGTAAGGAGTGTTTGCGATATATAACAGTGAGTCCCCTGACCTGAACTGGTGCATCCAACACAACAGAATAAACGCAACCAACACCTGAACCACTACTTTTCACTGAAACTTCTAAACCCACCAACAACTCGAACACCAAAACAATGTCATATAACAACAATGATGAGCAAGCTCGCCGGGCTCAGGCTGCCCGGAACAATCAGTGGGCTAGCAACAGGAGTCAGCCCCAAAACCTCGCTCCCTACCAAACAGGCGGTTACGCGAATCTAAATGAGCCCACAATCCACACAACAGGAACCGTTCCAATGAATCTTTTGAACACCCCTAGCAGTCATTCTGTTATACCCGACGTGCCACATAACCCTGCTCCTCTGCCATTGACCTATCAATGTCCCACTCGACAACAAGACTCGCAGAGAACAGTTTTGGGAAACACGACTTATGATCAGGGAGGAAGCTCTCGAGGACCTCCAGATGTCGGGTATGGCACACAGTCTCGCAGCTACTATGGACAAGCCCCTCAGAATCCGGGGCTTGGACCCAGTGGTAGCTCTCAAAGACCTCCAGATGTCGGTTATGGCGCACAGCCACCCAACTACTACTCACAAGCACCTACGAATCCGGGACCTGGACCCAGTGGCAGTCAAGCAGCCAAAACGCACCCACTTGGTTCTATGTCCAATCCTATAATTCACGACGACGACCCTTCAGCCAGCATAGCTGAACATAGGGAGAGATATAGAAAGAAGAGAGAAGGAAGAACAGCAGACGGGATGTGCCTGCTAGTAAAATGCCCTAACCCCGCTGCCCCAGGAAGGAGAGCATGCGAGGATCACCTGGAAGCGGATAGACAACGTCGAGGTGTGCTTCGAGAGAAGAAAAAATTAGGAGGCAAATGCTATCAAAAGGGATGCGACGAGCCTGCCGTGGCTCCTGGCGGAAGATGCCAAAAATGCATGGATGCTAGAAATCAAGCAGGAAAGTAGTTCGGGGTATGGTTGATCCTGATGATAAGATTTTAGGAATGTCTTTAGGCACAGGGGCATCTCTGCAATCGTCTTCATAGCCCCTTAATTGAATCAGCTAGTTTCACGACGAATAGAAGACTCAATCATTGTCAAAGTGTGATGAGCATCAGCTATACGGCCTATGTACTGAAAATAACACTCTCAAAAACACAGTTCAGATAGCATACAAACTACCCACACAATTTCACAGTGCGAACATTTCACTGGTAGAATCACCAACAATAGCTGCATGTCGCCATGTTAGAGAAGACTGCTGAGCATCAGAAAAGCTGGTGGGAGGTTTGTTAGTGTGGGCAAAGCCGATTCAGGGGCAATGAAGTGACGTGCTTGAATAAGAGCAGTCTGCTAACAGTCAATAACAATTGAAAGTCTCGAAGCAACTGATCAGTCAGGCCTTGACTGTGACAAGTAGTTACCTGGGCGACTTTTGACTTCGAAGTACAGCAGTAAAAAGGTATATATACTCACAGACGGCGCACTTGAAACATTGAGACATGTGTATTCCACTACCAATACACACTTCTTACTAGGAAACAAGACCTTTTACTCAACTCCCATACATTAAAAAACATATCGTCAGAAGAATGAAGGACTTCGACATCTCCAGCGAATTCAACATATCCAGTGAAGGATATGAGAGCGGCAAAAGCAGCCAAGACAAGGGCAAGGGAAAAGAGAAGGAAATAGGTAGTCAATCGATTTACCGATCCTCCACAGCCGAATCAGAACTATCCGCGACCGCAAATACCCTACCGATGGCCTACTCCAGAGACCACAAATGATAACACCGATGATCCTGATACATCTGATCATCTCCAAGACCGCTTTTGCCTAGGGTGCATGCGAGTCTTGCCACGCCCTTTCCCTGGACCAACTTGTGTTAGTTGTGAAGAGATCCCCCGTCTTCAATCAAGCGGAGCTATGAACCCCCCAGCAAAGCGTTACTGCATCGTATGTGCCAGAGGCATCAGTCCTCCTGGAATCGTGTGCCAAAAGCACGATGAGAAACAAGACTCTCTGAGAGAATTCGGGATCAATATACTCAGGGAATTTCCAAGGATGTGCAAACAGTGTGGCAAAGACGAAAGAGAAGCTTCTGAGAAAGAGCTATGCAACAGGTGCAAGAGTACACACGGAATCGAATATCATCAAGCGAGATTGGCACTGGAACAAGTCCCGAAAGATCGGCCACCAAAATAATACTCAGTGTACTCAGAGGATGCATCATGGCATTCGGCCACCGATGCGATGCATATCGGGACACTGTGGAGCTGGATGGTTGAATGGAGAAGACGAGGAAATGAGGGCACAGCTACTGCTTAATCGCAGGTAGACTAATGGTGTAAAGAAAACTAATAACATAAAGTCCAAAGGGCTCGTATACAGTCAATTTCCTTTGCGAATGAATCCATATAGTTTTCAGCCCACGACAAAGTGCCAGTCCTTGCTTCCTACCGAGGACTCTCTCTGTAGCCAACGGGGGAAATTCAACCAGTTCTCGCACATGATGAACTTCTGACCGACAAGGTCTCTGCCAAGGAAACCAAAGGGAGATACAAAGTTCAAACTGAGCAGCGTCGGTAGCCGAGATCCATGAAAAGGAATATTTCTGGGTCAGCAGCTCTTCATACCAAATATCGTTACATGGATAGTGGCACGATACCTTGTTCTCTAACCACATTTAAGCAACTATCCGAACATCCGGCACTCAGATCCCGGTATCAGCAGATCTCGGTGCAATCCTGCCATTTAGTGGATGATCACTCTAGCTTATGCCTCACTACGTCGTCATGGCCCACAACCGATGCTCCAGTAGGAGTGGAGACGCGATGAAGATATTTGCATAAAGACAGGGCCTGGCTATGATGACCCCAAGGGAATCATCTCGATCTTCAACCTCTATTTTCTTGCTACTATCAACATGACTGATCATACTGAGGCTAAAGTCTGGGTCTTTGCCAACAAGACAGAGGGGACGCCAACGATAGACGGCCCAAACCCAACATTCCGACTAGAAACCATTCAGATCCCGCCTCTCAAGGAAGAACAAATTCTTGTCAAGGTCCTTTATATCTCAAACGATGCAGGCCTTCGCACATTCATCGGCTGTACAGTTGATGAGGACAGGATGTACGTCCCTCCCATCAAGATCGGCGACCCCATGCATTCTGGAGTGATCGGCCAAGTTCTTGAGTCCGACTCCGCACGTTTCAAACCCGGCGACTTGGTAATGGAACCGTATCGATCCTGGTGGGGCGATAAGATCATCCTCGACACCGATACAGTGCAACATATCGCCCCTCTCCCAAATAACCTCTCCATCACGCATTATCTTGGTGCATTCGGAGGATCCGGTCTGGCAGGTTACGTCGGACTCTTGCATATCGCGCAAGCTAGACCTGAGCACACAATCGTTGTGTCCGCTGCAGCTGGAGCTACCGGGTCCATCGTCGTGCAGACCGCAGTCAAGCTTCTCGGTGCCAAGCGCGTAGTAGGCATCGCAGGCGGTGAAGAAAAGTGTGCATGGGTTAGAGATTATCTAGGCGCTCATTCATGCGTTGACTACAAAAGTCCCACGTTTGTACAGGATCTGAAGCAGGCGACACCAGACGAGGTTGATATCTACTTCGATAATGTCGGTGGAGCTGTCTTGGATGGTGTCCTCACGAGGATGAAGAAGTTTGGAACGATTGCAGTATGTGGAGCTGTTAGTACGTATAATTCAGATAAGCCGACTATGTTGAAGAATTGGTTCGAGATCATCTCGCAGAGGTTGACTCTAAAGGGCTTTTTTCTCTATGATCACATGGACAAGGTTCCCGATGGGATGGAGCAACTTATCAAGGCGGCGACTGATGGACGAATCAATGTTGATATTGAGAATATCGTGCCAGCGAAGATCGAGGATATGCCTAGGGCCTGGATAGATGTTTATAATGGTGGAAACAGGGGAAAGTCTATCACAAAGCTAATCTAGCAAGCATCTAGGCTGGAATGTCCATATGATAGATAAATCGGGGTATATAAAATAGAACGAATAGATACAAAAGGATAAATACATAATGCCTGATCAGTTCAATCCATGCTCCTGAAGAATCTTAACCAGCTTGACCTTTTCCTCATCATCAACTTCCACGAAAGTCTCAACATACTCACAAGGCGAGTACTGCATGCCCGTCTTATCCGTATACAAATACTTATCTCTATTCCCAATACCCCTCGCATTCAGCACATTCAGCATAGCCTTAGTAACCTGGCTTCCATTCTCCAATGCAAGATGCAGCGGAAGCTTCTGCCGATATCTCCAGCTGGACAATGTCTTTGGGATCAGAATCTTGATAGTTTCCTCTAAGCGAGAGAACCACTCTTGTTCCTCGTTGGCAACCTTGCACCATGGGAAGGGCTTAGAGTAACACGTTAGTGCCAGCGGAACCATGAAGCCAAAGTTTTCTTCTTCGTAGTTTGGCTCGTGGGTTGAGAGAAGCCAGTCTGTGAAATCGGGAAGGGCGAGAAGAGCTGCTAGATGAAGCGTGCCGTCGTCAGGGAGCATGGATTTGTTGAGTAATTTGAAGGCGTCAAGATTGCCGAGGAAGAGTGACGCTTCACGTGGTAAAATGTCGTCGTCGTCTTCGAAGAGAGATGTGAACTCAAGTTTGGTTTTCTTGGGATATGAAGCTAGAGAGCTGAACTTTGATCCGGATATAGTTTGATTGAGAATATTGGTACTGTCAAGCTTGAGCAAAGCTTCCAGAACAGGAGACCGTGACTTGTTGAGGAGTGTCAGAAAGATGGTAGGTATCTTGGAGTCAGGTGTCACGAAGTCTGGCAAAGCTGCTGTACCGTTAGCACTGGCCATTGAGCTGCGGAGCGTTGGCTTACCCTTGCTTCCGTGTTCCAACAACTTCAGAATTACATTATTCCCAGTTTTCAATGGAGACACAAGACACCAAAGAAGAAGGGAAATCTCTTCATCCTCCCAGTTCTTGTGCAGACGATAACTAATCGTCGCAGACGGCGACAAGCCCGCCCCTAATAGTACATCCAGACAGTCAGTACCGTTTGGAAACTTGCGTATACACTGATACAAAAGCTGGTCTGACAGTCCAGTAATTTGAGAGGGTTGCATCTCAAGACAAATCTTGAACCAGCGTGTCACGTTGTGCTCTTTCACAATGCGGCGTGAAAGCGTGGGCAGAACAATGGATAGATCTGCGTGTTTACACAGAGCTCTGAAGTGAGATTCCTCTTTGTGTCGTGCCGCAAGATAGAAACAGTGGCCATCCTCGTCATTGGGATCAGCGCCATGCTCGAGAAGAAGCTCCACAATGGGAAGGCTGGGTTCCGGCGAATCGAGGAAGTGAACGAGCGTGGTATAGATACTCTTCGGATCGATGTTGCAGGTAAGAACACTTCTGTAAATATTGGCGCGAACAGTCTGTTCAATGGTAACACAGGGGTTCTCCCGTAGATACGGATGTTCAAAGACAAGCTTCGCTGCCTCGTCATGCTCGCCTTTCACGAGGTAACAGCAAAGAAGCTCAAACATCTCCAAGTTGCGCGACTGAAATGCTGCGGCGAACGCTTCGTTGTTCTTATAGTTGACCTGGGCGCCGTTGTTGAGGAGCAGCATAGGAATTTCCCGATTAGTGGGTTCGTTCCTGATTGACACTACCAGAGCATCAGAGATCTGCGACTTGGCTATGCCTTGCTTTAGGAGTGTCTCGTAGGCTTGGTGTCTGTCCATAGACGACATGGCAGTGTGCTTTCGGACATGCTCGAAAATCTCATTGCGCATGGTATAGTCGGAGACCTGTCGCAGAAGCTTCTGGAACAGTCCGCCTGGGGATGATTCAGCCGCAGCCTCTAACATTGCGAGCTGTACTTGAGCACCAGCACCATGTTCTAGTAACAGGTTTGGGAGATGCTCATCGTCAGGGTGGCTTTCGAGGGCTTTGACAAAAGCTCGCGATATAATGTCAACTGAAATATTTTTGTGGAAAGCAAATAGACTTCCAAAGATGCCGGTTTTGATGCTTGCTGGCGTATCTGCGTTGCTAGCAGCGTCAAATGCCTCCTCGACGGTAGCTTCTGTAGCACCTGCTGAGAGGAGCATATTGAGGATGATTGGATATCCTGCGTTATTTGAAGCAGCTGCCTGAACAGCTTCACCGTTATTGAAGTTGACGTTGGCTTTATGTCCGAGCAGCAACCAAAGTCCATCCATATTTCCGTCAAGAGCGGCTTGAGTTTCTTGCAGCAATGCTTTAGACTGTCCGATCTCGGCTGGAGAAGCCTTCTCAAGGAGACGTTCCATAACATCAAGCTTCATATCCGAATCATCGACTTGGCATGCCTCGCGAAAGGCGTTGGAAAGTGTAGCGATGCTCGGGTCGAGAGCAAGAATTGACTTGATAAGGTCCATATCGTGTTCTTTGACGGCGAGACAGAGAATCATACCAGATTCTTCATTTATGTCTAGACCATGGCGTAAAAGACACGGTAGGAGCTCTGCACGCTGTGGGTGGTCCTTGATAAGAACATAAGTATTTGTGAGAGATGGTCTTGGGGTGGCGCGAGATGCAGCGCTCAGGAAGAGCTCTATATTGGAGAGGTTGTAGTGCTTTGGCTCGATGAGCTTGGGTAGAGTAGCATTGACTGTGGCTTGGGTTGGTGGAGATGAAGAACATAGCAGCTCTAGAAGTGAAGGCTTGTCCATCTCGATTGCCATAACAAAGGCCTGGCCAGACGAGTAGTTGACATCAGCACCGTGCTCTGTCAATAACTGCATAAAGTCGAGTGGTGCATCTGATGTGATTGCTTTGAGAAATGTCTCGTTCAGTGGCAGGCCCGATGCACCTTGCTTGAGAAGTAGGGTCATTAATTCAAGCGCAACATCGTAGCCAAAGGCGGCAATGGTGTTGAAAGCAAAGGGAAGAGCGGCAGCTAGTGCCTCTGTTGTAGGCTTCGCTCTGCAGAGCATGTTGAGAACTGTGACATCCCCTTTCTTTATGACCTCTACAAGCGGCGATTTATCGAGGTCCAAACTCGAGTCCAGTGACGCACCATTGTCGATAAGAAGTTTGATGAGCTCGGAGTCAATGTCACCTTCTTCCGATATGAGCTGCAGCAGAGCGGTACCAAGTGACTGTCTTTCAACACCTTTCCTAATGAGACATTGCATCACACTAAGCCTCACGGTTCTTGGCGATACGTCCATAGCGGTGGGAATCAGCGTTGAAAGTATAGCCGATGCACACTGCCCTTGCAGAAGCAAGCTTAGAACGTGCAGATCAGCAGACATAATAGCTGCGCGGATGGCAGCAGCTTCCTCAGCCTCGACAGATGCGCCGTAGTGAAGCAAAGTTCCGACAAGGTGTCGCTGACTTCTCTGCGCAGCACGAACAAGGCATGAGTCAAGCTGTTGACCTCCCAGACCCATTGGACCAAACATGTTCATGAAATCCACCATGCCAGGCTCTGGAATGTCATCGGGCAAGTAGCTCAGTACTTGGGATGCAGGCGACGAAAGATTCCCGTCTCGAAGGATCTCCAGCATACTAAAGTCTAATTGTGAGACAGCCGACTTCAAAGCATTGTGAGGGGGGGTATCCACCGCGACACCAGCATGCACAAGCAATTTGACGAGTGGTAAGTGGCGAGCGAGCACTTCCTTTACAAGCTCTTCTCGAGTGACCAAGTTGTCTCCAACAAGACCAGAATGAGATAAGAGAGTAAAGAAGGCTAGTCTCTGGTTGTCGTTCTGGTATTGAGAAATGATTTCACATGCCTGGTGGCGAACGGCGAAGAAGACCTGGTTGGAGTATGCGAAGGCCAACATCACAGCTGTGGCTTGGTAGCTCTGCAGTCTCAGTGCACTGAGAAGAAAGGACTCCGAGACCAGTTCTGGGCGTTGGGACAGAAGTCTGAGGATGAATGAGAGGGACAAAGCTTCTCCTGCTTCCGCCCTTCCGAAATCCTGTTCAAGACATGCTTTCCAATCCGAGGGTGTCATGGGGTTAGGCGCTGAGAGTAGAAGGCTCACTAACTCCAAGTTTCTGGCTCGTATATGCTGGCTGATGAGACCTTGGTATTCAGATGCCACTGCTCCAAAGCTCAATAGAAGCTTCATAGACTCGAGAGATGATCTGGACAAGGCCACGCCAAACGCTCTGTTCAAGACTCCCTGGCTCGCTTGTGTTTGACATAACAGGTGAACGTAGTTGAAGTTGTCACGAGATGTCACTGTGTCCAACCATGACATTCCATTTGAATTGAAGTTCAAGATCTCGCTCATCCTGTTCCTCTTCATCCTCTTCTCCAACTGCGCATCATTCAGGTGACCCCAAAGCTCATCCAACGATGTCAGTGTCGTATGTAGCAAGAGAGCTTGCGCAACACCAGCTGGCGGAAGTGTCTGTTGTGCTAGGAGCGCATCGAAGGCTCTCGCGACTTCATATTTCGTAAAGCTCCATTGTGAAGTGTCGCAAGCCTCGGCCTTTTGTTCTTTGGAGCGGAACAGATGTCGCTTTTGTCGATCTGGAGGTTTGTAGTTGGGATCTGATGTCCTCTGCTGTACAAGGAGATGTCGGGCTGCGTCGCGATTGGTAGTACTGAATGGTAAGAAATCTTGGGCGGGTGGTTCGGTTAGAGGGCCAAGTCGGGGAGGGGGTTGGAGGGATGCTTTGGAGAGGAACCATTCTACGCGACGAGTATCTGCCATGATGATGCCTCGTTATTCAAGAAAATGGCGATGCTGACGATTGAAGAATCATGAAAGGTACTGAGATCAATGGCGGGTCTCGAATGAAAGTGAAGAGATCAGTGAAAGAAATGGTGTTGAGGCTGGTGAGATCGATGATGAGCGAGGAAAATGCGGCACAGTCCAGCCCGACGTTTTACCACGATGATTTACAAATATTCAGCCTCGTATAACCGATAAGGCTCTTTTTGAGATCCCAAGATAGGCCCCTCCGGATGATGGGCTGACAGACGGAAGATGGATTGACTCGGGCAACTTGGCTGTGTATCTGGTGATGAACCCCGCCCCAGGCATTCTCAGAATCTCAATTCACAAGCTCCAAGTCTAATGTTATCAATTAACTGCTCTCGGGCGTCAGCCCCTGTAATGTTCAAACTCAGGTCCCAACCTGGTAACTCACTCAATGGGCGACCAACATGACTCCACCAAAACACTGCCTCCATCAGGCAGACACGACCTTTCCAGGACTACACCCTCAAACCGGGCGAATTCGTGCTTTCATCTGATTGGTCAATCTGAACCAACAGGGAAGGTCGTGTTGATCAGTGCTCAAAGTGGTAAGACAGTAGGGGCTGTGATTGGACCCGATTATGCGGAATGGGAATAACGGCGCGGAATTGAGGCCTGAAAAACGCCCGGTTTGTATGGAGGGCTTCAGTGGAGTTGCGTTTGATATGTCGATGCGCGAAGGAAGCCTTATCGGGCGAAGAGGAAGCACTAGGTTTCCGAAAGAGCCTAGCATTGCGATAATGAGGAGAACGTCGATCGACTTCGGTAGCGGGTATGGAAATAGTAACATAAGTTGAGACGGGCTGAATATATATACTTACTTCCAATACAGAACAGCGATATTCATCAAGTAGTCCAATTCATCAATACATACCAGAATGAGTGCCCCTCCTCCATACTCACCACCAGGCTCTACTGGAAGTGACGGAGACACGCGAGATATTCGTGCCCTGACTGACACCTCCTCCGCAACCTCCACTGCATCAAGTGCATCCTCAGCCTTTACAATCCTCCCTCCCTATCCCCCAAGCAGAGACCGTGCAGCTCCAAGCCGCAGCGATGAACCCAGATCCGTCCCGCCCATAGCCGGCGCTCTCCAGCGTCTCCGAACCCCCGCCGACTCCGGAACCTCTAATGCCACCTCCTCCGGCACCCGCGAACGACTCCGCCAGATGGAGATCGAACGCGATGATCTCCGCCGCGCAATGCAGCAGGAGCGCGCTATAAATGATCGTCTCAAGCGCGAAGCAGGTCTTACTGGCCTTTCTGCCGCTGAAGCGAGGCTTCGTGTTCTCGAACTGAAACGGGAAGCTCAGGCTGCTGCCCAGATGAAGAGGACTCCCAACGAGGGAATGTTCAAGGCGGCTTGTGCTACAGACCTACTCTTTCTCATGGATACTACCTCTTCCATGGGTCCCTTCATTGCTGCTGCTAAGGAGCAGGTCAAGAAGATCATGCAGGATATCACGGAGACATTCTATAATGAGGCCGAGGTTAGGATTGCAGTGGTCAGTTACAAAGACCATTGTGATAAGAATCACATCCAGTTCATCGACTTCACTACTGATGTTGAGAAAGTAAGGGGCTTCATCGACAAGTTGAAAGCTCGGGGCGGCGGCGATGCACCTGAAGATGTCCTAGGTGGTATCCAACAAGCCATCAATGCCTCTTGGAAGAATCAGACCCGATGCATCATTCACATCGCTGATGCCCCACCACACGGCAACATCTTCCACAGTTGGACAGAGAAGAGCGATGATTACTACACTCCTGGAAGCGAACCACACAAGCTTCACTACCAGCCTCTTCTGAAGCAAATGATCGGTCTGAACCTCAACTACGCCCTTCTCCGCATTCTAAGTGCGACTGATAAGATGGCATACGTTTTCCTCCAAGAATATGCTGCTGCGTCGGCGGACTGCAAGCTTCTGAAGACAAACCCCCACTACCGAGAGGCTTTGAAGGCGAACTCTGGACCGAGGAGTAGTGTTCTTGGTGCAAGCTCTAAGGGTACTGCTAAGGGCGGTTTGCTCTTTGAAGAAGCTGAGCTGGGCACTACATACAGCGCCCTTCGGCATCTGGTAGTCAAGAGCGTTACTAGCTCTGCTTCACGCACTGCTGTTCGAATGTCAGAGTCTTCTTCTCGAACCGGTGAAAAGGGAACAAAGACTGCTCAAATGTCTCATCTTGATGCCATCGGTGAAGCGGAAGACGATGAGTTCAACGAGAAGCAGAGCGAAGCAATTCTCGAAGATGTTGAGAAGAAGTGGTCTGATCAGAGCTGGTTCGAAGATAAACTTGTTGTCGAAGGTTTCAGTCCTGATACTGTGGTTCATCGCTCCGGTACACTTAATGACATGATGGCTCACGATGATAACATCAAGCTGAGTGTTATGGAACTCAACGTTCACAAACGTCGCATGCCCTTCGCTCAAGGCGCTTTGCGTCTTGCATACTGTGCCAAGACGACACACTCTACAAACCCCTACGTCGTCAAGTCGTTCAAGCGTGGTGGAAAGCGTCTTGCGCATCTTGCCGAGGACATGCGCTGCCAAGCTCTCTGCAAGGCTTTCGCACTAGAGTTCAATGCACTTACAGGCGATAAGCATGCGATTGACTTTATCGTCACGTCATGTCTGAAAGGTAAATCTGGCAACTCCGGTACCGATTACATCTCTCTCGAACCTTTCATCGAGGGTGATTATGTCAAGTACAACAATAACTGCAGCTACGTCAACGAAGATAACCCAGATGATGAATTCAACAAAGCCGCACAGGCTTTCTCACACTTCACCTACGAACGATCATGGGGAAGCTTTCTTGTCTGCGATCTCCAAGGCGTAGGCCACGTCCTCACAGACCCTGCCATTCACACCCTCGACCCAGAACGCTTCAAACTCGCAGATACAAACCTCGGAAGGGAAGGTTTCAAATTCTTCTTCGCAACACACGTCTGCGACGAAATCTGCACCCAGCTCGAGCTCAAGAGCAAAGCATCAATGATATCATCTGAAAAGGCGTCTTTCCGCGAATGGTGGCCTACCATTGACTCCACAGCCTGTTGCTCCAACAAGCTCTGCGGGAAGATCATCCAAGTCACCAACGCTAATAAGTCAGAAGAGTTTCCGGGCTGTAATTGGTGTGATGCTTGTTGGCCTCAGTTAGAAGCTACGAAGGAGAAAGTCATTTGCGTGGCCCCGGGGACGCATCATGAGTTTCATGTCTCGAGGTTTTATTGGGAGAGTCAGGGGCGGGTGGCGCCGAGGAAGTGTGAGGAGCATAGGGAGAGAGATGAGACTGTTGCAAGGACGTCGGTTATGGGAGGGAATTTCTTTGGCAGGCTTAGAGGGGCTACAAAGAAGAAGTCGATTTCTGGCAAGGCTTGGTGAGAATGTTATAGTTTGAGTGAATTCTTTCAGTTCTATTCAAATATTGGTACATTGACCCTTCTTTCGTTCCCTTAGTGCTTTGTAGGGTACAACCTTCAATTGACTGCTCCAGAGATCATCACGTTGAGTATACGACGCTAGAGCGCCCTATGTGCTTCTGTTCTCGCCCGTGAGCCATGGATCTTGTAGTAATTCCTTCGCAGTAGGTCTATCCTCGGGCATCCATGTCAACACACGTCGCAGAAATGCAATGAAACCCGTGCTATCTTTGAGCCGTGTCTCAAGCTCTTCTAGTGTGTGGTTTTTGGGAATAGGTGCCAATCCAAGCCACTGGCCTGTTACAATGTGTCAGCAGCCACCCGGAGTAGATATAGAGCTGATTTATCAGACATACCTTGTTCGTCCCAAAAGTCAGCCGTTCTCTCGACATTGCGTTTCAGGAATTCCTGCGGTGGCGGGCCAAGTGTCGCTATAAGCTCCGCAAGGTGTGCTGCGTCGTACATGTCTCCATCTTCATCTTTCGCCGTGAATAATCGGTTCGGACCAAGAAGGTCCCACGCTGTCAGACCAACGCTCCAGATATCTACTGGGCGGTTCCAGGCTATACACATGATAACCTCGGGCGCGCGATACTGGATCGGCATGATGTCGCCTGCAAAGTGTCCAGATCCAGTCCTGGCTTCACCAAAATCCGATAAGAGCATGGGGCCTGGCTTTGGGCGCATCAAGCGTGAGAGATATATGGTTCGGTCCTCGGCGACATTTTTCCGAGCGACAGGTGACTTGAGCTCTATATCCACCAATGGTTCAAGCTGGGAGTCGTCATCTAGACCGAGCAGCAGATTTCCTGGGTGTATATCTTTCGAAAGTGTCAACGATGGAAGTTGCAAAGAAGAATTGGGACAGACCTGTGTGTACTATGTGTGCTTCTTCATGGATAAATTCAAGGGCCTTGAGTAGCTCCTGGATGGCTCCCCTCACAAAGTTCTCATCGAATCCGCCATCTGGTCTAAAGACTTGCTTGAAATCACGGAGGCTCATCTGAGCGGGCTGCATCACCAGAACCTTATGGCGGCCATCCGGACCACTGATCTCGAAAGAATCCAATAGGTGTCTGATATTGTTCCGCCCTGGATTGGTCGATTTCGCGAGTATCGGCGACAGGCTGTCGTACACGGGGATTTCTCGGTGATTGCGGGAGGTATGAACGTAGACCTTGAGGGCAACATATTTGCTGCCCCTGCACTTGACGATGAGTTGAAGGTGAACAATTGCTTCGCCTAAGAACCACTTACCGCAAGTCTCTAGCGAGCCATATTGTTGATGAACTCCCATAGCCGAGTTTCGTCACTCCTTGATACCGGCCTTGGAAAACTTCTCCAATGTGGACGGGATAAAACCGCGAAGCTTCATAGCCGGGTATTTCCTCCTCCTCGACTTTGACGTTCTGGTCAATTAAATCATATGTAGTTGATGGAAATGTCAGCGGATCTTCGATAGTTTCATGTGTATATCGACCTGGTATCGGCACAGCTTGAGTAGACGACTTTCGCGTCACCGGAATCGGATATCTCGGAATGGCTGGTCGTGAACGCACAGAGCAAGTTGCCAGCCTGGGTACTAAATACGGGAGACTTTTGAGGTGCCCGCGCAATGCCATGGCGACTTGCTGCGTTAAATTACGTTGTCGGTGAGATGTTTTGATGCTTACAAGTGCCGGCGGAAGCTCGGAGATGGTCGCCCGAGAAACACCACCAACGTATAAACAAAAAGAAAAGGTGAGAAGGCTGGGAGAGAAAAACAAAAATAACCTTTAGACCTTCTCATTGATAAAATTACGTGGCAGATGACTAACTTACAGTAATGTCTATATCCAGAACTCTGATAAGCTGCCGAGTGCCGACTGTCACGCAGTGTAAAAACTGTTGAACCGGTAAGCCAATCTTATTAAACATTAAGTAATTCTAATTCTAATAATTATTAATTATATAACTTTTACTCTCATAATAAACACAAAACCAGCTAGTTAGCTATATATTATTATCTAGATAATAACTAATAATTACTCCGGTCGTGATGACAGACTGGTGTAATCCTGGAAGGCAAAGTAAACTGCTGCATTTATAATTAATAGAACTGCAGGTATGTAGTGGCCTATGCCGATCGCTTTATCGAAATCAGCACACAGCCAGGTAATAGCAAACATAGGAATGCATATTAGTGCGCTCCATATACCAAGCATGCTCTTAGCCCAATCGCTCGGTCGTTCGATGTAGAGAAGTATCCATGTTTCTGCCTTTGTTCGCGGTTTACCAAGGTTTATCTCAAACCAATTAGTTAAACAGCCTAAACAGAGATAAGTAATGACCAGAGCGAGTAGAATTGCATGTTCAGCTGAACATATGCCTTTAGCTCCTCAACATTACTACGGTTCTAGATGACCCCGTCTCGTGTACAAGTTACCAAGAACTTGAACTTGGGTAGTAGAAACTCCGCATCGCTTACTCATGAACAGCAGCAGCTGTTCATTATTTGCTTCAGAACATCACATCCTCTATTTCTATAAGTAGGTAGTCCGTCCCCCAGAGATGCACTTCATTCCTCATCAGCTCGCAACAACAAAGCAATTACGACGTGAACTACAAGACTTGCTACACCTCTTATACCTACAACCAACCTTTAGCATTCTTGCGACAGAGCTTTCTTTTCACCAAGAGCAGCCTTTCTCAGACACAATAAACCTTTCAGTTTACTTCACCTTGCGAAATCCCATCAACACTAATGGATTCTGCTAAGGCTGCCCGTACCATTTCCAACCTAGCACGACTCGTCGACCGTGACGAGGCGCTTATCAGCGACTGGGATGCAACTCGAGCACCCCGTCGCCTTCTTCCCAATGGAACCTATGACGAGACCCCACGCCTCAGCAAGGCATATCTCAAGGCCGACCCAAGATATGCTGCAGTCAAGGGGCAGCCTGTAATCAGGCAAGCCTTTTCTCGCACCTTCATTGGTAAAGTTCAACAAGCTGCTCACTTCCCGGTTGCTAGAAACTTTATGATCTACCATTCGATTCCACAGGACTGTGAGCTTGGGCAGCCCTGCAATCACTGGGGCATCTTGGATGAAGCGGATTGGTACAACCACCCGGAATCCCTTTGTCTTCAGGTCGTTGCTGTGCAAAGTGACTTTGTTGCTCGGGGTCAGAGCGGCTTTGGTCTGGTTCACATGTTTGATGAGCAAGAGCCTCAGGAGCTCAAGATTACTACTACCCCTGCGTACATCTTCCAATGCATGAAGCCGGACTTTAGCGTTATTGAGCGAGTTGGATACACGGTTGTTTGCTGGAGACTGGTTGACTCTTCACCTAATGCGGAGATCAAGTGGATGGATCAGTATGGACGTTGCATGTAAGACATCATATTCTCGGTTAGTATGCTAGGAGGCGTTTGTGTGATTTGAAGGGAGGGGCCATAGGGAATAAGTTTGTGTTTACGTATAGTTAAGTTGGCTCAACATAGCAATATGCAATATTCGGAGTAAAGTACTAAGGCTTGATGTGCGCGTGAAGTAGTCAACATGGCAGAACATTAACGTGGAACCTAACTCATAGTTGGCCAATGTCTACGTCGTTCAGGTCTCTGGATGGCTGGAATCGGAGCGGCGAGGGAGTCTTCAATCAACCTTGAACATCTGAGGGAAGGAAACTTGCTGATATAGCTCGTGTCATGATCAATACTCAAGTAGGACAACAATATATATAAAGTAGCATTTTCAAAGCAGTTTATTAGTATGAAGCTTTAAGGCAACCCTAAGAAAGATTGAAGGCTTAGATATCTAACAGTTTTGAATCATTAGCTCTGGATCTAAGAATTAAATAAGTTATTTAGAAAATATTAGAAAGGCGTTCGTTGTTGCGTTAACCTGTGGCTGTGCTTCTTATCTCCGCAGTCATTTCGTGGTAACTACAGAAAAAAATGCCAAGGAAGTCATTGGCCCAAGAAAAACTGAGAGCATGTCAAGCTTTACTAAACAGTTGATAGTAAGGAGCAATGAAACGCTAATCAATCTTAGGTGCAGGAGGAATGCAGCAAAAGAAGGCTGAGCAGTTGGCCAAAGTGCGACGCGAGGGCTTCTCGTGCTAAATTTGGCTCGTCTTATCCAATCGGATGTGGATATTGCCGAGCCTCAAAGGCTTACCCTGCACCTCCCAAGTCAGCCATCGCAGGGATCATGATCCTTCATGTTACGATGGATGGACTGGGTTTGAGGTAGATAAATGCCTACATTTCCTGATTTCTGGGCATCAGAATTACCAGGGCAGAATTGCCTAACTAACTGCCACGATGCATTCTTCGTGGTTCTCATATCCCATCACTAGACCGTATCCGTTCCGATGGTTTACTCCGGTGGCTATTGGGGGCGGTTTGATATTGATGGTTTTGTTTACAATCATTAATCTAGCGTCGAGTGCGTTTTACCTGAAGCCGATCTTCACTGATGATCCTAATGGCACAACCACTCAATCGATTCGGTAAGAACTAAATACTCCTGCTTCAGGCGGCATTCTAATAGTCGTATGCAGATGGTTCATGAAAGCGCCTTTGAACTGGGACAATAACATGAAGGTCAAATGCCAACCCAAGATACTATCTGTTGGTGATCGGGTTTTCTCCACCAACCTTGGCTTCCAATATTCCGTCAAGGCTCTGACCTCATCAGACAATGACTCAGACTTTCGAAAGACATATCCTTCAATTGCTTACTTGAACAATACTCTTGAAAATTGCTACCTCACAAAAGTCGACATTAATCTCCGGAAATCAGACGCCAGAGCGTCAAATAGCTGGTGGCTTTCTTGGATCACGACTTTCACTGATGCTACAGCCTCTTGCAATGTCATGACTAGTGAAGGCCTAGTTAACATCACTCTTGGTGTTGAATACACTGGTCAGAGTGATCATATATATGATTATGTTATTGAAGATGACTACAAGACTCATGCAAGTACCTGGTGGGGAACGAGATTGCTGAACATTTATTTTACCGGCATTCTGTCAACTATGTCGCAGACCCAAGATCTGGGAGATGATTCATATTGGATGACGGGAGGGATCACGTTCACGACGAATCCGACTATTAAGGAGTAAGCAAGTCCCCAAGAATGTTATATTTGTATTCTAACGAGACTCAGCATTCGAGATCCCAAGCTATTCAAGCTCGCTGGATGGTTTCTTTCCTCCGATGGGTTCATACAAAACGAACGTGAGTTTCTTCTCCCTACTAAGCATTTCTTTTACTTATGACCCGCAGCTCTCAACGACACCTCTTTTATCAAGACTGACCCAAAGGTATGCCGATATTGACAAACTGACTTCTTATACTAACATTCCATAGAACCAGTTTGTCCCAGTTGTTTGGGAAAGTCTTCACTACACACGAATTCTTCACTCTCTCATCGCCGTTGACCTAGGAAACAAGAACGCTCCTAACCTACTTCTGGATGAAAAGAACCTTCGATACGCCATCCTTCCACCAGATGATCCGAATCGCAAAAATGGGTCATTTCTGAACGACTCATCATTGACAGGCCAAGCTACGCGCTATGCCCAAATCCCAAAGCCAGGAACATCACTTCCACCAACAGATAAGAACCTTGTTCTTCTAAACGAGACTTACGATATGTTTGCCAGTAAAATGGGACCGCTGGGCAGTAAAAACGCCACGATAGTCTCGCAGTATCTCTGTTCTGTGCCGCAGAGTAAGAATCCAGGTGTTATGCTTTTAGCAATCCTTCTAGCAGATCTCGTGTTTCTGCAAGCGGCGTGGGTGATTTATAACTGGATTGCCGGAACCATGCTGTCTACGACGCAGATGCAGACGTGTCAAGGCTGTGTTGGAGGTCCTGTTCAAATTGCTGAGAAAGATGGGTTTCTGAATGATAGGAAGGCCACGGCGACTTCGGGGAGCTACGTGAGTGTCAGTGCAGATGAAGGGGCTGGGAGCAGTTTGCTGATGAGGGAGGCTAAGTGACGGGAACGATGTAAATGATGATGATGGCAGCAAACTCTAAATCTAGTTATAAAAGAGCCCCTTTTGCTATACTAAAGACCATCTACTTTGGAACGCCAAGCTCTGCGAGGGCTGTAGCTGGTCCAATTCTGAGCCAGCTGTCGATCTCGTCTTGTGTTGCGATAGCGATAACGCCTATCATCCCAATAGCATTCGCCCCAGCCTCTTTGTTGATGGCCGCTCTTCGCCTGGGGAGTACTATCATCCATCTCTGTGTAAGCAAGAAATTGTGCGGCACTGCAGCGCCTGGGGGTGCATTATCGGCATTTTCAGATTGTCCTTGGCCAGCTTCTGTGGCCTTTCTAAGAAGGTCGTTGTAGATGGTGACCAGGTCGTCTACTCCAGGTTTCGAGTGTCCAAAGCGATGAAAGAACCATCGAAACGGAACATCAGGCTCTTCTATACCATCAGAATCGAGAAAAGATGCAAATGTGTAGTTTGGCATTGGAATTAGCTGCATGTGCTTGTGCAGTCGACTGCATCCTCCATCTCGGCCACAGTTGAAGAACGCAACATAGTCATCACCCATGGTGCTCAAAAAACTCCAAGCTGCTGTCAGATCGTCTCTGTTTAGAGCTTCGTATTGCCTTTGGTGACTGTCTGAAGTCAGGAGCATCAAATGAGGCCTAGCGAAGCAGAATTTATTGGCAACCAGGACATGCGAGCTGCCAACGTCACAGATCTCGTAACCTGCTGTGTTGATGTCACTCCCGTCTCGCTTCGGCTGAGACGAGTCGTTGTCGTGCTGGTTTTGTGCTCCAGCTGTTTCAATGGTGGGTTTCTTCGCCAGAGCGGAAGTGAGAAGGAACTGAAACTGCGGTCAAAATCATTAGTATGACGCGCCAAGCTGTGCAGTCAATAGCGTAATACCTTCAATCCTTCATCCAAATACTCAAAGAGCTTTTGCCCTTGGTCATAAAACACTAGTCCTGCTTCGACAAGGCTGTCGAACTCGGCCTCGATGAGTGATTTGTCCATCTTTTGGTGTTTGAGGGCGCTGACAGTTCTAACCATGAATCTACGAGCGATCCTTGTCGCAAAAGTGTTGCAGTCATGCACCGGGCTAAATTTGTACCGAGCTCATACTATAGGTCGCTTCGTCATCATCACGGAATTTCGATCCAGCTTCCGTTGCTGAGTTGTGAGTCTCTGAACGTGTCAACAAATGTCAATTGCAATTAAAGCCCCACCAACGCGAATACCTGGATCAAGATCCGCACCAAATTTACGGGTGCGATGGAACAAATCGCTTCATGGCTGTTTGAGCAATTAAGTATGACATTGGCAATCACTTAACGCTAGATATGAAACAATTGCGCATATAACGCTCACGACCAATGTCAACCTATCTATTCCGTAGAAGAATGTTGCTTTCTTTGGTGTCTCGGGTTTGCCTCAGCTTTCGGGTGGGGGGCACTAGACAGAAAAGACCCGTAAGCGTGTTGATGAAAAGCCGGGAAAATCGGCTCTTTATAGTGGAGACATTAACAGCACTGACGATTCTTTTCTGACCACCGGAGCGAGAATCTTTCGCGTCTCAAAAGCCACCGACGCGATTGTGTTCAAAACACGTCGCCATTCCTTCTTCTTCTCCTTCCATTACCTATCGCCATGTTCGGAAACCCCGTCTACTGCGCCCTTTGTGGCTGCCCAACGAATAACAACTCAACCGATGATTTCGTCGATTGCTTGTCTAATCCTGACTTCGACCTTGAGTCAAAGGCTGAGTGGCTGTGGAAGGTCAAGCTCATCACGCAGCACCGCAAGTCTGGAAGGTAGGTAAGCACCATGGGCGCCATTTGACCAGATTCTAATGAGATCAGGACCTTCATTGTGCCTCGTGCCTCGCAGGAGGGCAGGAATAACTTCTCCGTTGACTATGAGGAGAACGCCAGGATAGTTCGACAGGACGTGGATATGATGACAGCGTAAGTTCCGTACCGAAGAGAATCCTCAACGCGCTAATATCCCAAGGTATGATCATGGAAGTGAGGATCCCATGGTATTCCCAATGCACCGAGACTGTTATGAACTTCTTGGTGAGGTTGCGAAGCCGCGGAAGATCGACAACGCGGCTCTGTACCAGGTCTTCACATCTCACCTTGCACCCCTTCAAGGGCCACTATATGGCCTGAACTTTGACTATGGCCTGCCACCTGCGAACCAGAGAAGGAGCTGGTCTAATCCAGGGAGAAAGCATGCTGTCATGTCACCCGTTGATATTCACGACGGCCAGGCTACCGACATTACTGGAAGCGCGTTGAGGGCAGCTCACAAGTCTAATGTTGAAGACACTGGACCACCGCATAATGCACCAACTGGACCAGCTACTGATTGTGGACGTCCTCCAAATGCACCGACTGGGGCGTACCAGAACTACAGAACAGGCCCATATCACAATCAACGGGGACCAAATGGGAATCACCAAATGGCCCAGCAGGCAAACCACCACCAAGGGCCACGGCGAAATCAGCGCAACAAGCCACAACAAAATGTTCGATGGGGCAAATATGCTGTACCGAAGGAAATTTCTGATGCGGAATGGGAGAACAAGTTTTCCACGGAATTTGCCTGGATACTCGAGTTTCTTCCTTCTAAAAAGGGGATCGAGGGTCGTGAAGTCGATAGATACTTGTTTTGCAAAGTCATGCACGATCTTGGCCGTGGCCGTGGATTCGAGGGGTTCACGTCTCACTGCTACCGTGATACACTGCGGGCCTTGCATAACCGACGTCGCCTCTGGAACGTATTTTCTAGGATTCTACACGAGTGTCAGCGCTTCTCAAAGCAAGCCAGTGCTCCAAAAACGAAACCGAAGCCAGAGCCAAAACAGGAGGTGAATTCGTCGCCGCAAGTCTCCGAATCCACAGCAACTTCCAAGGGTCCTACCTCAACTTCTGACGTAGCTAGCTCGCCCTCGGTGACATTTCCCTCGGTTTCTATCAGAGCTACCTCGACTGTCATGTCATCTACCACCTCACCCTCTGTGGTATCTACTACAGCATCTGTTCCAGTCTCCGCTGCATCTACTTCAACTACTGTGGCATCTGCTTCAACATCCTCGGTGTCTACTCCTTCTTCCAAGGTCTCTAAACCAACTCTGAAGGCGTCAACTTCAGTACCTAAGAGCACGCCCACAGTAACAGACTTCTTCAGAAGGCCTATCAAGGGTAGCAAACCTTGGCCATGTGAGCCACATGAGCTGAGGAACAAGTCTCCGATCGGCGCATCTTCCATGGAGACCCTGACTCTTGCCTCTCGTAACAGCGATTTACATAACGCAGTTTCCTTCGGGGTAGATGCCAACATGCAGCGATTCGAGATTCACTTTGAAGACAACGGACGGAAATGGAGTCATTGCATTGGTCCCCGGAGCACGGCCATGCAGTACCTCTACTTCGACAAGTCCTCTGAAATGCCTGACAAAATTACCGGTTGTTATGTGACCATGGAGAAAAATGTCCCGGTTGGTTTACGCTTTGGCAATCGAAGTCAGACAATCACTGTTGGAAAGCCTGGCGAAGCTGAGACGGCGTATCCGCCTCAAGCAAATGGGGGCAGCTGGATGACTGGCATATTCTGCCAATGGTCTGATCGCGATTCGCCCAACGCCAAGCTGGCCTCTTTTGGCGTATATTTCGCTGATAACTAGCATTTTATATAAGCGGCCGAGAGGATGATGGAGGACCCTTACCTTCGCTAGTATGCAGTAACGATGACGAAGCCAAAGGAGTACCTTTTTGTTCTCATATCTTCATTCGGCTGGTTGATTGGGAATAAAGTTCATTGAGCTAGATATATCCGGGCGGGAATTCGTCACTGTACTGGATGACGCCAATTTCCATTATGAATGTCTCTTCCTCTAATCAAGCTTACGATGCTTGAACGCTCTGTACGCCTATCTTAAGAAGATCAGTGTTACTCGCAAACCTACTTGTACGTCTTATTCCAGCGTCACATCATGCCTGAAACACTTCGGTGCACGTTTACTCACACAGGGTTCAGTTTGTGGATCGTATCCCTAGAAATTATCGCCCTAAAAGGCATAGCGGCCCCCCTGCCACTAGCCATAAACAGCCTCCCTGGCAATTTAACAGACGTATTTACACTTTGCTGCTCCCCCTGAGAAATATAATGGTAATCAATAATGCTGGCCATCACAACTTCACACCCTCAATCTCAGTACATCACGTGTCATGGGCAGATCTATTATCCAATGCGCCTTGTGTTGTGCGTCCATACATGACAGACATCGAGAAAATCAAGACGCCCTCCGTGATGTCGGCCGTGGCAGAGACTCGGGACACGATATTGATAAATCGTGGATGGGGGAATTTATGATCATTGCTCGAGACCCCGAAACACAAGAGTAAGAGTCAGATTTATAACTCCTATGAATCTTGTTGGTCTAATACTAGTAGGACTTTCATAATTGAGAAAGCACGGCATCATCGACGCAACATCTTTGACGTGGGGGATGATGAAGAAGTTGCCAATCATGGCGAAGCATTTGACTCCCGACTCGTAACAGTGTAAGTATCCAATTACTATCACCGGCGTATATTTGATGCTTACTCATACTTAGGTACGACTGCGAAGGGCCTCAGGCATTTGCAGCGCCATTTCACGTCGATTGCTACAAGGTGCTAGCGGACGTTTATGAACCGCGAGACGTCGATCTCTCAGCTCTTTATGACACCTTTGAAAGCCACTGCCCTCGTGATTGCAGCGTCTATTGCAGTAAACTAGCGTTCGAATATGACAACCCAAGACACACTGTGGTCGCTACCGCCCATGATTTCTCGTTAGCATCACCAAACCGCGTTTCTGATGATCCCACATTTGTGGGGGCCGAGCTTATAAGAAACTCGCCAAGATCTGGCTCAGGAAGAGCTCTACATATCCTCAAGGGAGAACGGTTGACTCCTACAAGAATCTACGATGATATGCCATGGGCGAGGTACATTCTTCCGGTCCGCAAGCACAAGCCGTCAATTGATATGGCCATATACTACAAGAATCTCGTCGCCCTCGGCAATGGCCGCCTAAAGCAGGGTGACTTCACACTTCCAGTCAGGATGCATCTCCAGAATCGGTGTCGAATGTGGTATGTGTGTACCCGACTTTTGAATGAGTGCTCGACACGCGGCCAGTCGGCGAACAAGACGAAGAAGCAGGGGCCTTGGATGAATAATACTAAGCAGACTGACAAGATTCTCCGGGGCGCGATCGCGAGTCCCATGCCACTGTTGACATTCCCAGGCTACACCAAAAGAAACTCCAAAAAAGTCTATGACAGCGTCAGCCTCATCAAGGAGATGAAAGACCTCGACAAAGCCGAGCCTGTGATTAGGGTCTATTGGAGTGCCAAAAAGACACTTGCTGGCATTGGAGTTTACGATCCCAACACAAACACGGCCAGGACCTTGGGATCAGAGGCTACATTTCACACGAGTCAAGATGCACAGATCCCCTCAGATAACTGGCTAGCAGGAATTTTCATCGTAACGAAGGAAGTGCCTATACAGATACCCTTGGCCTGGCGACGGGTGATTGTAGGCATTCAGTTTGTGTTCCTATACGGCGACTTTATGTCGTTCGGTGAATCTGTGGGAGACATCCGAGTTCTCGTTGCCAAGCCGTGGCATAC
Organism: Fusarium pininemorale; assembly: GCA_002165215.1. Lineage (NCBI taxonomy): Eukaryota > Fungi > Ascomycota > Sordariomycetes > Hypocreales > Nectriaceae > Fusarium > Fusarium pininemorale. The sequence goes on along the minus strand of NFZR01000026.1, from coordinate 383,118 downwards.
TGTGGTTGGCATTGGCGCCTCGTGGACTAAGGGGAAAGGATTGGAGAGCCTGGTTATTCTGCAACAGCCTCAAGAAAAGGTGCCTCGTTCTGCCTATTGCCGGGTCGGGGTTGAATACCCTGATGACCTGGACGGACTGGAAGTGACAAAGATGTTTCGACCCGATCCTAGAATCGCAAACTTCCTCTGGAGAGGCTGGATCCCTCTTCGCCCCGAAATCTGGCCTACTTACCCAGTTCGACTGGATCCCTTGATGCCAACGCCTGTGGAGACACTGATGCTCACCAAGCCGCGCGGTGATGACTGGGACTACAAATTCATTCTTGGGGTTGATGCTCAGTTTCGCGGGTTCGAAGTCGTTTTTCAATACAAGGACAAGACAAAAACAGTTCGGCGATCTATCGGCGTTGCCACTGCCATGCACTACTTCTTCATGGATAGCGATGAGCAAATCACGAAATGCTACATCACTGGCAAAGAAAAGATTGAGGGCATACGCATGGTAACGGATAAAGCACAACATTTCATCGTTGGAAGACCCGGACCGGAAGAGAGAGGCCTTGCCAAAGAAGGCTTAAATATGCAGTCTATCGAGGGTTTCAACTGCCGATGGTCTGACGACCGAAACAGCTCACTGACGTCCCTTGGCGTATTGACGCTCGACTTTAGCTCTGTGAATTTAGGAGAAGAGCGCGAGGATAAGGATATGGATAACATCCTGGGGCATTACTGGGTCCCCGAGCGTCCACAGACAAGATTTCCAGTCGACGGAGCTGGGCAGATCCATGGCATGACAAGATGGATCGAAAGACTGCGCTACCCCGGCGTCGGCGTGCCGAGTCCACAGGCAGTTGTGGCGTGGCTCGACTGCTCAAAACCACTCGAAACTGTCTCTATCACAATGTGTCATAGTACGACGACGAAGCTGCTCATGATGACTTCAATGGCTTTCGAGTACGCAGAGGGCCATGAACCACTGTTCTTCGGACCGTTCCCCATAGACTCACCAGAGCACGAAAAAGGCGTCAAGAAGCAGGACCGGTGCGCTTGTATACATGGAGGTTCTTTCGAACAAGAGATCGAAGATATACCCCACTATGAGCCAGACAAATGGCGCGTTTACGGCGGTTACTTGAAGGCTCTTCGTGTATGGGTTAACGAAATCGGCGTGTTGACTGGTCTACAGTTCGTGGCTCAAGAATCCGAGAGTCAGAAGTGGGGGTTCTGCGATGGCGAGCACTTTGCTGAGCTGGACCTTCAGAGCAAAGAGAGTCACACGCTAGGGATCAAGTTCTTCCTAGACTCGAATGGGAGAAACCATGTTAGCGAAGATATCGTGGTTGTGGCTGTTCAGTTGATCAAGGTACCAAAGGATGGGGATAATCCTCAGAATATCCGACTCAAGAAACCAAGGTATATTATGCATTTCTTAAACAATGATAGTCGGGTCATAAGCTAACCTTGACTGGCTCTAGATTTAGGTAGAACCATCGATTATGAGTCCGACTTGCGCGGGAGATCCATCCGACTAAGCGTAAAAGAATATGTGCCTAATGAGGTGCATTGAGTTGGAAATCTTGGGACTGTAAAAGATCATCATAATTATCAACCGCTTTTCGAGAGGTATGGACATCTGGAGCTGATCATTGAAAGTCTATTCACTGAAACAAGGCCACATGCTTTGTTCTTTTGCAGTATTTTTGGCGATTGTTGTTGTGACGGGTTTGGTATGGCATTAAAGTTATAATTAATTCTATATATATGGATCGTCGGCGACGAGTATCTTTGGTCTATTATTCTCCCAGTCTTGAACAGCCGCTGAACTCAATAACAGTCGTGCGCAACATCGAAGGTCTCGTTCGGCAGCAAAGATCGTTTACTGATAAGCGACACGAGGGCTAAAAGAGTAGCCAAATTATGTTGATCGCACCCAGCGCTCAACAAGAGCCTGGATCTGATCACTGTTCTTCTCCATAAACATCATGTGTCCATTACCATGGATGCCAACCTCACCAAGCTCAATGTGCTTGGTCTTGGAGCAACCAGCTTGCTTAAGGTAGCGAGCAATGCAGTAGTCATAGGGCATGTGATAAGAAGCCTCAGAGGTGAGGAGAAGGATAGGCTTCTTGGCAAGGTTGACAAGACGGCGAGGGGCAGGCTTCTTAGCTTGAAGGATACACTCGACGAAGTCCTCACCACGGCTGGGCTGGACCTCTTGGACGAGGTCGGTGGAGGGGTCGGTGACGGCGGGGCTGTAGACGAGGGGGATGTCAGTCAGACCGTAGGCGCGAGAGGCCTTGGTGCTGAAGACGGCGTCTCGGAAGGGAGGACCAGAAGGCTCAAGAAGGATGAGTCCCTTGGTGAGCTTGGGGCGGGCATCAGCGACAAGAATGGGCATCATACCACCTTGGCTGTGACCAAGGAGGATAACAGGCTTGCCAATCTTGTCAAGAAGGGCAGCACCAGCAGCCTGGACGGTCTCCTGCTGACAGGTCGCATTATTGATGAACTGGACGTTGGAAGCATAGAAGGCGTCAAAGACAGGGTCTCCTCGCTTGCCGGTACCAGGCCACTGGGTGTGCTTCTCAGCCTGGGGCCACAGGTTGAAGTCCTGCACGGCAGTGAAGCGCTGCTCGATGATCTCTGCCGAGTACGTGGAGGGCTTGGTAGCACCAGCGAGGGGCGCCCATGCCGATCGTCCTCGGAAGGTCTGATCGACGATATAAACTTCGTAGCCCTGGTTGATGAACTGGCTCGCCCAACCACGGCCTCCGTCAGGCTTGTTTAGGAAGTTCTATGTCTGTGTGTCAGCCGGGGCTGTTTGGTAACATCGACGAAGGGGGGAGACTTACGGTTCCTGTTTGGGCCTGTCCATGGATGAATACGAGAGGCGTAGACTTGTAAGGTCCCTTGGTAGGGACCAGTCTCTCAACGTACATCTGATCACGGAAGATCTCTCCGCCTGCACCATCATCTACATAACCTCCACCGACCATGAAGTACGTGCGAATAGCAGGAACTTCACCCTGGCTTCCGTAGCTTGCAGCGAGACATTGTGTGAATGTCGCGGTAGCAGCGACTAGGAGGGAGGTGAAACGCATGGTGGGCAGATGAGATGAGAAAGATGGATGGTTGGATGGATGGGGAAGGAGATGCAGCGCGGATGCAGGAGAACAAAAAAGAAAAGAACGAAAAGAAACAGTCACAGATATACTGCATCCTGCAGGGGGTTTGCACTGCGGAATTGAAGTTGTTCAAGGCCTCCTGGCTAGTGAGCTACACTAGACAGGATCGTCATCCTCATTTTCCATTTCGGATGCGACAGACTGAACTCTAGAACTTTAGGCCCCTGCTACGGCGCTGTAGCTAAGGTGCAGCTCGTATCATCCGCCGCATCCCAGGAACCCGCGTGATATCCTTGCAACAAGAAAATGGCGCATGAGGGACCAAACGGCCCAATTGCCCGATTGACGGTATCAAGCGATATTCTAAAGGCATCAGTTGACATCGTCCACAATGTTCACTAAATAAATTATTAATGCTTCGGCTCGCAATGTCATTCCGTAGCTAGCGTAAACGAACAGTTTAATTCTCCCCGTTGAAGGAAAACGGCCCGTTCTAGCGCTGGTACCCAAAATGAAAGAATCAACCTAACGCCACAAAGAAACCAAGCTAGGCACTAAAACTGACAAGTCCAGAAGCATATCGTCAGTAAACTCCAGTAAACTCACCTCAATACCGCACCCAAAAAACAAGCGTAATTAACGGGGAACGTTCCCGCTCGGATTCCAGTGGCGGAAAGCTGAGAAGAAGCAAAGCAGGTAACAGGAAGCGTTTCATCAAAGGACAATTCACAGTAACAATAAAAAGATATGTGATCTGCGCCCATCCCCATCTCCCCGCTGCGAAAACCCTCCCTTGCTGCTTCTTTTTCCTTTTCCCTGTATAGGTACAGTAGCATCGACACGATGGAGGATCCCACGCTGTTCATCCACTGGTTCTTCAGTTGCTTGTCACTCCTGATTATGGGGGTGCGGCTGATATGGAGAAAAGTCGCCAAGCAGAATTTTGTACTCGGCGATTACCTCACCATGGGCGCCATCTTGTGCTGTGCTGTGAGACTGGCGCTCATTCATGTTGTTCTTACTTGGGGGACGAATAATATTAAGCCGAGTCTTCGAGAGAAGATGGTTTTTACGGATGAGATTATTTATCGGCGAGAGATTGGGAGTAAATTCGCCATCACCAATCGAGTCTTTTACAATTCATTGTTGGTCTTCTTTCACTGACTGACTCGAGGGTGAGTCGTGCTGACGCTTTTTATCTAGCCTTTGGTTACAGAAGCTCGTGCTTCTCGATGTTTACCGACGATTACTCCTCAACTTGCGATATCAGAAGCCGATTATGTATTCTTTTCTTGTTGTTTTCTTCGGTACTTACGTCGCTGTCCAAGTCACGACTTTCAGCGAGTGCGTGCCCTTTCATTTGTACTGGCAGGTCGTTCCCGATCCTGGATCCTGCTCCAAGGCCCAACTGCAACTCATCGTCGTTGGAGTTCTCAACATCGTCACCGACGTGATGCTTCTCGCCGTCCCGATTCCGCTATTCTTTTCGCTCAAGACATCCTGGAAGCGCAAACTCAAGCTTTATGTACTATTCACCCTCGGCATCTTCATCGTCGCCATCACCGTCATCCGATTGCCGATCAACGCCATGAACAAAGACAGCCAAGTAAATCGCACGACGTGGGCTAGCACCGAGCTTCTCACCGCGACAATCGTCGTCAATGCACCGACGTTATATGGATTCTGGAATAAGAAGAAGCAGGGCACTGGATATGTCTACTCGCATTCGCAATCCAACGGAACTGGGATGAGGAGTAGGAAGAACACGAGGGTAACTGATACACTTGGAGACGATCCCACGACAGAAACATTCGCTCTCGGTACTGTGCGTCATAGTCGTCAGCCTTCGGAAGGTATTCTACGGACTCAAGAGATTACTGTCACGGAATACATCGACTCTCGGAAGAACTCCAAGGGCACGGGTTCACGGACGGACGAGACAGAGGTTGCGTCGAATTCTAGTCAACTGAGTATTCTACGGGATCAAAAATAGCCTATCCCTATCTGCGTTGTAATAATATGCTCTATTATCTTCCTCCACAATAATGTACATATTTTCTAGTATTCCAGTGTGAAAGCCAAGCTCTGTCGCGGGGGATCAATTGGGAGCATCCAATTTCCATTCGGCGCCCGTTGACCCGATCGAAGGATCACCCTAACTTCGACGACAGGGATCGACAAAGCCAAGAGTAGTTCACCTTCCAGAAAACAGGCCTGATCAGCGCTCACCCAAGAACCGGTTCGCCTAACGCTGCTTCGTCAGCGGACCCGTCGGAAAAGGTAGCGGAAATTTGTCTGTACGGACCGTACCATTTCCCCCTGTGAAGTGCTTCCGTACTGTGACAATTCATCCTAATTCGATTGGCGAGGTTACATTTCCATCTGCCCACTTCCCGCTCTCAATGCCACTGTGCTCGTGCGAGGGACATGGTCTTTGCTTTGCTTGTCAATTGTTTGTGTCCTGAACTCTAACTAAATCGTGCGAGCAGTTATTACGTTGGGAATCCCGAGTGCCTGGATAACAATCCTGGGCTTCTGTCGCTGGGAGGCACAGAACAGTGAGGCGAACCCAGAACTCCGGGTGTCAGGGATTTGTTATCAAGGATCACTTGCGATGCATGCAGGTCCGTGGCGGCCACCCAAATGCAGCTCGTTTCCCGTACCGTGTCCCCGGAATTACGTATTCCTGGCATCTGCCGTGCTGTTGTCCCCTTACTACTCCGTAATTCAACGGAGTATTGGATCCCTGCTGATAACACAGAGATTATGACGAAATCGTTCGATGTTCTAAGCAATAACCTTACATTGGGCGCTACAACCCATCAAGCAGAAGCGCGTTCAGCCCAACGCCGCCATGTGGACCTGCACTGCCGGGATTTGTACTTGGGCCACTCACGGGTCCGACCCCTTTGCAATTTGGGTTTAACTCTCGGGTGTGGAGTAGCGTTATTCGTTGTCATAGACGGAGCGGATTCATTCCCGCTCGCCGAAAGTCGTCTGACATGTTCTGGAACCAAAAAAGTAACATCATGGTGCCGAAGTTCTGACATATCGTATTGTCATCTATTCTAAAATTTGAGGTTGGCGTGGGCTTTTATTTATCCTTAGGGACTGTAATGTAGTCCGCAATGCCAACATGCTCTGGTTTGTACCTGGGTATGTAATCCCCGAGGAGCCATTGTTCAGTGCAAACCGGGGACTTGATCTAGTCACCTAAACCGTTTAGACTTTGTCTCGGCATCGGGAGAGTGGCGCATGCCGGTAAATTCTATTCTCTGCCGCCAAATTGCTCCCAGCAAGACCAGCGCGCGTAACTCGGCTACTGGGGCTTCAGCCCTCGGGGACCTTACCTCTGCCTCCGTACCGTAGACTGACCTGACGCCACGCCGTCGTTAGTGACTTTCGCATAGATACGAACATACGGAGTACACCTAGTCGATATCAACAGTCATATGTGGCACGCTTCAAGGGCTTTGTCTTATCGATGGGATGAAGGGGCTGCGGTGATTTGAGATAGGTGACAGCTGGACACTTCTTACGCTGCAGTATCGACTGAGTGGATAAGAGGATGATGAAATCATGGTAAATAAGTCACTGATAGCAGAGTTCAATCGTAAGTAGATGATCTCGTGCATAGCTCAGCAAAGATAGGCCTGCTGTCGGGCCAGCTTGCCCTAGTAGCTGTGTAGAACAACCCCAGGGCATTTCGAAGATATGATCAAGCAGAATCTGCAATATAGTCGTACAGTATCAACATACCCACTCCAGTGATACAGCATAATGCTTCTGAGTAAGGTGTCCTCGAATGAACCTATAGGCGGCAGTCATCCCGTTAGTTAAATAAGGCAATCCAAAATTTCGAACTTCTGCGAGTTCGTCTCTCATTGCCTCCCGTCAAGCTACCCTGAAATACCCCAAGATTCAAGAGTTTGAACTATCGCCACTAGAAATGACTGCCGGGGTTGCTGGAACCAAGGGAACTGCTGGTACTACTAGTGCTGCTCTCCTCCCCCTCCTCCTCTTTACCACCAACCAAACTGCTAGGGCGGCTGAGACTATACCTGCCACAGCCGCAGGTAGACCGACACCAAGACCTATCTTGTTCTCTGATGACATGCCCCCAGATCTACCCTCCGAAGTCTCGGTGGGAGATGGTGCCTCTTCAGTCGATGTACTAGTCGATGCTGTTTCCAAAGCCGTCGATGCGGGACTTCTATCAGTTGAGATAGTATCCGATGCTGTCAGGATAGGTCGATTGAAAATGATCACTTCTGCAGTGGGTTGGGCATCTGTGCACCAAACAAGTGAAGCAGAGATGTCGTAGTATTTCCAGGTCTGACAGTATGGGTTTCCTGCATTAGTACTAAACACCGTTAGTCCTGAGGCTGAAAGCACTTTTTGGAAAGACTTCTTACCAACAACTCGTCCCAGCACTGAGGTTTTCTTCGTTACACTGTCCTTCGCTAACCGCGGTATAGTCTAAACATACCGAGACGACGGTGCATGGCTCACTCCAACAACAACCAACAGCGGAATATGGCTCATTGTATAGACATGTACCTTTTCCGGGACACGTCCACGGGATTTCTGGTTATCTTGTGAGAGTAGTACATCAATGGAAGGTGAGAGGAGTAGTTACCTGAGTCCGTGTCTATAAAACCGCAGGTATTAGACTGTTCACCTTGGTTCAATACGGCCAAAGCCGCTGGCGTTGTGATAGTCAACAATGTCGAATAAGTTATCTCCGGTATTATTTCTGTCATATCGATAGACTGTCGTGGTCTGTGGATCAGGACAAGCAAAGTCAGGTGTTATATAGATAAAGCTGAAAATGCACCGCCTCCACCTGTCTCACCTCAATCCCCAGCCTGCTTTTCAGCTCCCCCGAACTGGTTAGAGAACCCTCACAAAACAGTGAATTTCTCCGGCCTGAGGGTCTGCTGTGTTGTTTTGATTCGATAGATCTGGGAGGTAATGCTTACATCACGCGCCTTATATGAATGACGGGTTGTTTTTAGATATGCTGTCGAGGTTACACGCTTGCAGCTTTGGTATTCTTGACGTATCAACCTTGACATTCCTGCACAGTATTACAGTCGCCTCTAAGCCTCATTTTTAACCACTTTTACATACTGCAGAACATTAGATTATTTGTAGATGGCTGGAGTGGCAACATTTGGTGGCCTATTATCGAACATTATCGCATCTATCAATAGCATCAGACAGCCGTTTCCTGACTCTGATTGCCAGAGTCTCACGATACTCAGGATAGTTAGCTTCTTATTAAAGCTAGCATTTTCGTTTACTGTTCGCAGCTTGAAGTTCGAATACCACATAATACGAAGCGGAAAAGTAGAACTGTCCGCACTAAGATCGGTTTTCTTTCTTGTCCAGTCGTTTACTTGTTTTAAGTATACTATAGACGGCCTTCACATTTGCTATGACAAAGATTCAATCGGGATAGGTTAATATGTTACCGAGCGGGAGTTTTCTTTGAGAAACAGTTGTTACAGGAATTATTACTACCTATTGTGAGAGGGATTTTTACACAAAGGATCGATCTATTCATCCTAGACGTAGAAAATAAGCCATTAGTATGACCTTCATATAATCCGAGGTTGCAGGTTGCTTGCTTGATGTTACCGTGAGCCAACCGGGATAGACGCTCTTCCCGTCGATCCCTCCATTATCAAAGTGAACATGAGACGAACCAAATTGGAAGACCTCGGCTAATGACGCCACGGCAATCTGACATTAATTCATCTCCAGATCGTAGCTCACGAGCCGGGATAAATCGAAGCAAGAGCGATTGTTGATGATTTTCGGGCCGAACATCGGGGTTGCTGGCAAGTGAAGCTAGCTAACTTGATGTCTACCGTACATTCCAGCTCGGCCCGAACGCTGTCTGGCTGTCAACAGAAATCAAATCTGCTGGTCCAGACCGCGGGGTAAAACCTGGAGTGCTAATTAGAGTTTCACGGGGCCCCAAACTATCCTGAGACCCCTTGCGGTCCGTCCATCGAGTCTTGGGGCTTAAATTGCGATGCATCCTCTCTTGTTTTCCCGATACTCCTTCTATCATCTCAAACCGGGCATAATTTAGCTTTCACAGACATTTGGCCTGTTTCATTTCCTTTCAAGTAAATTCCTGCGTCTTCTTCCACCGCGGAACATGGAAAAAGACGATAGTCACGGCAAGGCCATGAACGTTGAGGATGCTGTCAGCAACAGTGCCGGTGTCCTTTTATACGACGATGATGGAAATGTGCGAAACCTACCAGTTCCATCATGCGACCCAAACGATCCTCTCAACTTTGGGATCTGGCGACAGCGTCTCGTTCTCTTAGCCGTCTGCATGTATGGCATCGCTGGTTTCGGTGTTATTCAGTCTACTCCGCTCTTTTTCGGGAATCTTATTGCTGAATATATGAAAGAGACGCGTGGTGTAAGTCTTAAGTCTACAATGCCTTAGTGATGACTGACAAATGGACTGGACTCTAGACATTCCACCCCGACCGTATTGCAGACCTTGCTAGCTATCCTTCTCTCTGTATGGGCTTGGGAAACTTCTTCTTCGTTCCCTTGTCCATGGCACTCGGTCGTCGTTTCGCCTTCATTCTGAGCAACGCCATCTTTGTGGCATCAATCGTATGGGCTGCCAAGTCCCAGTCTTTTGAGTCTCATCTTGGAGCGCGTTGTTTACAGGGACTCACTGCAGGTATCTCGGACTGTCTGGTATGTCTCGCTTCTTCTGTTGACCCACACAAATACTCTCTAACGCCAACAACTGGTAGCTACCGATTATAGTCCTTGACATGTCATTCCTCTATAAGCGAAGCGCCCGACTCATTGCCTACTGGGCATTGACCGCCATCGGATCGTCCATACTACTGGTTCCCATCCCTTTTATCGTCGAGAACGCAGGCGGCAATTGGAGACTTAACTATTGGTTCTGGTTAGCCTTTGCAGTGTTTGCCATGGTACTAATCATCTTTTGTGTCCCCGAGACTCTTTTCAACCGTCGTGCTGCAGAGCTTAGCGGAAGAATTCACGCAACGGACGCCTACGGTACTCATCGAACCTTTGCTTCGCCGCAAGCTGCCCGCGACGCTGGCTTCGACATTGACGATGCTCAGTCAGAGAGTCCCACAGAACTCTCGTATAAGCGCCAGTTTGCGCTTTTCACAGTTCAGCCATCGCCCGTTGCCCGGTTCTTTGGCGCGTACAGAGACATGTTTCTTTGTATCCTTGTGCCAGGTACTCTTTGGGTCCTCCTCTTCAACAGCATGGTATTCGGTGGTCTTGTTGTCCTCAGTTTGACCTATGCACAGCGCCTTGAAATGCCACCCTGGAACTTCTCCCCAGAAACAGTTGGAACAGTGCAAATTGGAGCAGCTATCGGGGCACTGTTTGGTCTGGGCTATGGAGAGTTAGCGGAGCCAATTAGCCGCTACTTGACCAAGAGAAATGGCGGCGTTCGAGAGCCTGAGCATGTCCTTCCCAACTTCATTCTTCCAGCTGTTTTTTGCTTTCTGGGAATGATCATCTACGGTGTTGTGGCTGCAGACCCAGCGGGGTATAGTTGGGTAGGTATGCACGCTGCTTTTGCCTTGTTCTATTTTGGCTTCTGTGCTATCTCGGCTGTGACGGGAGTTTGGCTTGGAGAATTGCTGCCTCATATGTCGGGACCTGCAATCGTGCTAACTTGTGGAGGAAGAAACGCCATTTCTTTTGGGTACAGTCATTCTTTCAATTCATGGATCAGCGCGATGGGAATCAGAGATACATATGTTTTGTTCGGAGGCATCCTTTTTGCATTGGGATCTCTCGCTGTTCCGTTGTACTTTTTCAACGGGCGGATTCGTCGGGCAATGGAGAAGATGCCGTTTCTCGGCACTTGTTAAGTTTCTTTTGCTTGATATCGTGGTCAGACCTAGTTAGCCATTTAGTCTTTGAGGTTGGATCAAGTGGATGAAATTGTCATAAGTTTTGCATACCCTACATGCTTCCGGTAAAAGTCGGATTATTCGACCATGAAAGAAGAAAAACTGTGCCTATATGTCTCTATTAACTGTCACCGGCCCCAAGTAAGCTTTACACTGGTGCAAATACCGTTACTTCGGTGCCTGGATTGAGTTTTGCCCTGCATGATCTGATAAGCTCCAATCCAACCCGAGGTAAGTTTGGGTCACATCAGCAAAATCTGACAGAGGGCACAACAGATCAGCAACAACGCAATCGTCCTAAGCTTGGTGATACCTGATAGCGTTTAAGGTAGAGTCGTATGCAATGTTGATATCCACATAGTTTCCAATACCCGTTGGCAATACCCTTTTGATGATCTTAAACCTCAGGCATCAAATTCGCGACAATTGCGTCAAGTCCCCACTTAGACCACGGTTAGATCCGCCGCTATTGGACATGAAATCTTATCAGATGGCTTTGTCATGCGTTGTCACAAGGTCAAGTCACCCCCCATGCACTCGTAATCAAATCAGATGACTCAGGTCTTTTCCCTCTGCCCCTTGCCTTGCCTTCGCTGCCTGAACCTGCAGCTCTGTTTCAAAATTCCCCATTCTTCCCTCCTCATCGCCAACCCCAAAATGTCCTCAGAAACAGCGCCGCTTCTGGTCGCTCCAAGCTCAAGCGACGTATCGCAAAATGCCGCGAGGCCTGCTAATCCCAAGAGGCTCTCGGCGGGCGTGGCGCGCATGGCCGTGGTGTCCAAAAACCTCACCCGCGCGCATCGGATCTGGCTCTTTACGGGTATTTTCCTCGTTGGGTATGCGTATGGCTTAGAGAGTCAGGTCCGTTTGGCGTATCAGTCCTATGCAACGTCGAGTTTTGATCTGCATTCGTATCTTTCTACGATTAATGTCTTGCGCAATGTTATCGCGGTCGCGGTTCAACCTACGGCGGCCAAGGTGGCAGATGTCTTTGGCAGGTTCGAAGTCATTGCCATTTCAACTGTTCTATATACCCTCGGAATCGCGATCGAGTCAACTGCGCCGTCAGTCGAGGTTTTCTGCACGGGATCGGTTATTTACCAAACGGGATACACATGCATCGTCCTGCTTTTAGAAGTTCTCATTGCCGACTTTTCTTCCATGCGAGCGCGCGTCTTTTTCAGCTATCTACCAGCGATACCGTTCTTGATCAACACATGGATCAGCGGCAACATCACTTCAGCGGTATTGAGCACGACGACTTGGAGATGGGGTCTTGGAATGTGGGCTATTATCTACCCCATTGCCTCACTGCCTCTCCTATCCTGCCTTTACTTCCTTGAGAGGAAGACCTGGGAATCTGAAAGCGGAAAGGAGAGCGATGAGATTGTCCTGGTTTCTCTCAAGACCAAGAAAGGTAGAGCAGATCTCTTCCACCAACTCGATATTATCGGCCTAGTCCTTCTTGTCCTCGCCTTCTCGCTCATTCTAGCCCCTTTGACCGTCGCTGGTGGAACCGCTAGTCATTGGCGCAGTTGGTACATTATCCTCCCTCTGGTTCTCGGCTTCTGTTTCATGATTGCTTTCATCACTTGGGAACAACGCGGTGCTCGTCATCCTCTCGTCCCATTCCATCTTCTCCGTGACAGAGGCGTCTGGTCCGCCCTGGCAGTTCGAAGTCTTCTTAACCTAGCATGGTGTACGCAAGGAAACTATCTTTACACGATCCTCATTGTCGCCTTTGACTTTTCTATCGAGAACGCAACTCGCATCATTTCGTTCTTCTCATTCTTCGGAGTCATTACTGGAGTTCTAGCTGGTCTAGTCATTTTTAAGATCCGTCGACTCAAGTTCATCATTGTTGGAGGCACACTGCTTTTCATGGTCGCATTTGGTGTTTTGATCTTATACCCTGGTGGAGCTTCGACATCGTCTCAAGACGGAATCATCGCGGCGCAGATTCTTCTCGGAGTAGCGGGCGGTTTCTTCGCTTATCCGACTCAGGCATCTATCCAAGCCTCAGCAACCCGAGAACACGTTGCTATCCTCACAGGTCTTTACCTCTCATTCTACAATGTCGGAAGCGCCCTGGGTACATGTCTCTCAGGCGCTATATGGACGCAAACCCTCTACAAAGCCCTGAAGCATAACCTTGACTTCCAACCGGACGATACTCTGGCCAAGAGAATCTATAACTCGCCATTTGCCGTGATACCGGACTATCCTGTTGGAACGGCCATTCGGGAAGCGATCATCAGCAGCTACAGTTCCGTACAGAGACTTCTCTGCATCGCGGGAATTTGCGTTTGCATACCCATGATCATATTTGCGCTTGCCCTCAGGAACCCGAGGTTGTCGGAGCTGCAGGTTCAGACGGAGGATGAGGAAAACCATGAAGGCTGAAGGACCAACGTTGATAGAGTAGGATGCATAATCTTTACAGCGATGGATCTCACTCACGCACTTGCCTTTTAGAACTTAGAAAGAACACTTTTAGAAGCATGAATTTGCATTTTATTTAACGATCAAACGAAACTTAACGCTGAATTCAAATTTTCTCTGCCCAGCGTGCCTGTAACCTTCCAAGCATCATCTTAACATAATCCACATCCGTCACATCTGGCACATTTCTCAGCGTCTCACTGTCTTCCCTCGACTTATCCGTCAGGTAATCCAATGGTCCTTTCTCCGCTGATGAAGCAGCCTTATGACCATATTTACCCTCAAACCAATCGAGTAGCTTGATAGGAGGGTTCTTGGCAGGGTCACGCTCTGAGTTGCGAAGACGGTCCATCCATTGGTCTGTAGGGAGGGTCTCGAACTTGAAGCCGGCTTTTGTCATGGAGGGAAGCATGTCGTTGGCCCAGTGAAAGCGCACGGGGTTGAGGATGTGATAGACGAGATCGGGGTCGGAAGAGCGGTCTGACGGCGATGATGCGCCGAGGTTGGCGAGGTCGAGGATCGTTGAGGCAGCGAGATCAACAGGTAGCCATGTCATTTCCTGTTCATGTCAGTATTCACATTTCAACTCGCTATGTGTAAGACATACCTCGTTCAGAGCTGGCAAGGCACCAAGCGTAACCGCTGTCTGAATCATCAAAGGAATTCCCTCAGTAGTATTCCACTCTCCAACCTTGTTATCACCAACCAACTGTCCCAATCTCAAAACTCTCGCCACCGCACCAGCGCTCTGACAAGCATTACCAGTAATATGTTCAGCAACATACTTCGACCTCGCATAGCCAGTATGCTGAGCATGTGCAGGCGAAGGAACCTGCGCTTCAAGAACCTTTCCAGGGCGCGGTGATCCTCCCGCTGATGAAACAGAGGAGCAGAAGAAGAATCGTGCTGGCTTGGGCGTCTGTACAGAGAGACTTAGCTGGATTAGATTGTGCACGGCTTTGATGTGTTGGTCTTCGAAGGATTGCACGGAGATGTTGAAGTTGACTGCCCATGCGCTGTGGATTATGGTTGTGAGTTTGGTGCGGAGCTCAGAGAAGTGGGATTCGCTGAGGCCGAGGTCCGGACGGCTGAGATCGCAGGGCAGAGCGAGAACTTTGCTGCGTTGCTCTTCGTTGAGGGATAGGCCGCGAGCTTGGAGGGAGTTGTAGAGTCTTTCGGTGGCGGCGGTGTCGCTGGCTGCTCGGACTAAAGCCCAGACAGCTCCAACGTTGGGCCGAGCTGTAAGTTGAGCAAGGGCGTGGGCTCCAAGAGCACCGGTAACACCAGTGAGTAACTAAGCCATTAGCTTCAATCGCATCAACCTTGAGTGTCGTACTTACCACAAGCTCCTTCTCCGGTTGAGGAGCAGTTCCAGGTACATGACGCTCAAAGGTAGAGTACTTCTCGATCAAATCTTCCATGATCTTCAGCTGATCCTGCGTCTCATCACTCGCACCACTTCTCAACCTCTCGATCTGGCGGGCCAACAATTTGACATTGCCAGTCTCGTACAAAACATTCTGGCCCAGCTCGGATTGTCTGCCACCAAGGTCGATCTCCCGCTTGATAAGACTCCACATCTGAATGCACTGAAGACTATCAACACCAGAGGCAAAGAAATCTGCTTCGGAAGACTCAAGATCGGCACCGCACTTGCTCTTCAGTTGTTGGAGAAGGTAATCTTCTAGCTCTGAACCCTCGAGTGTGAGCGAGCCGGCTTCGTCGCCTTGGCCCTCGTATCTGTTGTAAGCAGCCTCGATCTCTTTCTCAAACTGGCGATATGTAGGGACTCTGATGAAAGTACCCTTATCCGTACGGGGGTATGAAGACTCAGCTGGCACAATGACTACCAGCTCCTTGGGAATTCTGGAGAAAGACTCTGCTCGGGAGTTGGCATCTTCAACGGATAGCCAAATGGCATCTAGGAACTCATCATCGGGCATGACAGCCACACGATCAGCCTTGACGATCAGAATACCAGGATATGTCCTCCCATCGCCAAAGACAATGGCTTCCTTGACGATCTCTTCTTGTCGGATACGCCCTTCAATGGGAATCGGGAGGACCTTTTCGCCATTGATGAGAGTGAAGCGGTCATCGAGACGACAAGCAAATTTCCAGAGGTTAGGCCTTGAAGGATGTTGTGTGAAGAGATCTCGAGTGCGGAATGATCCAGGCGGGTTGTCCGAGTTGGTAGTGCTCTTTGATGGAAGACCATCTAAGGCCACGCATTCGAAAAGGCCGGGAGCGACCTCATCAAAAATGGTGTAGGGTTCTGCTGGGGGTAGGACACGGATATAGTTCCATGCCTTGTCACCTTCAGGACGAGCAGAGGTAGCTAGTCTACCAGTTTCGGTTCTACAATCTGTTAGCTGGTTTCTGTAAAGCGGCAGAGACACTCACGCTCCGTAATTTCCGCAGAGATTAACGCCACGCTCAACTAAGCGATCACCCAGGTCATCAGGGCATCCACTTCCCGCATAAAGCACAAGCTTCATATCAGCCAGCATCTGAATACCCTCCTCGCTCTCAGCAAGCAACTTGATAACGTAAGGAACGCAATGGAAGATCTCAGGCTTTGTAGCCTTGAGCTGCGCCATGACTGTCTCTCTCGTCAAGGGCAACCCGTAGTTTGTGAAGTAGATAGGTTTGCCGGAGTAAATCGATCGAAACACCTCGTAGAAACCATGGCTGTGAAAGAATGGCGATGTGAGGAATGCTCGCATGTTCATGTGGACTGCAAAAGCTCCGATGCAGCTTGAGTTGGTGAGATAGATCGGCTTAGGGAGACCCGTTGAGCCGGAAGAGTGGATAATGACAGCGACCTTGCGAGATTCAGCTTCGGGGCTGTAGTCTCTAACGAATCTTGGTGCATTGTGATGGAAGATGTCTGCACTTTGAAGAAGTGGAAGAATCTCGAGCCGTCGGTTTTGTTGAACTTGCTTTAGAACAGGGTGAAATGGTGGTGTTGTGAGAATGACATTGCAGTCTGCTAGGGTGAGAAGCTGGGTGATGGCTGGGCTTGCAAGTCTTGTTGAGATGAGAAACGAAGAGTATCCTAATCTGTTGAGAGCAATGATTTGTATCACGACGTGAATGCCTGATTGGCCCAGCATGCCAACAACTGGTGCTTTCTCGAGCGATGGATCCTGTTCAGTTAGTTTCGTCCTTGATATAGACCCTGACGAAGTGAACATACCACAGGCTCCAGGCCCAGGCTCTGGAGTCTCGCAACAGCCGCATCGGCATATCTATCAATATCCACAGCACTGTGCTCCTTGAAATCATCAACACCCGTCTCCGGCGCACCCATCAAGATGGTATCTCCCAATTCCACGGCGCGACGCTTGATCATCTCATCCAGGGTGAACAGCTTCGCCTGTGAAGGCTGCACAGTAGGCCTGTGAGCCTCGACGGCATTTGAGTCGTGTCTGATAGTCATGGTTTCCAAAGTGTTTGCGTACTCAGAGAATCCATTCATGTTGAATTATTGAATAGAAGCTATATAATATAGAATTGAGAAAACGGATATCCGGATCCCCACATTCGTCAATGACATTGGACCAAGAGACGGAAAAGCGAAATCCCCTCATTGACGGATAAATACCCCGCCAAATTATCGCCCGGAAACGAGAATCGCCACTGCGGGGAGCTCTGTGAGGATCCGATTTAGGATTTTCCGTCAGTTTCATCTTGATTTGAGGCTTCGGTAACGGCTGCGATCACTTTCTTGGGTCGATACTGCACGACATACGCCAACACGATTAGAGATCGGCAAATGCCAAATAACCATGGTTCCGCTGTGGTAAGCCTAGTTAAATGCCGTGGGACGTCGCTTATCCGAGTCATGTCACGTCTCAGAGGGCAACCCTAAGAGTTCCTGGAAGTTCCTCATTAGTGTATCAAGATCAAAACAATGCACATAGAGATATCCGTTCTCAAACTCCTTGCCAGGCTAATTTTCAGAGATTTAGCGTATTTCATTCTTGTCATACATATAGTTCAGTTCTCTTAAACAACCGGGGTTTCCCTCGCTTGCTTCCTTCGTGGTGTAGGTTAACCAAGCCAGAGCGTTGAATCACAGAGCGGACTTGTTCGTTGAGTTGAAGCAATGACGACTTTGCAGCTGCGGAAGTTAAGTATATATGAGATTATGCTTCTAGATAATATATATAAATTGGAAGAGCTTTTTATTATAGCTTCATTTGTTATTTCGCTTTTGTCTGTTGCTCGAGGTTCAGGCTGTAACCATTCATTGGCTTGTCCCCACTGAACGCTTACAGAATTGCATTTTCCCCTCAACATCATCCACATAATGACTGACAAAGCCAACACGACTGGAAACCAAAGTGAAGCATTCGGCCATACCCGTATAGTTGAGCCAGCTGAGTCACATACACACACAGCAATCCTCCTTCACGGTCGGGGAAGCAACGGTGAAGAGTTTGCCCAGGAGCTCTTCGAAGAGACTCTCTCATCAGATCAATACAGCCTCGCTCAGAAACTATCCAACTGGCGATGGGTGTTTCCTTCTTCGCGCGAGCTATGGAGCAAAGCTTTCCAAGAGGACATGCCTGCGTGGTTTGAGGCCCATTCTTTGACAGACATCACGGCTCGGCAGGACCTTCAGATACCGGGCATCAAGGAATCAGTCAGCTACGTCAAGACGATATTGGACCAGGAGATCGAAAGACTTGGCGGAGATGCATCAAGGGTGGTTCTGGGAGGGATTAGTCAGGGTGCAGCAGTGGGAATGTGGACTTTGCTTTGTCATGACTCTATCGAGAGACCACTCGGCGCATTCTTCGCTACGAACACTTGGCTTCCATTTGCCTCCAGCATCGAGAAATATCTATCACACGAATCAGCATCATCCATGGATGTAGGAACAGAGTTTGTCGCTGGGATGTTGGCTCAGTCAAAGGTCGCACTTCCTTATTCTCGAGAAAGGCTCCTATCAACGGCTGTCTTTCTTGGTCATGGGACCGATGATGCGTATGTCGATGTTGAACTGGGAAGAAAGGCGCGAGATGTCATTATCCAGGCTGGATTCACGGTTGAGTGGAGAGAATATCAGGGAGCAGAACTGGAGGGACACTGGTTCAAAGCCCCAGAAGAGGTTGACGATTTGCTCAGATTTCTTGTGACGCACGTGGAAAAGTCGTGAATAATAGATTCATGTATTAGCTTGTGATGAGAAATATCGCTATTATCTTCTCTTCATTACATTATAGGTCTTGGGTCTAGTATTTCCAAATCTTGAACCTCCTCTCTTAACTGGGGATAGGCGGCTGAGGCGCCTCATCGCGAACACAAGCAAAGCAGCCCTGTTCATAGTACGCCGAGCCTCCATTCTGTCCGCTGCCGAAGGGAATATCCTTCTCATACCCCTTGAACATGAAGCAGATATTGAAAGTCGGCGCACCTGAACCAGGTACATAATCTTCTGCATAAAAAGAAACACAGCCCGGGGTATCTCCACAGTATTTGGCGCATCCAGTGAGACCAGTCGTTGATAGTTGAGACGTGAGGTAGAGGGTCGAAGAGTCAGACGTTCCCCTGGTGACTACTTTCCCGCAGACTTTACCGCTGGGCGGCGGGTTGATTTGGGTGTAGCTTGGGCATGGGGCGCTGGAAGTAGTGGCTGCGGCTTCGGAGGTTGTTTCGATGGCAGATGCCTCTGTTGTTTCTAGAATGGAGGATGCAGTCGTCTCAATTGTGGACGTGATCGCGGTTGTGACATCGGTCGCAGTCGACTGTAAGGCCTCGGAGGAAGACGCAGTCTCCAGAGTGGTTGAGGCGGCCGTTGTAAGATCGGTGGATCTGGGCTTGCATGCGCCAGCCGAGACAGCCACAGGGGCCAGAGCCAAACATGACAATGCGATGGTTCGAAGTGGGATCATTTTGAGACACAGAAAAGCCACCCGAAGGAATATTGGAAAGAATGAGAGTCAGGTTTTCTTTTGCGAATTCCCCAGCAGATAAGAGGCGTGAGATAGGAAATTGCAATCTGCATCTTGAAGCTTGGTTTAACTAATTTTAGTGTAGTGTTGACAAACTATCGATTTTGAACGCTAGGAATAGTCAAGTGGTTGCCACTACCGACTCACTAACTTACCTACCTGGTAGTGATAGCGCTGCCAGGTACCAAATCCCTCTAGCAAAGAGATGCCCCTGGACTGACGCCCTAAGTGGTTAGGCAAGCAATTGGCCTCAGCAAGCCTTCGACTGATACATTTTATCGGGGAGCGGTCGATGAGGTTGACGGTTGACAGAGATATCGTGCTGTCATTTACTATCTGCGTTCGCAGCCTAAAGCTTAACCGTATAGGCCGCAGTCATCCCCGTAGCCCTATAGAGGAGGTCTTATGCCTGTCCTAAAGTGTTTAGGAATAAGGTTATAGGTAGTTTAAAGAGGCTTTAGCCTCTAGTATATAAAGATAAAGGATACTAATAAATATATATAGATAAGATACTTATTACTTTTATTATTACTTATAATCTTAAGTTTAGCTAAAAGATTAATATTTTAATAATTAACTTTAAAAATATATAAATAAATATTATTACTTTTTTATAAAAATAATTAAATTTAAAATATATAAAGTATATATAAGGTAAAATACTTAATAAAAGTAAGTTTATTAACTTAAAATAACTTTCTTAAGATAACTTTTACTATAACTATATAATAGCTAATTAGCTAGTAGCCTAGGCCGCCTCCTCACTTCTTAACATATCCTACACCATGCGATATCGCTAACCTGCCATCCTAAAGTGTTCATCAATGCATCCAAGACATATCTGGATGAGTGTTAACTTGCAATACTGCCCATACTGCTTAGACCGCGACTCACCCAGAAGACCAAAAGTTTAACATTATCTCGTCTTGAATGAGTCTGGCGAGAACTCTTCGCATGTCATCATTCCTCGAACCCGTAATCCCTGAACATATTTCTTCTCCGGCCACCCTCTCCCTTGTGGACGTATGTAGTTATTGTATTCTTCTGACGCCTCTTCAATCATCTTTTCGGAGCTGTCAACGCTTTCGGTGGACTTCTCAAACCTTCGGTTGGTACACATGAAACTGTCTCCCAAGAGACACTCAATGTCATCATTTTTCTCGTCTACCCAAGCTCCTGGGACTTTTACTCCAACATCTTCAAGTGCTGCCCAGAACTCGCCTGAAAGCTCCTCAACACAGGGGTCCCACGAGAAAGACCAGTCATCAGGATCCGGTCCAATCGAAAGTATCACCAGTGAAGGTCCAAACTCTGGTAAACGCACTCCAGGCTGAATTTTCGCTTTTGAAGTCCCAGCCATGATATCTTTGTGGCACTGTCTGCTGTATAATATTTCAAGGCTCATATACTCTTCAAGGTTGATGCTAGCCGCACCAAGATCTTGAAGCCATAAGCTGAGAGCGTGCTGTAACCACCTTTCGAAAGGTAATAGGGGAAACTGCCGTTGCCATAATGCCTGAAGAATACTGTTAAGATTCCGAAATACCCCGTCATGGGAATGAACGATGTCCAATGGTGAAATTCCCTGAAATACCTTTCTCGCTAAGCATCGCCAGTCGCTGAAGGTCCGGTCATTATTTAAAAGTGCATGGAAATACTGATATATGAGGTTGTCACGGTAGCAACCGCAACTGCCATCTGGGCTTGGTGAGCAGATGTACGGAGGGAAGTCAGCGGGCACGACCAGCCCGTTCCTCAATAGTTCCAATGGGATCGCTGGGTTGAGTAAGCTCCAGGAGGATGAGGGTATAACTTGACGTATGGATCCAGGCGCCGATAAAAGAGTGTAGAGGTTGGGGATTACCCAGACGAAAGCGCGAAACCAAAAGCTTTCCAAAAGCCTTTCTTGCATGCTTGCCATTTCTGCTCTCCAGAATCGACCGAGCTCTATTGAGCTTGATGTCTGAGGTTCGTCTCTGAACCAGATCCACATGTTTGCGCATATATCCTCCATTCGGATATCAGACGTTCTCATACCCATACGAGTGAGAACCTTGATAGACTCAACCTGTTTGAAATGAATAGCAATCTAAATGATTAGGCTCTGTTTCAATTGAAAGACTGGGCAACTCACAAGAAGTAATGTATCTCCACGGGGATTTCTGTCATAGATTGATGCCTCTTTGCGTTTGAGAGCTTCTACAATATACTCAACTCGGCCATCCTGAACCGCCTTGAATATACCAGTATTCCAGGGACGAATGTTCGAGGTACTCAGTCGGAAAGTCCAGCCCGTCGATGCCCGAAGTACTGACAAGTCCCAGGACTTTTGTAAGAACCAAGGCATATGTATCCTTGCTTGAAAGACTTGATGCAAGATTAGCCATTTTCGTAGCACTGGCGCGGGATTTAAAGCGATGAACTAACATCGTGTCTTGTCTGGCACGTAATGGATTGAAGAGCTTTCGGTAACCTCATAAGACTGGAAAGCGAAACTGCCTAGTAGACCGGGTCGTGGTTTCGGCAATGGCTCTTTGAAGGACCACAAATCGAATTCGGGAGATGCAGGAGGCTTGAAGTAGGTTTGAGACTCCCTGGCCTGTGCTTCTTCAGGTTCTTCACCTTTCATAGACTGGTCGCCTTCTTCAGTGCCTACTGAAAGTTGATTCTGATACTCTGAGTCCCGCCAGCTTCGTATCTCAGAAATGATTATTTCCGGTTGTGCGCGAGATAAAGCTCTGTAATTGTCAAGCTGTGCTCGTACCAAACAATATGAGGGATGACCTACATCAAATAGGTTTGTTGAGAGAGAGACAGCAGTTGAAGAGCTGATGTGAGTCGATGCTGGTGATCTTCAATCACGTCTCTTTTGATTCTCACCTTGAGCTGGGCTACCAGTCTCCTACTGGTCTTTGCCGCGGCGATCTGTGTCTGCATGTCTCTCACCAAGGCGTCGAGAGTCTCTACCGCTTTCCGAGAATATTCTAGGCTTCGCTTGGCAGCAGAATCATTTTTGATCATATTCCGAGTCTTTTCAAACTCATGGTCCATTTCTTCGATTGCCGGGGCTAAAATCTCTAATTGTTCAATGCATCTCTGAATGCTAGCGGGGACATCTTGTACTTCGTCCCATAATCGCTTGAGTCGGATAGTGTTGGTGCCGAGCTTCCCAGCTACCTCGACTATTGTGATGATACTGGAGGCCAGGCCAAGAATTTCTGCCATTTCGATGGAGATGAAGGGATGGAAATCTGTGGAAAGGGCAGGTGAAATTGCTGGGGTAAGTAGTAAAGCTGAGTCTGCCTCACGCGACAGGTGCTGGGTGCTGAGCCTCAACGACTCCGCCTCATGCAGGATGACACACGTGCTGGACTTTGACTGGTCCATGGGTTGAAAACAACTGCCATCAGCACTGGGATCCATCAAATATTGAAGCTGCTGCAGCTGCGATTAACCAACCATAAGGTTATTGAAAATGCTATACTCGCGATTCTCAGTGCCTTGGATCCTTCACCAATGACCGAGATGGGATACAAGCGCACTGAGCTTGTATCGCTAGTTCGCTGGCGCAGACTGCTTACATAGCAGCGGGCCCTTACGACTGGGACAAAACTCGGTGGAAATATATTCCAGAAATAGGAAGAGTGACTTAGTGTTTATATTGAGAGCGTATACATGTATTAAAGAAGAACTGAAGTATAATCTACACGATACTATGGTACCGTTTCTTTGTTTTCATCTCCATCATAAACCTGATGAAATGTAGGCCCTGGGTAATGCTTCGAGGCTGACAGGAACCACCAAACCGTAATCAAGAAACAGAGACCACACAGAATGACAGAGTTGTAGTTCATCGTTGTTGCATCAAATGGCATACCGAAGGCTACCAGTGGTCAGTGAAACCTCAGAGAAAACACGGGTTAAGGAATACTTACGGAAACAAAAGAACACGTCAAAGACCACAATCAGTAGTATGGTAAGTCCGTTGATCCAGTATCCAAAGTTTTTCAGGTGGAAGGGACCGGGCGAGAATCGTTTGCGGCCGCTCAGGACATTTGACACAATTGGGATAGCGTAAGACACAGTTGTGATGATGATGAACGATCCAGTCAAATTACTGAAACCGACCGAACTTCCAAGTGGGATTGCACCGATACCCGAGGCAATGACTGCCACGAATAGAGTTGACTCAACTGGTGTACCGAGCTTCGCACTCACTCTGCTGAAATAATTTGAGAACGGCACAGCTTGGTCTCGAGCCAGGCTCCAGTATGTACGGCAGTTGGTCAAGACCGTTCCGATGACACAGCAAAGAGACGAGATGAGAATTATGAACAGCAATGCGAATGTGGCTGCATCACTCCCAGTGGCTTGATGGTAGATACCAGCCAGAGGGAAGGTGTTGGAGTTCCCTTGGAGAACGGAGAGGTCGGAGATGGCATATCCCAAGACAATGGCAAAGGCCAAAGCATAGACACCACCGATGGAGATGTAAAGAAAGATTGCTCGGGGCAGATCCTTCTTCGGGTTCTTGGTCTCTTCAGCCATATGAGTGATAGCGTCGAGAGTTCCAATCGTGAAAGCTCCGTTGAGAATACCAACCATAAAAGCAACACCATCATTCCAGCCAGTCAAGTTATTCTCATGGAACGAGTTCCATACAAAGTCACTGGAAGCATGCTTTGACGGCATGACAGCGACAATGATGATAGTCACAAGACCTCCTGCAACAACGAGGAAAAGGCCAAGCTTCTGGGTGTAGGGAACAAGTCGGTTCGAGAAAATGACGACAAAGGCACTGAGCCAGATGACGATCAGGTATGCGACATAAACATGCCATGCTGAGGGAGAGAAGCCGGGCGTGAGAGTGGCATAGCATTGAACACCTGCGTTGGCGGCGACTTGGACGAGCGATGCTAGACCAAACATCCAGCCGTAGAAGTTGATCCATCCCGTATAGAAGCCAGTGACACGACCCCATTTGGGTCCCGCAGCTATGGTGGCCCAATGATAGACACCACCGGAGCTAGGACAGGATGAAGCAAACTTGGAATATGTTAGATGGACCAAAAGAAGTCAGCTCAGATAATGTATACCTCTGATATACTCAAACCGATGAAAGTGTAGTAGATCACTGCCACTATGAGGCCATAGATGACACCTGAAATGCCACCGCTGAGGATAGACACTGAGATTGAAGAACCGAGGACGACCCAGGCATTGTTGACTGTCACTGCAATGCCTGTAAGTCCAACGAGACCATACTGGCGAGTAAGCTGATCTGTGTGGCCAGAGGCATTGATGACGGAGCCTTGTTCGGTTGTTTCTCCTTCAGTGATGTCTCCTTTCTCAAGGATACCACCATTGACCTTTTCAACATCCATTGCGACTGATTCAGTACTATGATCAAAGATGGTACAGGAAGGTATGCGTAGATTCAATTGCACACAGTCACATGCTACAATTCCTGCTGTGCACTACCATTTACAATTGAGACGCATGCACTTATACCTATATATGCATGGCCATATGAGGCAAAGATAAGTAACACGGAGATAGGCTTCAGTAGCTTCAGTGCGTGTGCGACCCTATTCTGGCTAGCACCATGTTTATCATGCGGCAGACGGATGCCGATACCACGTTTTTCTTATCAGAGCAGATGGTTTTGCTAGAATGTGAGACTAATTATTACCCCAGCTCGTCTTATCAATTGGGGGTTCCAGATTTCCGCCTTATCTCGGCGCAGAACCGTTACATCGGTCCAGAATCTTACGACCTCGCTACGACATTATTCATGCGGAATATGTGCTGCGCTGGCATAACAGGAAATCGGGTGAGAATGATGGAATTGATCGAACTTTGGAAGTTTTATCGAGAGAATTTTCATGATCAGAGTGAGGCTGATTAACCTATTATTTTCTACCTGGCAGTCTATCTCAATGAACAATCTCCATACCACCATTCTCAATTCTGTCTGCAGCCCTCTGTATCTCTTTTCGCCAGTCACACAAAGCAATTATAATCCACTCTAAAATACCAACCAGAAACAGTGCAACACATTGCCCAACCCAAAGCCCAGAAAGTCCCCATCCATGAAAAGCGAGCCAAATTCCAGCGGGTAGAGCACCTCCATAGTAGCTAATACAATTGACAAGTGCACCAACCCACTGTCGGCCCATGCCTCGCAGCGCTCCTCCACAGCTTCCATTTAGACCATCGGCTATCTGGAATAGTGCTACATAAGGCATGATGTGAGCGACAAGTGAAATGACGTCCTCGTCGTCGTTGAACAAGCGACCGATGACATTCTTGGTAGACATGAGGATCGCGAGGATGACGGTTCCGAAGAACACAGATAGTAGTGCTGCGGCGTGAGCACAGCGTCTTGCCTGCATAGGATCTCCCAAGCCCAAGAGATTGCCCAGTCTAGAAGAGGCAGCAACGCCAAGTCCAAAGGGAATGGTGTTGATGATTTGATCCAGGGTCATGACAACCGACTGGGCCGCAAGAGGGATCGTTCCAAGACGGCCAGCTGCAAGAGCAACAATCTCAAAAGCCCACCACTCGGTACCAACGTGGATGACACCTAGAAAAGCAAGCTTTGCAAAGGGACCAAGATGTTGAAGAGCTCGACGTGGCTCAAGTCCGCCCCAGCATTCGCCTCCCTTGACGAAAGTGGCATAGCCAACCAGGATGAAGAAGGAGAGCCAGTACGAGATACCAGTGGCAATGGGTGATCCGTAAAGTCCAAAGCCGAGAGGGTAGATGAAGATGTAGTTGAGCAAAGCGTTGAGGGGAGAGGTGACGAGTAGTGCATAGGTGCCCGGGCGGTAAATACCTTGAGCTTGAAGGAACTTCTTCATCGCCTCAAACCACACATAACCAAGACCACCAGGTATCAGCAATTGCAAGAACTTGGGACCCTGAATACAAATGAACTCTTCCTGTCCAAGGCTCCGGAAGATGTATCCAGAGAAGCACCATATAACAGCGACCACTGCATAGAAGCCGGTCAAGACAAACAAGCCCCTCTGCAGCAGTATTCCCAGGTCGTGTTTACTCTTCGAACTTGTATAGGTACTCGAGCCGAGCGTATCGAGGGCAGTAGTACCGCCGAGAGCAATCAGCCAGGCTGTTGCCATGGCGAACATGTAGGAGAAGGCAGCGGTTGCAAGTGATTCGGGTGAAAGGCGTCCGACCATGAGAATAGAGATGGTCTGAAGACTATTCTGAAGCATGTAGGCCAATATGACTGGTACAGAGGCTTTGACGAGTATGGCAGTCTCGTCGAGCCAAGGTGAGCGACTCTTGAGATCGTTTGACGGGTCATGGGTAGGTTGGATCAGAGGGGTTTCCTCGTCTGGGAAGGACTCGAAGTGAGGTCGACGGGTTTGAGGTTGAGGAGCCATTTTGCTTGCTGTTTGTGTGTTGTTGGTGACTCCGTTGGACATTGGTGTTGGTGATGAAGCAAGAGGTTTCAAGACTCAGCAAGCGTCAGCCAGACTTGGAGCGAATCAACAGGACTTCTCAATTACTTGAACTCGACCACCACTCTTTACCATTCATAGCCGGTAAGAGGCACTATTGCAATTTGGTAAAACTTTTGCCAACACAGAACTACTGATAAGCATGCAGTCATGGTGGGATGTCGGCATATTCAGCTGCAACGCGCCATTTTCGCTAGTATGCGGGATTTGCAACCTCAAGATCATCAACTCCCGCCAACGTAACACAATACAAAACCTTCAACGAGAATTCATCGTCGCACAAGAAGCTTATCAGCACGTATCATAGGTTTACTCGATCCGGCAACTTAGCCACGATAAGAATGCGGAGGTTGCGGGGTGCCGATCTGATTCTAGCTGCATCGAGGAATTTACCCCAGACTAGCCTATTTTAGATATCTACGCGCTTCGAGGACGCCCGTTGATTTTGAGGTTGTAAGTGGTGATGGTTTCTGCATGAGGTTTTGATGATGATATCACTTTGGAGAAAGAGGAGTTTGTTAGTCAAATGGAATTACGTTGGTGGAATGATGGACTAGTGGTTGGCACGAATGTAACTGTGATCCTGATTTGAGTGTTTCCGGAAGCCGAGCTATGCCATGGCATAAATACTCGCAATGAGTCTACTATCTACCAGATGGAACATTCGCAACAGTATCCTTCTTAATTCCCCTCAGAATGTTGTACAAGTCCCTCCTCTCACTAAGCTTTGCCTCTGTGGCTCTCGCCCATGGTGACCATAGCCATGACCAAGAGCCCATGTCAGGTCCTCACCAAGGTCTCTGGTACAACACCCTTCCAGGCGATGGCGGCACCCAGGTAAGTATCTTAAGTCCGATTGTGGCAATTAGGCTGATTAAGTACAGGCCGACTCCGTCTTTTCCGGTATCAGCACCTTCGCACGTCTGCCATATCAGCCATGCTTGAAGGCAAACAGCATCAAGTATGACATTGCTTTCATCGGTGCTCCGTTTGATACAGGTACTTCTTACAGGCCTGGTGCTCGCTTCGGACCTTCTGGTATCCGCCAAGGCTCTCGACGACTCAATCTTTAGTAAGCCAGCGTCCCATTACATTACCACCGCTAAGCCTGACTCATTTTGTAGTGGAGGCTACAATGTGCCTCTGGCTACCAACCCCTTCAACAGCTGGGCCACAGTCCTCGACTGTGGTGACATTCCCGTCACCTCGTAAGTAGTCTTTAAGCTCATGTATCGTTGTCCTAATGGCTTGAAGGTACGACAACCAGTGGGCGCTTCGACAGATCGAGGAAGGCCACTATAATCTCCTGTCTCGCCCACCAGCCACAGATGCAGACAAGTCTGGTCCAGCCCTCAAGAGCCGAACTCTTCCCAGAGTTATCACCCTTGGCGGTGACCATACTATCACTCTGCCTCTCCTTCGATCCATCAACCGTGCCTACGGACCTGTGACTGTCATTCATTTCGACAGTCATCTCGACACTTGTATGTCTTAGCATATCTTGACTCTCTCGCTATTGCTGACAGATGAATAGGGAAGCCCAAGGTCTTTGGTGGATCCCCTTCAGAGGCCGCTGCCATCAACCACGGCACATACTTCTACCATGCAGCTATGGAAGGCCTGCTCCGCAATGATACGAACATCCACGCTGGCATCAGAACTACCCTAAGTGGCCCAAGCGACTACGATAACGATGGCTACTGTGGCTTCGAGATCGTGGAAGCTCGAGAGATCGATACCATTGGAACTGACGGTATCATTGAGAAGATTCTCAAGCGCGTCGGTACCGATCGCCCTGTTTATCTGTCCATCGATATCGATACTTTAGATCCAGCTTTCGCCCCTGCAACCGGTACTCCTGAGACTGGAGGTTGGTCAACTCGAGAGCTCCGAACTATTATTCGCGGACTGGAAAGCTTGAACCTCATTGCTGCAGACATTGTTGAAGTTGCTGTAAGTTAGATCAATATGAGAAGATACAGAGCTTGGACTAACAAATGCGTATAGCCTGCCTACGATACCAACGCTGAGCACACAACCATGGCAGCTGCTGATGTTCTCTACGAAGTCATGTCTATCATGGTCAAGAAGGGACCTCTCAGCCGAATGGTTGAGGGCAAGAAAGAAGAAGAGCTGTAAGCTAGCCATAGCTAAAGACATTATGAGATCGTGGAGAATGCCTCAACGAGAAAGTGAGGCATCGAAGACATATGAATCACATATGGAATGGTGTGGATACAAGATGTATTTCGATCTGGGCTTTTGATTTATAGTTGGAGCTTTTCAAAACAAAACAATATTATATGACAACTTTTCTAATTATTCAATTTGGGTCAGCTATGTTCTTGATAAACGATGAAGTAGAAACTTACCCAGTAAATGGCTGGCACACAGGTATCCCTCAAAATCATTGCAATCCTCTCTGATCTTCCAAATATCTTTGAGTGCCTGTTCAATTACCTTGACATGTAACGACCCGATGCAAATCTCAAGCTTGTGTATCTTATCAAGGATGAAAGTCTTCTGTTCCTCCTTGTAAGCTTCACAACCAACAGTGAACAGAGGCATGGCCATTGCGACCCAAGTGTTACATGGCTCGCCTTGTGCCATGTTGCTGATCATTCCGCTGATAGTTTGAACAGCATCCTGTATAGGTTTTGATGACGAGGGTAGGCCGTATAACTGTCGATATAGCTGAATCAATGTCGCCTGTTGGAAGACTTTGTTGCAAAGTGCAAACTCGCGACCTGACTGTGATGAAAGAGATGATATCGAGACGCCTGGTGGCGACTTGACATCCCGCCTGATCATAGCGTTCAGCTTACCAAGTAAGGTATCTGCATCTATAGAAGGGTCATCTAACCCTGGCCCTGGTATGGATGCGTTGATTTGTTGTAATATGTCGAGCAGCTCTTCGCTGTACCCGAGAAAGCCATCAATCTGATGATTATATGCCGTATTCGCGGGGACAATCAGATTGGCCTTCTCCGATGTTATTTTAGGCACGTGCGGTAGTGTCTCCAAACTCCGATATAGCATGAAGAGATGCTTCATCGCAGATCTCAAGGCCATGTCACCAGCCACAAATCTCTGATAATCATGACGACCGTGAAGAAGAGCCTTTATGCCCTGCAGGTGAATAGGCCACCTGAACATCCCCTGCTGTCCTGAAAAGACATCGGCCAGACACCAGATTAGACATGTCGCAATAAGAATCTCGCTCTGCTGCCCTTGAGCCAATGCTGATCTCAGCAAGGGCAGGCCCGACGATTGTAGGTGTTCCATTATTCGAGATGTGCTCGTTCCTTCGACTTCTGTCATGCCCCTTGACTCAAAGCTTGCGGTTGATAGTGCCAGACTGGCAGAGAGGAGATGAGGAGATTCGAGCATGGTGGGCATAAGGCCACGGCGAAAGTCATCGTGAATGGTTGGGTGACTCGATAACGATGCTAGAACGCCTTCAGAAAAATGATGCAGCAGCTTCTTGTACCGCCTTGGGAGTGCCAAGCCATTTGGCAGGGACTCTGGTATTGATGACACTGGGTTATCCTGTTCTGTACCGAGTTTCAACTTGCCACTGAAACTTATTGAACTACTTGAGCCTATCCAATGGGGTCATTAGATGATATTAACTCCATTTCTGAGGGACGCATACCATTTGGTCTGTTCTGTACTCCTTGGCTCCAAACGAGCCTCAACTCATACTTGCAGCTCCGGTGATTCGAGACACATTGACCGCAGCTCGGCTTCACTTCGTCGCACTTACGCCTTCGCTTTCTACACTCACCACAACCTTTGCGTGATCTTTTCCCTGTCATGTGCTTCTGTGATCACATGAGTATCGGTATCGGTCAATTGAAGCGGGCAATTGGGTTGGAGGATGAAAGTCTGGGGTAACAGGGCATTAAATGGTTGAATGGTCACGATAAGAACGAGGCAGTTGATTGGGTGATAAGAATCACTGCGGGCTTATCTTTATTACCCCGATCACACCTTGAAATTGGCTGCTCGAGAAAGTTCTTGCTTTCTATGGCATCAAGTGCTTCAATTGGAAAAATAGGTTATGAATTTGTTTTTTCTACTGCATTCGCCTCTAATGACTCGATGGCCGTTGCTCCTGAGGTATTGTCGCTACAAAAGTGGAACTTGGCTGTTCGAATATAACGCGGGTGTGGATTAACTCAGCTTGGTACGGGTCGAAGTTCTGCGAAGAAAGTTTGCTTCCGTGATATCAGATCTATTTTACAGAAATTTGTCGGGCATGCTGATATAATGTCTAGGTAAGCTATAATTGAGATTCACTGTTTACAGTTGACACTTGTGGTTGAGAGCTTGTAGCCTTATCCCCGCATAGGTATAGAACTTAGAGATATTAGCTTGTTTAAAAGTGGTATAATTCTTACTTGCCGCAGAAACATGTCAGTATTAGCTCATTTGGTAGGCTATTCGTTCAGGTGAAGCTTCCGGGAGAGAAAAGGGTATTTTATAGCTTAGAATAACTGTGCTGTAGCCTGTTGCCGAGCCGATATAGTGACACAGAGGGCACAGATTATCAATAGTACGCACAATGACTCCCAGTAATTGGAAAGTTGAGTTTCCATTCGAGTGAGACGGTGAAGAACGTTTCTGTCTCTTGGGAAAGATATGATAAGGCAGTAGAATCTGTATGATCGATCAGTGCCAATGTTCCCCAAGAGCTGTCGAGAACTTAAGTTCAGTTGTTGATCAATAGCGCCAAATATACGAGAGAGGAGTACTTCACGCCTCACCTTGGGCGAATGAACTTGTTGGCCACATAGGCCTTTAATTTTCGGACTTGTGTGGTTTTATTGACATGTGAACTCCCATCTGTCGGGAGGGAGCCAACGTTCCCGAAAGAGACTCAACTTGTCTCTATTCGGACGATTATCCGACTTTAACCATCAATACATCACAACCTTGGCAGTGGCTTTTTCTTGCTTGGCGTTGAATGAACCAACGAAAACCATGATGTTCGAACTTCCCTTCTTGGAAATCACCGAGCTTGCTTCATGGCTTTCTGTCTATAAAACTTAGAGACTCAGCCGGATATTGCTACTACGTAGTACCAGCTCAGCCGTGTCTAAGATTACTTCTGCTTCATCCGCATTCTTTTTCAAAATGTCATCCACTCTTACGGCAACCGTCAATGTCATTTCCATGGCCATTTACACTATGGTGAGACCAACAGGTTCAGTCATAGACGCAAATCCCACCGCAACAACAATCGGGCTGGCCTGCCCAAGCCACGAGAAGTTCGAATGTAGCCAGGACTATACCAATACCTTCGTGGTTGGGCCATGGATCAGTACAGTCGTTCCAGAAGGACTACCTCCCACTGGAACGTTTAGATGGCGTCAGGAGGTTGAAAGGGAGACATTGTCGTATGAGTGTCTCATGAGCTCCGGTATACGTAAGACATGCTCTGGCCTTCATCGTCATCTACAGGATTCAGAGAGGGGTTGGACGACCCAGAGCTGGACTTGGACGGAGACGGAGCACATGTTTGATACCATTCTGCTGCCAATCGTCCTCACCTCGGGCCTGGAGCAGCTGGGAACTGATGTCCAAGCTACACCTACACAGGACGCCAGCGAGATCTCTGCTTCGCGACGGAAAACCACAACTGAAACCTTCCCACCAGTCACCCCGACCTTGTTCATTTACGACGCAAAAGAGTACATGATACACACTCCGACAGGCTCGGTTATAAGCGTTAATCCTACAGCGACGACCATCGAATTGGGATGCCCCGTCCAATTCGATTGTCCATTTGAATACAGCAACACCTTTGTCGTCGGACCGTGGGCTAGTACTGTCGTTCCAGAGGGCTCAGCATCGACAGGCACGTTTCATTTCTATCTTGCTAACAGTTACTGGGGGACAGCCCTCTCTGTGGAGTGTCTTGTGAGTAGTGGCATGCCTCAGACATGCACGCGCCTAGTTCCAGGGATGCAAACCAGGACTGGGAAGGATGGAGATATTTACGCAAACACAGTCACTGAAACTGCGACAAACATGATTCACCTCGCGACGTTGGAAACGCGATTTACTTACATGCCCATTGTTATCACGGCTGGCCAGGAGCTACTTGGGGAAGCTACGGCAACATCAACTAATACATCGTCGCCGGAGGAAACGAATGGGGCTAGATCGAGTGCTGGCTGTGTTGCGGGCGTTGCGGCCATGGTTGCGATTGCTTGTCTTATCATAAACTATTAAGATGCCATTTCTGAAGAT
Organism: Fusarium pininemorale; assembly: GCA_002165215.1. Taxonomy (NCBI): domain Eukaryota; kingdom Fungi; phylum Ascomycota; class Sordariomycetes; order Hypocreales; family Nectriaceae; genus Fusarium; species Fusarium pininemorale. The sequence goes on along the minus strand of NFZR01000026.1, from coordinate 349,897 downwards.
TTTTCTTCGTCTTAAATCGTAGTGGGAGGCTGGTATATTACACGGTAATTACATTGAGAGCATGTATCAGAGTGGAATTCCGCTTGATCACGAAATATCACATTAGCCGGCTTTAACCACCCGAAATTGCCAGCCAAACTCAGCCCTAGCAGGTTCCTATTCTTTGTACCATGAATTGACCAACCATAATCTCAGTTGACTTTCCCTTTCAAGAATTCGCCGAGATCCATGCGCTCAGTGTTTTTCTTAAAGCCTGGCCATGCCACTCAAGACTCTTCATCGCCAACATCTTACCCATCGTCATTCCTTATAAATAAAATGTCTTCGGCACTCACCACACCAGTTTTTATACTTCCATTGGCTCTCTACAAAGCACAAACACCCTCAGCCGTAGTCATCGCCGCCAATCCAACAGCAACTACAATACAATTATACTGCCCCGACGAAGTCTCCGCAGCATGCGAATCATCTGGGTACAACAACTCCATTGTAATCGGACCATGGGCAAGCAAGACTGTCCCAGCTGGCGCGGCTTCAACGGGCATCTTCCATTGGATGCTGGCGTTGAATGATCTGGGCGGCGCCAGTTCTGTTGAATGCCTTGTGAGCAGCGGCACGCCTCAGACTTGTACGACCATGGCGCTACCGAAGGAGACCGGGGAAGACGGGATTACCGACGTTGCAACTGGTTTTGGGAGTATCACGAAAGAGTTTGAGCTCAAGTTTGGTACGTTGCCAATCGTCATCACCAAGGGTCAGGAGCTGCTTGAAACAGCATCTCAAGCCACGACCACAGAGGATTCTAGTGCTTCTGAAACCACCGGAAGTGAAACCGAGGCCAGGAGTGAAGAGATCACGGCAGCTGGCACATCAACGGATGCTGCGGCACCAAAGGAAACTAATGGGGCTGGATCAAGTGATGTCCGTATGTTGGGTATCATATTTATGGCTGCACTAGTCTCATTCATCGTGCAGTTTTAGATAGTTAACATGAATTTACGGGTTCCTTCTGAGAATTCTTTCCAGGCGTGTATTCGGGGATCCTGGCGACGGGAGGACTCCAGAGGCCCAGAGCTCATTGTTCAGTACACATTCAGCAAACGACATCACCATGTTACGATATTTTACGCAGCTTTTCTAATCTTCTAATTAATAATAAAACAAAGAATCTCTTATCTCTCACTTTTCAAGACAAAAAAGGATTTAAGAATGCTCTCTTTCACTGCCGTATTAGTAGGGGTTAATAACTCAAGTCCGAGCAGCATTACGTCAGCTGGGATCAGCATAAAACCAGCAGATCCTCATGTTGAATCTGTCATCACTAAAGTTGACTGACCAAGAACAAAGCCACCAGAACAATGTCGTCAGGGCAAACTCAAGAAGCTCTCGCATGGAGGGGCCGACAGGCGACGATGCGACAACAGCAACAAAACATGCCGCCTGCAGTAGTGCAAATCGTCCTCGCCCAGGCTAAACGCCAATTCGACGAGATACAGCAGATGACACCAGAACAGCGACGCGCGGGCAATCGTATGGGCGCCTCCTACGATGACATTCCCATCACTGAGCCCAACGATCTCATGCTTTTCAACGGCTTTGCCTCCTCACAGCCCGATTTTGTCCAATTCGGCAGGGCTTGTCGAGAATGTGACTTGTCTACTGTCGAGTCCATCGTTACCTCTAAATCTCGCACGCCAGCCTTCCTCCACGAAGGTCTTTTCAACGCCCTGGGTGGTGGCAAGGTTGATGTTACGCGCTATTTACTTGACTCTGGAGCGCCTATCACAAGAATAACTCCATCATGGGCTTTGGCGGCTCCAATAGGCGAGCAAAAGGCCTTGTTTGAACTGCTTCTGCAGCACGGCTGGAGCGTGAATACGCCTGGCTTCTACGGAGCTGTCTTACTACCATCCGTTATTCGCTCGGGCAACGGTGATCTTCTTGACTGGTTTCTTGAGAACGGTGCAGATCCGAATCTTGGAAAACAAAAGGAGAATCGCGACCGTTTTGGCTGCCCTGAAACGAATTCCTGCGAGGCACTCGAGATTGCAGCAGAGATAAGCACCGTCGAAACGGTGCAGAAGCTCCTCAACGCTGGTGCTAAAATTGACAATGGAGCACCATTGTATTATGCAGCTGGCGCCTATCCGCCAGGATCAAATCCTCATGCTGGACTTGTAACGCCCAGCAAAGAATATGATGAGTCGAGGATTCCTGTCATGGAGTTGCTAGTAAAGAGCGGTGCGCAGGTGAACGATAAGTTAATCTCGCGCCATATGACGGCACAGTATCCAATTGTCAATGCTGTCATGGCGGGCGCTATTGAAAGGGTGAAATGGCTGTTGAGCCAAGGCGCAGATCCAGATATGAAGGGACAGTTTGGCAGTGCTCGCGAGTATGCTGAAAAGCTTTCTAGTGATGAGATGAAGCGTGTACTACAGGTGCTTTGAGGGACTGTTCTTTCATGGTACAGAACTGGCAGGCCGAGTTTTATAGGAGAGTCGCGATAACTTGCTGACTGCGAAATGGGACCTACATATTCCCGCAAGAGGACTGTAAATACGATGCGTGGATACGAAAACAGATGTAGTTCTGATGAGAAGGTTAAATTCTCGCGGCTGACTACGGATTGCTCGTGGCGATGGCGGTCGAAAAACGCTGACAGTCAGGGATGGATCTAAGAACTTAAGACAAATCCAGTGAATCGTTTCGAAAGAACCAAAAGTATTTATAAGTCCCGTGAATGACTTCAATACTGACTGCCTCGTAATGCTTTCGTGTCCTGCGTGTCGCAAGAGCTGAATGCAGGGTCTTTTCAGGCTGTGCTAGATCAGGCGCCTACAAGGTCCCAGCATTAGTGGCGGTGCCGTCCAGGCGCTGTAACGGCATGTCCCATTGGCCGTAGTTAACTCACACAGCCACTAAAGCCCGCCTTTTAACGCTGAACGCGTGTCGGGGACTGCAAACCTTAATTCTAAATATTCCCCGTTGTCGTTTTAAAAGTCAATCTCTACCCCTAAATACGCGTTTTCTTAATCTTGTTCCTTGCCTCAAATTTTCAACAACAAAAACCTAAAATCTCACAAATCGAACTCTATCCCTAAGCAATTATCAGCTCAGATATCTATACTACAACCTATCATTTCTACAAATGTGCTTGTTCAATCTCTTCTCAAAAGACAAAGACGAAAAGGACCATCTACCGCCTCCACGGCCAACAAGTCTTGGGCGCAGAACACCAGAGGCTACATCAAGACTCCAAGGGAGCAAATTCGATGGTAGCCCAAGACCGTCGGGAGATAAAGACAAGTACGGTTACGGAGTCGGCTACAGCTCTGGCAATGGATCGTTAGGCGTTGGTGGACCGCATGGTGGCTTGTACGGTGGTGTCAACGGCGGTGTTTATTCTGGCGTTAGTGGGGGACCAAATGGAGGTGTTAATGGGGGGGTTTATGGTGGTGTCTCAGGGACAACGCATGGTGGCGGGTTGGCGCCGGCTGGAGGGTATGGGAGTTCACCGGGAGGCGGGCATGGATACCTATGATTGAAAGGAAGATGATTGGGGGCTGGACATCGTTGTATTCTTTATTCCAAAGCGCTGAAATTTTCCAAGATACCTCGGACAAATAAAAGGCTTTGTCACCTTTGATCGGGAGACTCAAAAGCGAACCACCATCATAAACGGGTTATTGAATCCACCGAGTTCCATGTTATGGTGCGGCCGGTAGTGGCCCTAATATTCTGCTATTCTTTGTCGCCCATTAACACGAATTTCAACATGACGCTTGTCATCTTCTCAGAACGAAAACGGGTAACACATCTGCCTATGCGAACAAACTTCATTGATGACTTGCTTGAGCTCTTTGTTGTGATGAGATGGACGGGTGAAAGACAACGTAGTAGCTTGGCTACCTCCCAGGCACCTTATGGCGATGGCAGATCAATTCAAGCGATCTGTCTCATTCACCGCGACCTGGGAATATACTGTTTGAAAGAGGTCTAGGAATCACATCATATAAGCAGCCCCAACAATAAACTCTGTTGTGTACCTAGTTGAACAGTAAGTCTATGAGATTCAAGTCATTGAACGATTCGATACTCGTCAATCATTGATTGTTCTACGCAGAATTCACTATCTAGTAGCAGCTTGAGAAAGTTACATACATTCTAGCCAACACCAAAAGAGCAAAGTCTTGCCACTTTTCAGATTAGGCCCTAAACACCATTTCCATTCCCCAACCACTGAGTTTCTTTCCTTCTCATAGCCCACCGATCTGCTATTTGATCTACTCTTCTCACTTTACCCATCTCTGCACTTTGCAATCCATCCTAGGAGCCTCAGCACTTGTCTTGTATCCGGCCACATTTCGCCCCGGTCTTCCTGTCGGAGTATCCGCATTCACCAACATCTATTCAGTACTCTTCCATCCGACACTATGGAGTGGGAAGAGTTCCATGACTGGCTTCTATGTCTAATGGGGGCAATCGCCGGCCCTTCAAAGGAGAGCGAGTGGACCCTGGAGGATATCTATATGAGCCATGGCGACAGACTTCGATACGTCGCCATGTCTAACCAGGAGTATGCCGCTTTCTTAGAATGGCGAGGATCTCAGAAGGAGCAGTTGCCCTACTCGTTCCTTCTGAAACCTCTGATTGCAACTATTCTTTGCTGTCTGATTTTCAACATCGCACTCCCATAAAATTTGGGGAGTTCATTCATGGTCTTTTCAACTTAGGCCAGGGTATTGGGGAGAGCATTCTGGGACACGGGAACTTCAGGAACCCCCATAACAATGCAGTACCACTTTCGGAGATGATTTTAGGAAGACCTGCGATTCTAGACACACTACCGCCGTGTTTCGCCTTGTTTTATTGTCGTCGTATGAAAGGAGATATCACAATAGCCTCTTGCGCTGTGTCTGGAAAAGAGCATCTATAGAATATTGGGACAAGATACCTGCTTAGTGTTCACTGAAGAAGATCAAGTAGCACTCTTGTTAATATCAGTTGGTATCCATTTCACTTCTCTGCTTTATTTTGATGTTGAATATCAAATTCCAACTTATAAATGCGTGAGTTTCGGATGAAATAGCTTCCAGCTCTACTTCAGATCAATTCATGATATAAACCGTAATTCTATTCTCCAAGAGTTTATCATGATTTATTTCTCACTAGCTAATAATCATACGACTATATTTCTTTAAGAAAGGCCATTCGCCGTTTATTCTCCTACAATCCATTTCCGGGGAATGCCCTGGTGACTGATTACTCAGGACGATCACGTGTGGATACTACCGGGGTCTAGATCAAAACAGCGACCACTTTACAAGACGCCGAACCTCCCGCATTTCACTCTTGGCGACTAACAATTCCCCCAGGTCCACCCCCAACGATACAGAGATTACCGAAATGGATGCTCCAGCTGAAAAGGTGCAGCAGCATCAGGTTGCATGCTTTAGCTGCCGTGCATCGAGGCAGAAGTGCGATCGCCAGGATCCTTGGTAAGTCGGTCTAGCCTTGGCCATGTTCACACGAGACTGACACGGCGGTATTAGTTCTCGCTGCTCTTCTCATGATCGCATTTGTAAATATCCAGCTCGTTCAAACAGGGGTCGTAAGCATGGTAGCACGAAGTAAGATTCTGACTCTTTGCTGAGGCAGTTCTAACCCGCATGACAGCAAACCAGACAGCGTAGAGAAGCTCCTCGCTCGCATTGAAGAAAGCGGTGCTCGCGAGGAAGTCCTCACAGCTCTTTTGGGGCAAACTCTCCCCAGTCCAAATACAACAGTGTCTATAAGAGGAACGCCTTGGACACATGGACAGGGCGCTGATTCAGCGCCTGACTATGGCCACGATACGAGTCAATCGTCGCGTTCTGTCACGCATCGACGCTCAGTCAGTTATGACGAGAGTGACGATGCAGATGGTTTGGTCTCGCCCATAACTATGGTCACCGCTGCCATTTCGATGAGTTCCTCTGCAGCTTGTGACAGGCTTAGGTCTCAGATGCCGATGCAGCCGGGCATGCGTGAAGCTATCATGGCGCCAATAAAAGAAAGGCTCGCCTTGTATTTCGGTAAGTAAAATAATACCTAGTCGATCTATCGTCTGACTCGTATCAGCTTCACATAGAGCACAGCAAAAAGATTGGGAGGTTCTGGCAACTCAAGCCGTTGACTCCCCATTCAAGTTAGAGAGAGACACTTGCGATCCTCTTGCTTCAAGATTGATCGATGACAACGACGCTTCATTATACTTCCAACTGTATGTCAAAACTCACGTGCGGTGTCGCCGTGATGCTGACGGATAGCAAAGATTCTTCCAGATTCGCCATCCTCTGATCGGCCTTCTCGACGCCACATTACATACCCGCGAGTATGTCTACGGATGTTCATTCACTTTATTCTCCGTCATCTGCGCTCTTGGATGTGCTGTCTCAGCACGTCCTCGCGACCGAGCCATATATCCAGTTCTATCATCATTAGCCAGCGGAAATATCAGATGGTGTATCGCCGCCTCGGTGAAATCCCTCTCAACTATCCAAGCCATTATCGCCTACCAATACTGGGCCCCTCTCTCTGCAAGGCAAGCAGATGATCCATACTGGCTGACACTAAGCCATGTAAGGGCTCCCATATAAGTCCATATTTGTAGGTGCGTGCTGACTTTCGCCCAGGCTGTTCAATTAGCCAAAGAGATGGGTATTAACAGATCAGACGTTGTGAAAGAATATGTCAATGCGGAATTTCCGAATGCTTCGCCAGAGCTGACCGACAGGTATTCTAGAAACTATGAAAGAGCGTGGCTATACACGTTTATCGTAGATAAAGGCTTCGGGGCCCTCAATGGTCGTTTGCAGTGTATGAGCTGGAGGGCAGTCCCTCGTACTGCAGTAGATTGGTGGAAATCACCTATGGCAGAACCAACAGACCGTATCATCAGTGGAGTGATCGAGATTAGGGGGTTATTGGTAAGCTCAATACTGACGCGGTCGACATCCAGCTAACGATCCTTGTCACAGCTCCAGGCAATGGAGAAACGTAGACATATAGTCTCGGCACCAGCTTCCATCCTAGAGTGGCACAAAGAAGCTTACGAGCGCCTAACCCGCGTTCGCAACGAACGCTGTCAATCCGATGACCTACCATCTTCGAAATATCTCCCTATCCTAGCTTTCTATATGGATCACAGTATCCTGGTCTTTAATGCTCAGGCATTGCGAGATTTGACCGCCTCTGAAGATAGTGCTGCAGCATCTGCACTTTTGATCATTCAGAGGAAGAGCATTGAAGTTGCTGGTCGTATCTTTGACCATTTGGTAACAGACAAAACAATAAACGACGTCTCAGTTGGCTTTCAGAATAACCAGTTCATTATGATCTGCCACGCTATGACTGAGATACTAAGGGTAAGTCTCTTTCTTTCTCAGGCCCATGAACGTCACTAACCTGGTACCCAGGCTGTAAAGAAAGGCGGCATCACCGCAGAAGAAACTGCCGCCGCTGCAGAAAAGGTCATCAGTGTTATTCCATTCTTCAACCGCGTGGTACAACACCTCCCAGCATCATCATCTGTCCATCTTTACTATGATCTTGCTCGTTTCTTTGCATGTCAGATTGACTCTTTGCTTGCGGCACCTGATCCACAAGCTTCGCGAGAAACGATTGATCAAGGAATGTTTACTGATGAGTGGTTCAAATCTGTTGATTCGGGCGTGCCGGATATTGCGACGTATATAGACATGGGGTATTTGGGGATGGATCAGTCAATGATGGACGCGAATGGGTTCTTCGATTTTAATGACTTTAATGGGATGGCATAAAGGTTTGACGAGATTAATACTAGGGTTCAGGCGTTGGGATTTCATGGTCCATTATACGATATCGAACTTGAGACACTTCATATCACAACTAGTCGCATTTAGAACTTTCCCATCTTCTCCGGATGTTGAGGTAGTCACCGTGAACACTCGCAGGTCGCCTTTCGAAGCCTAGTACCAAATCAATACAGTTCCGTCTTCTTTTTCGACCTATCAGGTTTGATCCTAAGCGCCAAGTAGGCTATCATAAGATAGATTTGTTGCAAATGTGATAGTGAATAATTCAGTACATGCATAAGACGTTCTAGACCAAGAGCTAGCTACCGCCGCCAGGGGTTGGCCCGCACTATCCGTCAATAGTTCATTGACGCCAAATAAAACGGTAGCATTATTGGATGCATTGGTAAGCTACGACATTTCAGCCTCCGGCTACTATTCTACTATTCCTGTTTAAAACATCAGCCAGCCAATGCAGGTTGGCTAGTCCGAAGTTCCAAGACGATTTCTCCCTATCGTATGACAACCAAAGTTCCCTACAGTATTAATGGAGCTCAATCCTGTAAATTAACGACTTAGATCAACACTTCACAGCAGTTCAGCTACTCAAGGGTCTTCAGCTGTTGAAAGTGGCTGAGCAAATAACGATATATCGAATGACTAGATGATCCGCAGTGTCCTGTAATGCCGGGGATGCCGTGGTGCAGACTCGCGATCTAATCGAGTCCGCGAAGAACATCGCCGCACTGTGAGTTTCTGATATCATAAACGGGGTCTGTTCTAATACTTAAAGCCTGCATTGACCTAGTATTTTCCTTCCCTTAACAAGCAAAACGAAAGCTCATACCAACTACACTCTACAAACTATTACTCTGTTAATCGCAGTACAAACTATTTCTCTCAAGCAAAATGGTCGCGATCGGAATTAGATATTACAAACTCCACAATGCTGGTATCGCCTGTATTATCTGGCCACAGCTCAGAAAGGAGGGCAACCCTGGCGAAACAGTCTGGGACGGAAGGAAGAAGGACGAGTCCAAGTACAGATTGCCCGTCAGTAGGTGCAACAGAGCATACGCTATTATCTCACAGTCTAACTCCCCTTATAGATACATCTGTTGCAGTGGACCTTTCATCGACAGGTATATCTACTGACACCAAGTTCTTCTTGTCTGAGAACACCCTGTTTGGAACAGACATGTGGGACTCAAGCCAGTCGTTCTTCTATGATCCCAATTCCAACGTCACTGCTTGTGCAACCAAGTGGGGAGGAGCCAACAATGGAAGTCTTGAATACGGGGACTGCTAGTCTTGGAAGTTTGGTCCGGAGGAACAAAAGATCGACATGCCAATGGCTACGGAGGTTGAAGCGGATACAGTTGCAGTTGCAGACCAGAAGATCTAAGAACTTCTGAATGCATTCTTTAGCGATGAGTTGGGCGGTGGACCTGATGGACAAGAGCGGTGGAAGGGAATAGATAAGTGGGCGGCAAAAAGCAAGCCAAACGTGGTCCTGGCTGGCACAGGACTTATCCTGGCTTTCCTCATCGCCAGGGAATGTGCCGTTCGCAAGGAGACGATGACCCTACCCAATGGTACTATTGTGACTACCTGGGACCTTGGGCCAGCTCCATGGAATGGACATGGAGTTCTTCTTGGAAAGGTCGTGAAGGACTGGAACGCGGCGCTGCATGAAGCGAAAGAAACTAAAGCCATCAACGGAGGAATCATCGACAAGAAGTAGGTTCATATGTCCAGTGAATCATGAACCAGGGATCTTTGGGGTGACGGCACGTTTGTTCAAGAAGCCGAGGAATGGCTGAGGAACTATGATTAGGTTGAGGGCAAGCTCATGGGTATTGTCAGTACCTAGTCATCTCAGTCGCCCCGGGTTATATACTGTTCAAAAACAAGTTTCATCTAGCAGTGACGTTCTGAATATTATACCAATTGTGCTGATAGATGCGCTCTGTTACTCCATAGCACATATAGTTGCATGAACAGGACTTACAGGCACAATTAAATTACTACACTCTTTTTGTATTCAGTTGACAGTCATACGGAATCAAATCTCAAGAGGCTTGTTGTCCAGCCTTTTCCTTTTAAATCGCTCTGCTCTTCTCCTGGCGCTGAGGACCTTTCTTGCGTACCTCTCAAGCTGTCGATCTTCCACTGTCTTACTCCAAGTATGCAAAAGGATGCAGTAATGTACATAAATCCAGTAAACAGCTGCGCGCCCAAGTAGCTTCCTGTGCCTGTATAAATCTCCAGAGCAATAGGTGCGCTAAACGTCGACGGAGCAGCCATAGCTACCCAAAGACAACTCAACGCCGAGGCCAGAGTCTCAAGGCCCGTGACCTCGACGAGGACGGGTGATATGTTGACCCAAAAGACACCAGCTGACAAACCCCCGACTAGTGCAAATGTCAGGAGCACGCCAAATGACTTTGCGTTGATCCATATCGCAAAGGTCAAGATTCCGGTGATGAATGACATGATGAAGGTGAGGTTAATTCTGCCAAACCGATCACTTAGCCATCCTATGCACGGCCGACCGATGGCTTGGCCGAACATAAAGAATGCTGGAATCATTGATGCATGTGACAACGATAGTCCAATGACATTTGCGTAATTGGCGAGTGTGAAGATGAGGACGAAGTAACCGAGCATGCTGAAGGCGCCGTAACTCAAGACAAGAAGATACTCCGGTCTGTGCAAAAGACTCGTGTCGAAAGCGAGTCTAGTTGCTTGCGAGTTGTATCGAGTTCTTATAAGAAGGGTGCCAGTGATGTTTGCCACCGCAGACACGATTGCAAGAATCCGATAAGCCCATTCTAACCCCATATTGCGAATAATAGCTCCGGTAGCAAGTGAGTACGTCAATCCTCCGAGACCAGCCCCAGCGATGGCAATACCATTAGCTAAGGCTCTTCGTCTCGTGAACCACTGTGATATAATCCCATAGGATGGTAAAAACAGCAATCCCATTCCGATTCCAAAGAGTGCTCCCTGAGAGAGAAATAGTTGCCATATTCCAGTAGACAAGCTTGCACATACAAGACTGGCAGACTGTACTATAGCCCCAATAAGCATCGTCGGTCTTGTACCGAGTTCTCTAGCCATGATCGTCGTAAATGGGGATATAAGCATCATGACACCTACACTGAGCGATCCAGCGATGGCATACATAAGTGGTGTTGTACCAGGGAATGTATTCTCTTTGACGAAGTGCGCGAGGAATACGGAATATGCTGCGTTGATACCCCACGAATGGCCGTTGACAATAGCCACTGAGGTTGTAACGATCCAGCCATATCCTCCATCTGGGGCTTTTTCGGAAGTCGGCGAAATCTCTTGCGTCTCCAAATCCGGCTGCGTTGTGGTATGTTTGTCGTTCATATTGGAAATCGGTATGTTTGGACCAGAGCCCAAATTCGATAAGAATTTGAGACTATGTATTATCTCATAGACTGAGAAACAAGACAGCCAAGTCTATGTTAATAAATATGGCCACGAAATCGGACCATCGGCAGACATTGGGAGCAGACCATTATAAGCTCATGTCTTCTCTTAGCGTTGCCAAGACCGTAGTTCCTTCTCCGCCATAGCCAACCGAAGACTCGGGACCTTGACATAAAAGGCCCGATATCAACTAGCATTTCCTCGGAACGAAGAATACTATGCAATGCAATCGAGGATTCTGCTTGTCCCCACCGGCTAATCGTCATCTATATGTCCTCATATATCTATCAGATACCGGCATATCTGATCGATCAGCTGTTGATAAAAGTTCTATAAGCCGAGAATACTCGCGGATCGAGGCTCATGTAGCGCAATGCACAGCGGTGCAAGTGAATTCGCACAATACCAGGCCCAGCCTGGATAATACTCTCAATTATCTCTTTGCTTTCGTCAAATCTGGTCCGTGTTTTGAGAGACTTTGTCACGGAGACCAACTGGGAATGAAGTGTGTATTGGAACGAGTCATGATAAGAACAGTCATGATAGCTTCGTCGAGTGTAAGCAACCTTTCTACAGCCATCACCTCTTTCAAATCACCTGTCAACGAAGTTATTAGTCCTAATGAGCTGTTACGGTTGGGGTACAGAACTTTGGCAAGGTTGCTGTCTAGAACCAGTGCGATTCTCTTCAGAAACAAAGTGAAGATGTCCTCTGCCACTAGACTCAATGTCGGATCTATTGAGTTACTGGATAGGATTTCGGCCTCCAAGCCTTCTCTTAAAGTAGCGGGCTGGCTGTCTGTGATTCAATTGGCTGAAGTAACCCTCTGTTCCATGGTTCCGTTGTTTTCGCGACATTTTCACGCAATTTCTATAAAATGGTCAAAGAGTGAAGACGAAGAAACACGGAAAACGAGACGCTCTTCAATGCCCCGTCTCGTTTCTGATCTATTGGAGTAGATAGCACACCCGGCGAGAGTGGTCCAACTTGACTCTTTGACTCAACACGGTCGAAGATGCCTTGATTTGACCAAAACTGACATATACTGTCGCTGGTAGAGCAGCAACGCTCAACATCGGGCATTCCATGAGGCTTGCGTGTTCATTTAGTGACGGATTTGAGGAATGCGCTGTTCGCTACCCGAATGCAGGATGCGACGGCTGCGATTATCTCAAGAGGACCAACTGCGACAATGATAGCGTCAAATATTACAGTTGACTCGCTGGGAAATCGCTTTGTAGCTTGTTCGCCAAAGGGGGTAATTATGGGTACAAAATTCGTCGCGAAATTGTTGGCAAAGCATCCCAGAAAGTCGGCCTCGTTATTGGTACCACGCAGCGACACTTGGAGGCTGAATTCGTGCGAATGGCCACGGACTTAGAGCTTTGGCACTTTTCTCGAGTCGAGGTGCGCCATGAACGGCCGTTCGCTCCAATGGATTGGCTGTGCAATACACCAGCGTCTGCAGGCTGACTGTAAGGCTCTCTGAGCTGACAGCAGCTGAAACCTGTACCAGCTTCTACAGTAGGTAAGTTGGTAGGTTGGGCACCTAAATTATGCGCCTCTCTTCAATCAATCAGGGCAAGTTCAGATCTTGTTCTTGCTCTTGTGCTTCCTTCTTTTTTCTTCATTATTACCGTTTTTATCTTAATGGCGGACCCTCTTTCCATCTCAGCGAGCATCGCTGGGTTAGTCGCTCTTGCCGATCTCGTCTTTCGCTCAGGCACCAAATACGTCAAGAGCTACAGAGATGCACCAACAGAGGTTGGAAACCTCATCCGCGAGGTCAAAAGTCTCTCTGTCATCTTGCACAACCTTTCCCTTGTCGCTTTCGGCCTAGAAGAAATTGAATCACCCGAACCAACTACTACTGCTCACGAGCCGCTCCCTATTCTTCAACCGCATCATCTCCACGATTGCCACCAACTTCTGAGGCGCCTAGAGACAGGTCTTTCGCGTACAGAGGACTCCTTAGATTCAAGTTCTGGGCGCCAAAGACTGCGAGCTCGACTGAAATTGCCTTTCACTTCAACCGAGTCCAGGGAAATGATCCAGGATATACAGCGCTACAACCAGATCATTCACACAGCTCTTGCCGCCGACTCTCTGGCCAAGCTCAAAGATTGCTTAACCCGACAAGTCGAAATGAAGGATGACCTCCAAAAGATCAATCGCACTGCGGAAAAGATCTTGGATATACAGGTCAAGATTGCTCTCGATGCCAAAAGGAATCAAGTTATTAAAGCCTTTGACCAAGCAAATCCTCGGGGCGAATACGAGACGAACAATAGACTACGACATGGACTCACCGGCCTTTGGCTCACGCAAGGCCCAGAATTTGACTACTGGTACTCAGCTCCAGCCTCAAGGCTCTGGTGCAGTGGTATACCTGGCGCTGGGAAGTCTGTTCTTTCTGCAGCCGTGATTAAGGAGTGTTTGCATAGAAACGCTCATGATGTACACAAAGCGACAGCATATTTCTTCTGCACCTATAGACACGAGCGCTCTCAGCATCTCGTCACCATTCTCTCTTCTCTCTGTATACAACTCGCCTTGCAGAGCGAAAACGCTTTCCAAATCTTGCAGGAGTATCACGACCAACTGTTCTCAAGTCATCACCTCTCTACAAAGCCCACCGCCGAAATGCTCACACAGATAATACATCGCATCTGCGCTTGCTTTACCCGCGTCTATATTATCGTCGATGGTATCGATGAGTGTGGCAATCGAGTCGAGGCAAATATAGAGTGCTTGGCTGAGCTTGCGATGTCACAAGGGGATGAGGTGATCAACATGGCCTTGTTTAGCAGGGACGAGAGCATTATACGCACTCGCCTGGAAAGGGACTTTTCTCATGTCGAAATTGAGGCTCACACCGAGGACCTGCAACTCTATGTCGCCTCGGAACTCAGCGAAAGAATTGCTTCAAAACGGCTGAGGCTTCGTGACCAAACTCTGAAAGACCTCATTACGACAAGATTGGTCGGGGAAGCTAAAGGAATGTAAGTTACGGTTACTCCGATACCACTCACTTCTAATCGAAGGATCTCTAGGTTTCGCTGGGTAGCCTGCCAATTGGACTACATGTGTGAACTCCCAACAGACAGAGCTCGACGTGAGGCCTTGAGCAAACTCCCTCCTTCCCTCTATGCAACTTATGATCGGATCTTACTAAGAATTGATGGTTGCAACGACGCGGTAAAACGACTAGTCAAGGGAGCGCTATTAATGCTTGCGACGAATTTCTCCTCGCTCTGCTTTGAAGAAATCTGCGAGGCCATTTCCGTGGAAGACGGTGCGACGACTCTCGAAGATGATGAGATTGTAGAGGAAGAGGAATTGCTGCGATGGTGCAGTAGCCTTGTTCGAGTTAACAAATCCAGTTCCATCACTGGTGGCAAAGTAAAAATCCAGTTTGCCCACTTTACAGTCCAAGAATATCTTCAGTCCTTGAAGACTCGCAGTTCGGATCATCAATATCCGCAGCTCAGAGACTACGCTGTTTCGCGCGTAGATGGTGTGAACTTCTTTTCTTCCCTCTGTTTACGCTTTCTCACTATGGAGGACATGGAGCGATTTCTGCCGACCCCTGACATAACACGTAGTATCGGAGACATGCTTGCTCAACGCAGACGCAGAACCTTTTACTCTAAATCAGTGCTTAATTGGACGCCATATGCAACTTCATCGTCAAAGATGGGAGATAGGACACATAGGCTCCTGCGGAAGCTCTTGCAACCATCCAAAACGCCCTCCTTCTGTCTGTGGGCAATTGACTTTATATTCAGTCATCATCCCTCGTCTTCAAACCCCTCTTCTGAGTCCAGAAAAGTTCTGTCGAAAGTTATTACAGCGGTTCTCAGATCCGAATTCACCCCTCTTCATATGGCAGCGGCATTCAGTCTGCACGACATGTGTCAAGAGTTGCTGGAGAATGGCTCTGATGTACTGGCATGCAGCAGATTCGGTACTCCATTACACTGTGCCCTTGGCGGCCGAGGTTTCTTTTATAGTTTCCTGAACTTGAGAGACAACGATGTCATATCCGGTGGTCCCGTTACTGATCGAATATTTATCCATAGTACGCACCTGGCTCGGCTACAAACAGTCCAGTTGTTGCTGAACGTTTCAGTCTCACCCCTGACATCCCGATTACCATCAGAAACTATCATATCGCTCACTTTATCATGCCCCGACCTATTCACCAACAACGTTCAAGTTATTGTCGAGCTTCTTAGGGCTGGTGTGCCAATCACGGCTCACGATGTTCAACTCTTCCAGATTCGTTATGATCGGTGCCTGCAGATACCTGTTTTCACATCCGATACCTCTCCTATGTGGTCTCTCTTTCCACGATTGCTCAAGGTCCTTGGTGAAAACCTTACGCCAGGTTGCCCTAGATTTGTCCTTCACCAGAAAACCGCAGACTTTATCTTAAGAGCAAGCAAGATAAGGCAACCTCAGTGCCCAGTTGGGCAATCCCTTGATGGCGCCAGTAGCGAAGAGGTCCTCAAATACTTCCATTCACTGATCATATTGAACGATGGAATTGGGATGAGTGCTTTCCTTACCACTTCGAGAGCTGATATGGCAAAGTCGACGGACATTGATCCTAAGCGTCCTGGCTGGAATGCTCTTCATCTTGCACTATTTGAGAGATCTTATCGAGTTTTGGATCCATTGTTAGCCTTCGGTCTAAATCCATGTACCGAAAGCCCAGAAGGCTTCAAACCAGTTCATATGTGCTGTCAGGAGAACACCTACGAGGCTCTTCAAATCTTACTGCGCTTTGGTGGATCAATCCTTGACACCGACAACTTGGGCAGGACCGTGTGGCATTTGGCCGCAGAGCTGAACTACGTGGGGCTTTTGAAGGAACTGCTTGACTTGGGCGACGTAAATGCTGCGCTCAAAATCACATCCAAGCACCATGATACTCCTATCTGTGCGGCAGCGACTCGATCACACCTCGAGACTGTTTCTCTTCTCCTGCCTTTTTGCAAAACGGAAGAACACTGGACAAACAGTAAAGCACTGTCAGTCATTTTATATGAACCTAGATTCTCTGGGGTCATTCAATCCCTACATGGATTCGGCATCTTGTCACAAACGTCATGTGGTATGCATGCTCTAGCATGTGCATTCTATCGGGCTATTCTTCTTAGTGACGTACAGACTTGTGAGAAGCTTTACGGTCTCGGCTGCCCTTTAGAGTGTGAACTACCCTTTCCTGTGCTTGTGACGCCATTGGCTCTGGCCATTTCCCAAGGTTCTTACAAGGTGATGATGTGGCTATTTAGGAAGGGCGCGCCTGTTTCAACCATCATGGCCCATCCTACTAAGGACACGCATTGCACGGTTCTCGACCTTTTCTTAGAGCGGCCCAATCTTAACAACCTTCTTTCGACATTATTGGATGTATACCTTGCAGAGAGGGGATCCTTTGCACATGAACAACGCAGTATTCTTAACATACCTCTCGTTTCGGGTAACACGGATGGACTCATAATAATGTTGAACAAACTCCAGGGCAAGGCCTTGAGCTGTGGCCAAGTCACGTAAGCAGCTTGTACAATTCACCGAAGCAGCAAACGGCTAATTGATACACAGAAGATTCTTTCTAGATATTTCAGGTGACTTCATCTTTAAAAGCACCTCAAGACTCGAGTCACTCAGTGCCATTATTAATCAGAAGGATATCCGCCATCGGAACCGGACTCCTCTTTTTGTGGCAGCCGCGCAGAACAATGTGAAAGCAGTAAATGCTCTACTTTTTCATGGAGCCGATATCAACGCAACTGACGACAAGAATTGCACGCCTCTATTTGTTGCAGTTGAGCAAGGTGCGATAGACGTTGTAGAGCTGCTCATCGGTCGCGGTGCCCATGTCGACGTGATGAGTACTTCATCGTACGGACTTCTTGATGTAGCTTTCGTTCAGAGATCTTGGAGAATGGTCGACATTCTGCTCAGGGCCGGCCTATCAAGCAAACGAACAAATGTGGATGGAAGAAATCTTCTCGGCCTCATGACTTTATGGGCTTGCCAACCTGGCACCAAACCCAACATTGGGCTATTCAAGAGGCTCCTAGACCATGGCGTTGATCCATATTTATGTGATAGGTTTGTATCTTCCGCATCCCATTATCTTCTTACAGGGCCTTGCCGGGGGTACTTGTTGTGTATGTTGGACATGAGACTCGAGCTACAAGTGGCAAAACTCAGCAGGTGGCCTGACCATTTCTTCTCCAATGGAGTAGATACCTTGTGTGAGATAACCTACAACCTTCGTTATGTCAAACCTTCAATCGGGATTGAGGGTGTCCGCCAGCTATGTGGCCTGGGAACCCCCGGTACTCATGGTTTGTTGTGTCGAGCAGCCTGCTGGGGTTCGGTCACAGCGATTCAGAACATCACCAAGCTCGGTATTAATGATCTCGAACACCATTGTCGTGAACACGGATCGCCCCTAAATGCTGCCATTCACAACCGCAGATGGGAGGCAGTCAAGTTTCTTATACTTCATGGCGCTAAGGTGCCTGAAGATCTTTGGAAACCCAAGAATTCTACCCTCAGTACTGCAAACCCAGATTTTGTTATTCGAGAATGGTTATTTGTTGGAAAGTACACGGAGCGAAAGCGGATCTCACTTGACCTGCTGAATGATGAGCCGGAGATCAAGAGCTGGTCTGGAGTATGGGTTGTTCGGGTTCCATTACAATGGCGGGATAGGAAGTGTTCTGTGGAGAGTACCTTGGAATATGCCAAACGAAGACATTGGCTTGAAATTGAGTACAAGTCAAGCACTATTCGAGATACTCAATTGGTGCGACCAAAAGAAAGATGTGGCAGCGTGTCGAGTGTTGAACGGCAGGGCTACTGCTGAGAGGTGTGACGGTCGCTCAGGACCTTGATGCTAGATAATAAAAGTATATAGGTAATTTTACTAAATTCAGGATGTCTTTTACTAAATTTACTTTTAATACCGTATATTCAGAGGTTGTCTTGCCCGAGGGGGAGGTAATAATACCTAGGACCAAGACTGAGCGAGATAAAGACTTGGTTGCATTGGCCTGAACTTGGGGGACAGAGTTTCGCTTCTCAACGAATCGCAACACTGGATGGACATGTCCATGGGAGGCGCAAATAGATCAGTCATAGCAGGATATGTTCATTCATATATTCGTATATACACTCTATCTCATACAAGCTATCGTCACTCGACCCGTTAGGGAATGACGTTTGGGTATCTTTTATGCCGTCTGTAACTTCAGGCGGCGCAGCAGGGCTCTGTCCACAACCTCATTCAAGCGATGATGATGATCAGCAGAGCTGAAACTCTTCTCAGTCACGACGTTTGCCGAACTGACTCGCTGCTTCGGCGCATCATGGACGCCGCAGCGTCATTCTTCATTCGCGTTCACCATTTCCAGGTGCAAGCTCAGACATGGACCTCAGCAGCGTTCTTCTTCTTGTTCTTCTTGATGCCAACAAGGCCAAGGATCTCCTCCCAGAAACCAGTAGGAGGGTCAACGATCATGGCGCGTTCCTCGTAAGCATCAATAACAGGTCGCTCCCAGACAAGATCGCACTCCTTGGCACTGACGATCTTGGTGCGCTTGACGAGCTTCCATCCCAAGTACATGAAGGGAGCAATGATTTGCATGGTGTAGTTGGAAAAGAAGTTCTTCGCGTTGAAGGGGGCTAAGGATGTGTATCCATAGGTGTAGCAAACGACTGTGTGAAGTATAAGAGCGATCCAGGCACAGTAGGGTTGGAAGTAGCCAAAGTAGGGCATCTTCTTGCGATCAATGCCCTGCGCCTTGCACGCACGGTAGTAGAAGAGGAAGGTAATGTTCATGGTGATATAATCCACAATACCGCCACCAGTGATGAGGGCGAGAAGAATAGTCAGCGCCTCAGCGGATGAGCTGTCGAGTTGGAGGAAGGCCAACAGAGGAAAGACCATGGTAACGGCGAAACACCACACAGGGATGCCGCTCTTGGTGGTCTTGCGGAGGAAGGCAGGAGCACGACCATCGAGGGCGAGACTGTACAGGGAACGGGTCGCGCAATATGTGTAGGTGTTGCCGGCAGAGAAGATAGTCGTGAAAAGAAGGGCATTGACGAGATGGGGCAATCCTTGGATACCGAGGTTGGACATGGCAATAACCCAAGGAGAGGCAGCAGCAGTGCCACCGCCGGATCCACTGCCAAATTGAACCTCAACGAGTGTCTCATCAGTGTGGCTAAGGACGATGCCACAGGTAAGGGCAGCGCCGATGAAGAATAGACCGAAACGGAAGTAGCAGGTCTTGAAGGCAGTCTTAACATATCGGCTGGGGTGCTTGGACTCGGCGGCGACCATAGAGATATAGTCAGGGCCGACAACAAAGAAGGCAGCGGAGGCCAATGCACCCATGAAGCCTTCCAGACGTCCAAGATCACCTTCGGATCGGAATGTCGCAAATGCATCATGCGCGTTGGACCAGTAGCGGAAGCCATAAGCGTCACCTTGGGGATTACCCCCGACCATCGTCACAAAGGTAAACATGAAGAGAATAAAGATCAGGAGGACCTTGCCGAGGGCCAGCCAGAACTCAGCTTCACCAAAGACACCAACAGCAAGAATATTGCACACACTAGAAGAGGAGACGAATGTTTAGCGTGCATTCACACATTGACAGGGAGAGGGAGGGAAGCAGAACTGAGAAGAGAAACCATGGAGCGCATCCGTGACCATGTTGATCAGGATGCAGCTCGGGATTTAAGCCTTACCCATATGCGATGATGACTGCGATGATGAAGCCAGCAGTTGGACCAGCGTCAGTAATATTGTCACTCCAAAATGAAACAACGAGATTCAGAGCGACGATTTCGAAGGGGATCAAGAGAGCCTCGTAGAAGAAGAAGTTCCATCCGACCATGAAGCCGAGGGCGTCATCAACCCAGTGACCAGCAAGACGGATGAAACCACCGGAGACAGGCATATAAGTGTTCATCTCAGCAATCGAGTTGTTGGTGAGACCGAGGACCATGGCATAGAGAGCTGTGCAGACGAGGAGACTGCCAGGGCCACCTTTGGCCAGACCGGCACCGATACCGATGAACAAGCCAGTACCAATAGTGCCTCCGATAGCGAGGAGTTGAACTTGACGGTTGTTGAGACGGCGATGAAGGCCATCAGCGTTACCACCATCATTCTCGACGATGGGACTGGGGCTCTCGGCCCTCTTGGAGACCTTTTCCGAGTCGGAGGACATGTTGGAGACGATTCGGCCGAGTTGCTGTTAGTTGATGAGACAGCACAAAACCACTGGACAACCTCAGAAGTGATCTGGGGTTGAGGACATGTGGAGATGGGGGATGGGGATGGAGATGGAGAGAGAGAAGGAAGTCAAGGAGAGAGCAGAGCGAGAGCAAAGGGATTTATGAGAATGGAACTCATAGAGATGATCCCAGAAGAACACAGCGGACTCAGACATGGTGGTGGTGGAGAGTTCAGTGGGTATGATCAATCCTTCGATGTTTGATGAACGAACGAACCCTTGTTGAGGAGTGAGAGCGAGAATTGCAGACATCGCGTCATTATGGAGTCTCGTTAAGTAACTGGAGAAGCGAGAGGACGAGTCCGAGTGAAGATGGTGGATATCGTCGATATTGGGTAGAGGAGGCGGACTCCACTGAACCTCTCTCATCAGGAAGAGCGTCTTCTCAGTACCCATCAAACAACCTCATGAAGCTCAAGGATGATAAGAGTCCGTTCAACGCGTCTTGCGAATTAAGCTTCTCCTTCTCCATGATGTTCGTTTCGCAAGTCGCCGAGATCGTCGCATCGCTTCGCTTCTGATACGTACCGCTCTCGTGGCTGGTGTCGTTTCTGTAACATGACTTATAAAAACTTGTTGACGGAATGGCGATCCGAAGGAACTTTGCGAGATGAAATGCCAAGACAGCACATGACGTCACAGTTTCAAACTCTTCAGTCCAGCTCACTGGCATATCACGTGTGCCATCTTTTCACGTGACGTACTTCATGATTCGTTTGCGGCAAAGGTGCAAGAAAGCAGAGAACCAGTGGATCCTCGGCTGAGAAACTCTGCAGAGTTTTCTCGATACCCTGTAGAAACAATAACAAGCAAAGACAAACGGTACATGATTCGTTAAAGAGTCTGACAGTGGATGATGTGGGTACAAGGAGAAACATGGTGCGGTTTACAGGGACATTCCGCTGTCAAAGACCAGAATCGGTAGCTGGACCCGACGACCTCGCTATAGGGATGGCCCCCGATCGTGTGTGAAGAGAGTCCAATGGACAATCAGAGGGAACCCGGTTTAAGGGACTCCTTTACATAATGGATTGCAACGTTGGAGGCTGAGCGGGAAGGGAGATGTGATATGACGAACGTTATTGATGGAGCAAGTTTGCACGGTTTAGATCGTCAAGGAACAGGAAAGTTTACATCCCAATACGCCGACATCACAAATTCAGGGTCTTCTCACATAAACAATCTGAAACTATTGCATTCAGTCGCCATGACATGAAGTCCAAACCCGCCCAGCATCCCAAGCTTGCGGCTCAACGGCAGAGCAACCGCCAAGTTTCTCATCATTCTTTGCCTCATTCTCACTCGGAGAAAAAAGAACCGCCACCGCCGAATCATCGTTTGCTCGAGACCCAGAATAGGCAATGCGTCTAGGATGCGCTTATTGGCGGCCAACGCTGTAAGCGCCAAGCAAAAACTGCAATGAACTGAGTTTTGCGTTATTTACAATATGTACGGCATCGTATTGAACGTTGAACGATGCTCCACTGATGGATGTTGGGATCCAGGGATGATGCAAGGGACAGGACACGGCGGCTGGGCTAACCCTTTTCCCAGAACGTGACGGCATGGCGATATTCCCCGAGACTGAAGGTGTTTGGCTTGACGATATGCTTATTCTTTCAAGTGACTGTATACATTATGCTATTGTAGATAAGGTGTTTTCGGTCTGAGATGGGATCTAGATCGTCGTAGTGCCAAAATGAAACGTGAAACCGCTTGGATCTCTCGTTCGCGTATCTCAGCCCATTCGGAGAGAAGAAGTCAGGGTCCTTGTCATGACGCCTTCAGCTGGCCCTGACTTGTCCAAAAAGGATATCTTCGTACGATCAATCTCGATAACTCGACTCTTCGTCCCAATAAATGGTACACAGGAGTATTTATTGGTGTGATGATATTGTGCTAAACACTAACATCAAAAATCGCCATAAAGCAGGCGCATCTTTCTTGCATCTGGGATTAACGGATCATTTCTATAGAACTAGATATCAGTATTTATTAATTATAAGGTCTCATGCAATGCAAGCTCATGTTTGACTAGAATTACCAAGTTTACTCTGCCTTGGCTTCTTCATCAGCTTTAATCGACACCCTCACATCGAAGAAGTTTGCTTACCCTAGAGCTCGCGCATGGCCCGTGCATTAGCCTTACAGCTTAGGATAAGCACCTTGATTCCAAGCCACCAATTCTAGAAACATTCAGGCAACCTTCTTTCAACATCACCACCCAAAATGTCAGAATACTGGAAATCCACGCCCAAATACTGGTGCAAGCACTGCGAGACATATGTTCGCGACACAAAACTCGAGCGCCAAAACCATGAATCTACCGCCAAACATCAAGGCGCACTGAAGCGCTTCCTCCGCGATCTGCACCGCAACCACGAGCGAGAAGAACGCGAAAAAGACCGCGCCAAGCGGGAAGTCGAGCGCCTCAATGGAGTTGTCGGAGGCTCATCTACGGCCGCTGAGCCATCCTCAAGACCTGCGCCACGGGCGCAACAGAGCGCACCGACGGAGGCTTCATTAAAGAAACAAAGGGAACAGCTTGCTGCCATGGGCGTCGCGATGCCGAGTGACTTCCGACCTGAGATGGCTATGCCTGGCGAGTGGACGGTAACGAATACGAGAATTATCGAGGCCAAGACAGAAGAAGACGAAGAAGCAAAGGTAGAAGCTAGAGCCAATGGTATACGGAAGCGCGAAGCGACGGAAGAGGAGAAGGAAGAGGAGAACGCTGTGCGTGGACTGTTCAAGAAGCCTAGACGATGGGGGCGAGACTCAAAAGCTATGCCACAACAAGAGGATCAGGAACTCGATGCGCTACTGACCGGATCGACGTTTACACCCAGGGCTGTGAAGGAGGAAGCAGAGGATACAGCGGATGTTAAGAAGGAGGAGGATGCGACGCCGGATGCAACCGTGACGACGGAAGATGCGACAGAAGTCAAGACGGAGGATAACACAGACGTTAAGACAGAGGCACCTGCTGAGCCTCTGATAAAGCCAGAGCCAGAGGAGGCTGAGTCGGGAGTACAGACTGTGGTGTTTAAGAAGAGAAAACCCAAGGGCATTCGACAAAAGTGACGAGATTGTCGCTGTGTACTATACAACCACTTACATTGCTGGAGCATATAATGATACCAACTATACGAATAATGAATGACACTCAGCGCATCCCACCTCTACCGATATCCTCAAAAGTCAAAACAATATGCCGTGGATCAGTTTCGTAATTCGGCATTTGGCCCAATGTCCATATCCGTATTTCCCGTCGGAGTTAAAAGTCTAAAAGCGAAAAATGAAGCCCAATGGGGATAGCTTCAAGACCACCTACAAGAAGACTCCTCTCGCAGACCCAGATATCCCACCTTTCACCAATTGGCATAGGGAGGTTGCTTAGAAAGCAGGCACATCCACGGAATGGTCCACGGAACGATCATTGTTTGTGGGGTAACATCGGCATCTCGGCCTCGATTAATTGCGTCACTAGGGTCCGCTTCAAAGAGGATATAAACTCGGCCAAGCTACCTCCGAGAAATTTCCCCTCCATCCTACAGTTCTGCTGCAGAGAGATAGACAGACAATCACTATCACAATGGCTTCTAACCAACCTGCCAAGTGCTGCACTGAGGGCGTTCGCCATGAGTAAGTCTACCCTGGAAAAGGTATCTGCGCAATTTTATGTCTAATGCTTCATTTGTAGAGGCGAGCCCACTGGCAAGATGATCAAGCTCGATAGCGGCCTCGATGCCTACATCGCGACAGCTCCCGCGGATAAGGCGCACAAGGGAACCGGAATTGTCTACATTGCCGATATCTTCGGAATCTGGACCAATAGCAAGTTGATGGCTGATCAATTCGCCGCCAATGGGTACACCACCATCATTCCCGACCTTTTCAACGGCGATGTTATGCCTATGCCTATGCCCGAGGGTCTTGATATTATGAGCTGGATCACAAAGGGTGCCAAGGGCGATAACCCTCATACTCCCGCTCAGATCGATCCTATTATCGCCGAGTCTATCAAGACGCTCAAGGCGCAGGGTGCTACTAAGATTGGAGCTGTCGGATACTGCTTCGGCGCCAAGGTATGTCTTCTCACCTCGACTCGAAAGTACATCGCTAACAGTCTCAGTACGTTATTCGCAACTACAAAGCGGGCATCGACGTCGGTTACGTCGCTCACCCTTCTTTCGTCGAGGAGGAAGAGCTCAAGGCCATCACGGGTCCCCTCTCCATTGCCGCTGCTCAAACCGACCACATCTTCCCTACCGAGAAGCGTCACCAATCAGAGGAGATTCTGATTGGTACTGGCAAGCCATTCCAAATCAACCTGTTCTCTCACGTTGAGCATGGATTTGCTGTGCGCGCTGATCTGAGTGACAAGAGAAAGAAGTTTGCCAAGGAGCAGGCTTTCTTCCAGGCCGTGCAGTGGTTTGATGAGTACCTTCTGTAGAGTCAGGTAGATGAGTTAATGATATATAAAGATACTTAATAGAGGTTCAAGAACGTAAATGGTATACGGCATGCAAAGTGAAACCTTGTCTTGGATTGAAGCGAAACCTTGTGACGGCAGAGGATTAGAACCTGGGAGACTCTAAACAAGAGGAAGCACTGAGTAGGCCTTACATAAAAATGTAGACACATCGCGAGGCATGGAGTTTTTAGCAATATCAGTCCTACAATTACTATTTGTTATACCCGTCTTGGCTTTCACCAAGTCAGATTCGCGATGCTCTTCCCGCCACGGTATCCAGATCCACGGATCCATTCTCATCTCAAGCCACTGACACAACCCCTGCATAGACCCCCACTGCCCCAAAGTTTCAGTGTCTTCAGAGCACGCTCTCCCGCTCAGGGGAACCTTCGGTGCCGACTCCACTGTGGCGCACCCACTGTCACTCCAGTGAATGGAACCGGTTCACTCCAAGTCCAGTTCAGCTGCGTCTTGTCTCATGGTGATTCAATTGCTGACAATCCAATCCATTTCCCGCTGCAACGTCTCTTCTTTCACCACACGCGACAACCTCCAACTGATTAACCTTCGTTACAAAAACCCAATAAATCCAGAGGGAAAAACATGCTTCGAGAGTCTCAGCCTTGGTGATGGCCGCCTCCGTCGATTCCATCAATTCTCATCACCTCCCACCGCTTCTATCTCCGTCCGCGACTCCTCCTCCTCCATCATGCGCCAACACAGCAAACGACAAACTCCCCACAATCCCCTCCGACGAAGACCACTCTTCTGAAGAAGGTTCTCATAGAAGTAGCAGCGTACGTCGTGTCGAGTCCAACTCGTCTATTTCCGAACCAGCGGTCGAGGATGACGAGGTTCAAGAACAAGGGCCCGTGGAGGAGACTCTAGACAAAGAGAAGGACCAGGATGATAGTACCGCCGTACCTTCTGGCAGGGCCAGTCGTAGCAGCACGATAAGCAATACCACGAACCCTAATGTTCGACGTCTCTCGGCGACCGAGATGCAGCGCCTCACAAACTCTCCTGAGTCGTTACCTGTGGCCCCCGCGCCAGAACGGAGGTCAATTGACCAAGAATCTGCATCACATATTCTCGACCAGCGCGAGGTGATACGACAGCCTACGATGCGCCTCGATGATGCGACTCCCCCGGTGCAGCAAAATGGTGTCGCTGTAGAAGCTCGTCCTGGCTTGACTTCTGCTCTGCGGACTGCGAGAGATATTCAGATGGATGTTCACCGACGCCCATCGCCTGGAGCGAGAACTCTATCTACGCCTCCTACGAGCCGTGTCACAGCTGGTGATTCGAGTGGGAGATCTTCACCACGACGATATTCTTCCTTCAACTCAACTGGACGGCCTACGTCTTTGCATCTCAACCTCGATGGTGCAGGCGGAACATCTCCTATTCTCAGCGCCCGGTCAACACCTGCGACAGCTATACCTCTCCAGACAGACTCAGCCGGCCTTCGACCGCCATCACCGATTCCACCGATCATTCCTCTTCCCCCTATGTCGTTACCTACACATCTACAGCTCGAACTGGCAGCTCAAAGACCTAGTCCGTTATACATCCACCAGTCCCACGCTTACGATATTCCTTACGAATCCAATGCTGTCAAATTCGAGCGTCTCAAGAATGTTATTCTCCTACCGCCCCATCTCGAAATGACGCTCAACTTCGGAGCTCTAGCTTGTCTCGATGCTTGGCTTTGGAACTTCACCATTCTTCCCATGCGCTTCATTCAAGCTGTCAGCATGCTAGTTCGTTGGTGGGGCTATGTCATCCTCAAAGAAGTCCGGTGGCTTCTTGGTTTCGTGTGGTATGGCCTTGGACGGCTTTGGCGAAGAGGTAGGACCTCGCGAGCCAATGAGACCTCTGATGAAGGAAGATCACGCAGTGAGAGTCGTCCTCGAGGTCGTTCGGAAGGTGAAAACGGGAGTCATGATTTCAAGGCAAATGGGAATGGAAACGGACACTTCAAGCCTTTGCAGTCTCGATCTCAACCCAAGTCTGGAGCATTTCGTCATAAGAGGACGAAATCCATGCCTTCAAATCTCTCCGCCTTTCACAAAGCTGATCTTCTCCAAGGCGCTGTCATAATATGCAGTTCCATGGCTCTGATGACTCTTGACGCAAGCCGTATGTACCACTTCATCCGAGCCCAATCCGCTATCAAACTTTACGTCATATACAACATTCTTGAAGTCGGTGATCGTCTCCTTTCAGCTCTGGGACAGGATATTCTGGAATGTCTCTTCAGCACGGAAACGCTCTCACGTAACGCGTCTGGTCGTTCCAAAGTCCTTCTCCCGCTGGGCATGTTTATGCTTGCTCTGGTATACTGCTGTCTTCACTCGATTGCACTGTACTATCAGGTCATCACTCTCAATGTCGCCGTTAATTCTTACTCCAACGCCCTGTTAACTCTTCTTCTCTCGAACCAATTCGTTGAGATCAAGTCAACTGTCTTTAAGCGTTTCGAGAAAGACAACCTCTTCCAGCTCACCTGCGCTGACATCGTCGAGCGTTTCCAGCTTTGGATAATGCTCTTCATCATCGGGATGCGCAACGTCGTCGAGGTTGGCGGCCTCAGTGTTCCGGGTGCCGGCTCAGAATCTTACGATGAGACATCTGTACCACATCACAGCCCCTCTATCCTACCACACAGCTTTACTGTACTGCCCTCGTGGCTCATGTCAGGCGAAGTTCTGTCCCCTTTCTTCATTGTCATTGGTAGTGAGATGCTTGTCGATACCATTAAACACGCCTATGTGACGAAGTTTAACAACATCAAACCAGCTTTCTACAGCCGCATTCTTGATATCCTGTGTAAAGATTACTACACCAACGTAAGTCATCCTCATTCTTTATCGTGTTACAACTAACGCCCCTAGGCTTTCATGACACCCTCTTTGACCAAGCGTCTTGGCCTCGCTGTCATACCCCTATCCTGTCTCTTTATTCGCGCGTCCGTTCAAACCTACCACATGCTTCTATCGACCCATCTCCCTATGCCTATGCCTATGCCCATCCCCCAATCAACGCAAACATCTCTTTCCGAAGAATCAGCCACACCCTCGTCACCCGCTATGATAGCTGCTCTCAACCGCTTCGACTCTCTTATCCGTGACTCCCTTGGCCGCGCAACATACGGCTATCCATACGGCTCACCCCTCAACTCTCGGCCCTGGTACTCCTGGACATCCGACGACTTTATCGCCGCCATCACCATGGTCGTCGTCTTCTTCATCGCCTTCCTTGTCCTGCTCATTCTCAAACTCCTTTTGGGCATGATTCTGCTGAAATACTCCCGCAACAGATACACAAAGATGAAACGCGCAGAACAGCAGGGCCGTGCTCCTGAATCTTTTGATACACCCGGTGGACGACGAGTCGGCGGTTTTGGTCAGGTTGAGGTTGGAGAGGAGAGGCAGCGATGGATTCATGCTGATAGGAACGAGGGGCTGAAGGGTGGTAAAGGACCGGGTAAGAGGGTAGAGAAGACGGAGAAGAAGAAGGACGATTTTGAGAAGGTGATGAGGTATGAGATGGTTGCCAAAAGGATTTGGTAATTGCATTATTCTGTAGCATTTTGCGGCGTTTACTTTCAAATTACATGGTCAAGTTTGAAGACACCAATTCTGTTATCATCCTGTCAAGATATACAAATGTGCACCGCTAAAACAGTATGAAGGAAACAAATGTCCATATGGAAAGGTATCTTTCTAATCCTAGGTATCAAAAGTCCTCTATCCTCGAAGCCATTAAAGCTTCATCGTGAAATCCCAGCGCTTGCCATCCCTATTTTTCCTTTTCCCATCCCATGCCCTTCCTTATATACCCATGCAGTTTCTTTGCATGGTGCTACTACGTTATACTCTATCAACGCATCATAGTCTAGTGCGTGCTTTTCTTCATCAAATCATATCGCCGTTCGTCACTTTTATGTAATCCACCAAACCGAAAATTCGTCAAGTCGTGATGTTTGTCCGTTTACTGAATGCCAGCAAGCTTGAGCAGGCCAGGGTTGTTGGCCAGGAGGTCAGGCTTAGCCTTGTACAGGTTCTGGACAGTGTGCTGGAGAATCTGCCGAGTCTCAGACTCAAGCTGCTCCTCAGGGGGGCTGAGGACCTTCTCGAACACGTTGATAAGCTGGGGGGTAAGCTGCTCAACAGTGGGGTTGGACTGCTGGTAGAGCTTGAAGATGTTGTCGTAGATAGGAGCGTTCTCCTCGTAGTCCTCTTGAAGGGGAAGGACATTGACAACGGCGGGAAGAGCCTGAGCAACGAATTCGTTGTTGGGGTTCTTGGTCATCATACGAGAAACTGCGCCGGCAACGTTGTCGGTCATGCGCATCTCGTTGACAGTCAGGAGAGGCTCGAGCTTCTCCCAAAGAAGAGGGTACATGGGGAAAGTCTTGCCAGTGTCGGCAGAGTTGAGAACAACGAGGCCAATGGCGTAAGCAGCGTTAGACTTGGCCAGAGGGTCAGGGTCTGTGAGGCGGCGGACAAGAGCTTGGCCAAGAGACTCAGTGAAGGGAGTGATGGCCTCGCCAGTGTACTTGGTAATCTCGGCGATGGTGCCAACGGCAGTGGATCGGTGGAGGTCCTCGCTGGAGCTGGCAAGTCGGAGAATAGGCTTCTCGAAGATCTTCCAGAGCTCACCGAAGTTGTTGCCAAGAGCAGCAGCAAGGCCGACAACGACGTCAAGAGCAGTGTCGATAACGAGCCAGTCGTACTCGGAAGAACCGGCATCAACTTCTTGCTCCTCCTCCTCGTCACCAAGATCTTGCTGGCAGGGATGAGATCGGGTAATGATAAGACCAACGACCGAGACCATCTCCTGGAGGAGACCATCCTTGGAAGCAAGAAGGGCAGGACCGCAAGCCTTGAGGGTGGCAGCGACGTTGCGGTTGATGTCGGTAACGACGGAACTATTAACTGTTAGTGATGATTCAAGACCAGAATACAAGAAACAAGAAGTAACAGTGCCATGAATCAGAAGTAGATTAGACGTTTTCTCAGCAACCGCATTTTGCGTCTGAGTGAGCTGGGTATAACGCAAGGTATTCATCATATTGGCAGAAACAGAAAAGACAAGGGGGAAAACTAACCGTTCGCTATCGTCAGACCAGATGGTCATAGTGGCCTTCTCAAGAGCCTGGCCCATGCTGATGAGCGAGGTAGGGGGGGTGTGCTTAGGGGGAAGACCAGCCTCCCACTTGACACCAGCGCCCTCCTCCCAGACCTGGAAGACACGGGCGTAGGTGCGCCAGAGGGTGGAGATGGCTGTCTTTCGGCATCCCTCGTATGTGTGCTCGGTAAAGGGAGAAACCTTCTCGATAGTCTGCTCGACGTAGGTCTCAAGGTTGGAGCTGTTGCAAGAGTTGGAGATGACATCACCGAGGACGTCAAGAGCAATCTCCTGCTCAAGAGCGACAGCAGTCACAGCACCGAGATCTTCGAGGTCCTCGATATCATCCCAGTCCTCGTCACCGCCAGTGGCGATGGTGATATCGTCCTGAGTCTCGGGGGTCTTGACCTTGACACGCTTGCCACCAATGACAATGGCGCCATCACCAAGCTGGCTAGCGTCAACACCGGGAAGCTCAATCTCCTCCTCCTCGAGCTCGAGAGAAGAGAAAAGACCCTTGAAGACACCGGGAAGGAAGTGGTCGAACTGCTCGTGGTAGACCTTGGACAAGTTGGACCACAGGATGAAACTGGTCTCCTTTAGGCGGGGGTTGTCAAGACTGAGAGCCTCCTCACTAGCGGACATGAGATCCATGACATAGGGCTGGAAAGACTCAGAGCCGACGGCCATGGCGATGCGGCCCAAGCTGTCACAGGTGGAGCTTCGGAGGTCAAGAGACTCCTCACCCTCCTTGATAGAGACGAACTTGCCAAGAGAAGACATAACATCCTTGAAGTAAGGCTCGAAACCCTTCTCCATGGAAGAAGCGATAGCACCGATAGCAGAAGCAGCAGCAGCCTTGACACCGAAGTCCTCATGGTCGAGGAGACGGACCATGGGGCCAATCAGGTTAGGACCATACTGGGCCATGATCTTGGTGTCAATGCCGTCACCAAAGGTATCAAGGGCACCGCAAGCGCAGCGAATGATGCTAACGTTCTTCTTGTCGGAGACACCCTGAGAGGCAGCCTCGAGATTCTTGAGTACGGAAGCGATGATCTGCTCGTGGTGAGAAGACATCTCGTCGGCCATCTCCTCAGCGAGGTGGATCAGACCAACAAGAGAGGCATGTCGGACCTGAGTCTCAGAGTCCTCGAGAAGAGAGATGATGGTAGGAAG
This sequence comes from Fusarium pininemorale, assembly GCA_002165215.1. Classification (NCBI taxonomy): domain Eukaryota; kingdom Fungi; phylum Ascomycota; class Sordariomycetes; order Hypocreales; family Nectriaceae; genus Fusarium; species Fusarium pininemorale. The sequence continues at coordinate 318,497 of NFZR01000026.1, read as the reverse complement.
AAGAGGCTGGAGTTGGGTAGAGATGAAGTCGGGAGCACCCTCAGCAGCGTTACCGAGAGCGAGCATAGCTGCCATACGGAACTTGGGATCGTTGTTGGTAGCGAAGTGGGGGAATTGCTCGAGGAGAGGAACAATAGCCTGACGGGGAGGAAGCTCGTTGGACAAGGTGTCGATGAGGCTGATGGCGGTACGGGCAGGAGAAATGTCCTCCTCGTCGTCATCGGCGTCGAGCTCGGTAACAATGTGCATGGCCTTGACCATGAGCTCAGCGGCCATGTCCTTCATGCCCTGAATCTTCATGCGTCGGTAGCGGACACATTGGATGAGGAAAGCAAGAGCCTGAGATCGGGCATCCTCCTCAGCGTTGACGTTGCCACCAAGCTCAATCATGAAGGTAAGGAGGTCACGGAGGTGAAGGGCAAGGAGGGAAGAGTCGTAAGCAATGAAAGAGTGGAAGACCTCGAAAACGATCTTGTAGCTCTCCTCATCCTCACCCTCGACGGCAGCCTTGAGAATGTTGACAAGGCTGGGGACAAAGTTCTGTATGGCCTTGAGAGACTCGGGGTCCTCCTCAGGCTCGACGATCATGAGGATTGCACCAATAGCACGGACAATGTTGATGCGGACCTCCTTGCTCTGAGGGTCCTCGATGCGGGCCTGGAAGAGCTTGAGAAGCTCATGTGTGTGGTCGGCGAAGTGGGTAGGGTCCTCCTCGAGGATAGCATAGAGGAGGAATGAACCAACCTCACGGGCAACAACATTATCGTTGTTGGTGAGAGGAAGGAGGTGCTTGAGGAACTCCTCACCCTCACCGTTCTCCATATCAGCGCTGACAATGCCGGCGATAAGACGGGCGAGGGAGTGGCGGACACCAGCGGAGGACTCCTTGAGGACACCCTCGAGAAGGTGGTTTCGGGCGAGCTGTCGCTGGTCCTGGGCGGTCTTCTCCCAGAACTTGGGGATCAGACGAAGAGCCTGGACCGAGGCGAGCTGTCGAACACCGGCGTCTCCATGTGTGAGGGAGATCTCGACGAGGGCGAGCAGCGACTCGGGTTGCGTGTAGAAGTTCTTCTGGAGCTCGGCGGTAACGGCCTTGACCTGCTCTGTGTTGGCTGGAAAGAAAACGTTAGTTTCGATGCTTTCGTGCCAGGCAACGAGTAGCAGCAAGGGAAAGCAGAGCTTGCCAGCTGTTTATCGTTGACGTAGATGATAGAACTTACGGACTTGGCTCCCTTCAAGGAGCTGAGCAAGCTTCCCCTTATCCATGATGATTTCTTTGTCGAAGCTTGAACGACAGAGAAAAAAAAGAGAAAGAGAGAGGGAGGGAAAAAGAAAGAGAACCCGAAGGTTTATAGTAGTGAAGAGAGGGAAAGAAAAGAGTCGCGAGAGACCCGCGCCGAAAATTTTAAATTATTTGGGGTCCCCTCGAGTCGAGTCGAAATTAGCATGGAAGAGAAAAAAAATTCCCAGGCCCCGCTCTTGCAGGTGCACGCGCTGGTTGGCAGCGGTGGTCCTACACTAGGTACACTAGCCCAGCGCATTCAAGCCCAGGGTCTGGTGTTGCCCCTCGTTTCTTCCACTTTTAGCGCGGGGCTTTTTGTGGTGATGGTTTCCCTGACGGGTTAAGAAGACGCCGAATGAAGTTGTATGTAGTTAATACTTTTATCTTGACCGCCTTTGGTGGGTGGGAGTGATGTGTTGTTGTCTTTTGTTTCGTCGGCCTTGTCTAGGTTCGCCTCTGGTGGCATGGCATGGTATGGCTATTGTTGAAGCCTGATTACTCCAGGCATCGCTGAAGATGTCGGATAAATGCAACTTCGACAGCCAAGACTAGCCCTCGAGTTTGCTGGCACCGGCCGAGATGCTGCACTAGCTCAAGTGCATGTCAACCATGAACCATGGCCAATGATTGTTGGCTGATAGGCCCATGATGACGTTGGTTGGCTGCTTCACACGCGTTAGGCTGCTTGATACGCTCCCAGGAGTCTGGGTTTCGGATGCTTATCACCAAGCGATCAGATACAGCTTCATCCAAGAACTGGTTGACGGTCTTTCAGGCATAAAATATTACTGCCATAAAGCTGCTATCAACTGCCATCAAGCTATGTCCAGTACGCGTCAGAGAAGATGCCACTGCAACACTAACCCAGGCTATAGTTTGTACAGCTTCGTAGCTCATAGCTCGCTCCGATTCAACTTGATGCAGCTCAACTGTCAGACAAGTCGCTTCATTTGCCGTACCTGACGGCTACAACTGTTACCCAGTGAGTCTTTGTACTCCCGTCCACAACGCATGGTACGACGCGTTCAATCAACACTCTTCTTGCCAGGCACACAGATGCGATCATTAATCCCGAGAGCCTCACAATTGAGGTCTGGATTCTTCTTCTTCAAGTCATCAACGCTCACTCCATTCTTGTCCGCAATCTCCCAGCATGTATCGCCCTTGTGAATCGCATACGCTACCGTGCCCTCCGGGCAGTCCGCGATGGGAATACGCTCGTCCGAGGAAGAGCCCTTGTAGCCGAGGAACCAGAAGAGCAGGACAAGCGATAGGATGACGAGCATGAGAAAGTTGAGAAAAGGCTTCATCTCGGTGAACCACGTCATCTTGGGGCGTTGCTGCTGGCTTGTCATGAGGAAGGTTTCGGTCTCTTGACCTTCAGGACGAGCCTCGCCGACCTTTGTGAGTTGTCCGTACTCATTGCCTGGCGCGCTCTCCCAGTAGCTGCCGTCAGCGTCGCGGAACGTGTAGACCTGAGTGTCAGCATCGTAGCCTACTCTCTGCATGCCCTCAGGGAGACGCTCCTCGTCGGTATCGTAGCGAGAGAATCGAGACATTATGATTGATGATTTTAACTGAGGTGATACTTCAATAGGGTGAAAAGAAGAAGAGGGAGAAAGATGGAAGAGCTCAGGCTGCCTCCTTTGAAACATGGATATCACGTTCCCTCGCTTGTTCAGGGGACCGCGTCATGCCTTAGGTAAGCATCTTACAAGTATAAGCCTCGGGGAGCAAGAAAACACCAGACCTTAATATAGGGTATTAAAATAAATTTAGAAAAGAGCCCCCTAAGTTAGGCTATATTTACCTAAATATTTTTATCGCTTAGGGTCAAGGTCCTGTGTTTTCTTTCCTCCCCTACCTAGGTAGATAAGCTAACCACCATCACCCAGGTCGCTGAAAGCGGAAAACAGACAACAGGCTACACGAATTACGAGTAGTATTATCGAAACGGATTAAACAAGCTGAATGCGGCTCCGAATGGTTGGCCGTTGCGATGTCAGTAGCATATTCACATTAAGTTGTATAATGAGGTTTGACGCATTCTGAATACGCACTAACTAGGTGACATGATTTTTCCCCAATATATGGCAAGGGTTATAGCAGCATAATCCCATGCTCTTCTCATATAACTACCTTAGATAGGGAGAACAGTTTAAACAAATTCCTGTATCATGGCACTCTCACTTACCTTACCTGGGTCTACCGTCATGTCTCCTTCCAGTAAGAACCGACCGGCCGCCTTTCCTGCGAGCTTAGCCTCTACAGCACATCAAAAGCTGTAAGGTAGGTACTAAGGTAGGTATGGATCTAGAAGGAAATATCTGAGCTTGGAGGCATACCTGCCAGAAAAGCAATGATATGGGTAGTAACGACTGGCTGCCCCCAAAGCAGTGATCTCCTGTCTTCTTCCATAGGTACGCGACCCAACAGCTCATCATCAACAGTCACAACAACACATCACCCACCGTCTTGAGCTATCCCAGGTCAAAAGCAACATCTCACAGCTTCTGCAGACGTTTTCCAATCATCACTCACATTATTCCCATCAATAACTGTCATCATGGGCGATCAACCTCAAGTCCACGATCTGATGATCGTTTTCGACGCCGTATCAGGCGGGAGTGAAGGTGTCGGGGAGTTGAAAACGGCCATTCAAGATATCATCAACTTTGTGGCTCTTGCTGACTGCTTTGAGCGAATTGGAGTTCTAGCCTATCGCAATTATGCCTGTACTGCTGAGAAAGTGATAGAATGGTCAGGATGGTGCTATACTTCTTGTGACCCCAGCCCTCCGAGTACAGACGACATACTCAAATTCGTTCAAGACTTGGAGATGCCTGATGACTCCGAGGACAACTCATATTGTGCTTCTTCAAAAACGGCCCTTACAAAGGCCTATCAGAAGATGAGAACGAAGGGTACTATCATCCTTCTTTATAACCATGCTCCTCCCCTGCTCGAGCATATCGGTGGACATCATTACGACTCGGAGCAGATGTCGCTCTCCGTCGGGTATGGTGAATCAGGCCGCTATTTCCAGAATTGGTTTAATTGTACCAATGTTCTCTCGGGATTTGGTCAGGATCCTCCCAAGAAAGCTGTGGTACTTTCTTTCGGCCTTGGATCCGTTGACAACCTCAGTGACGGCATCAGTGAATGGAGCCCATATCTCTGGCTATCCAATACGACAGGGGGTAATCTCTATCGTACGACATACAGCAGTAGAGTCATCTCTCGACTCACTATAGGACTGCTCCTCATTTGGATGGGGGCTGATGGAAATATCGACATACCGGAGTCCTTCAGAATAACCTACACACTAGCTCCAACCGACTTCTTTACAGCCGAAGAATCCAATCTGGAGCTGTTCTGCGGCATAAACTGTAACAACCTCGAGTGTTTCAATACTCTTAATATACCACGCATCGGCTTCCGTGTCCCATATGGTGGTATCAGCAACAATGACGAGGGAGTCAGCAATTTTACAAGCAGAGCGTTGGCCAGGAAGTACACTAGTCGCAGCCAACACTACAAAAACGTTATCGCAAAGCATATTAATCGAATTATCAGGACCAATGTATCGGTCATCGCTATCCATCCCCTTTTCGGGCGACTTTTTGCCGCTGTCTGTTTGGACCGAAATGGTAACAACGGATCCCTCTTGGAAAAGACCAGAGCCCAGGCCGATCAGATTCCCGATGCCGGAGACAAGAGGCAAACCCAGGCTTGGTTGGAGGAGTCGTATGCCTTCTTCCATGAGATTGAATCGTAGATCCAAATGGAGGGGTTCGAATACCTTGATTCAGACATGCCTACCAATTGATCCGCGAGATCGACATGATACATATTTATTGACGGAAGTTTTGCAGACTTGCGAGACCTACATATGAGCAGACTCGAGTGTTCCTAGACAGTCAGATAAGATATTGCATATCCCATTTTATCTCTGTCGTCTCGTGGTGAGCTTTCTGAGGCTGAGGTGTTGATGCGAGCCGGGACGGGATGACTTTAGCGCCCGCTCCCCGCAATCAACCAACCATTCAGGGCGAAACCCGCCAAAGTTTAAGGCTATCAGCCGCAACGTCATGACGGGCCGCAACCTAACTCAATCTAAGACTCATGACCTGGTGTCGTAAAATTCCAGTCAGAGCTTCCATTCCCTTCTCGAGGTTTCACCTTAAACCCCAAGAAATATGCATAAATTCGTGGTGATATTCCATGTTGAACCCGCGACCTAAACCCTTTTATTCGAAGATTACTTGATCTCCTCCTGAGTTGAGGCCTGCAACGACCCTCGATGCGGCCACAGCCCCCAAGTGTTTCCACAGCATCCACTCAATAAGCACTTGACCCAATTGAACCCTGGACTCTACAGCCCTGGGTGCCATCCCCTGTCCTTGTTAAGAAAGATGCGCGACTGCGAAGTTCAAACCAGGCTCTGCGCCTGTGGGTTTGTCCAGTTTGTTCTCCTTTCAACACTTCTTCTGCCTTTTTCCACTTTGTAACGATGGCGACGCCTTGAACGACCAACTACGCCGGAATTGGTTTACGCCAGTGCGAGACGATTGCTTCATGTCGCGTTGACCTCTGTCAAACTTAGCCTCCGAGCCCGCAACGAGTAGGGACTGTGTGCCCATAATTGATTGCTGGAGTATCCGGCACCCAGCGAGTCCGACTGGCAGTTCTCATACAAGGGGCCAATTATCCTCGACCGAGACGAACGAACCGGCCGAAAGAATATCGCAACCTCAACACCATGACTAACGCGGACCCCGAAGTCGTGGTGGCCATTGTGGCTCTCCTCGTGTCTTTGGTTGCTCTGGCAGCTACCTTCATGCAGGTCATGCAACAATACTACGCCTCTGCGGCAGGATACGCTCAATGTAATGAGAAAGTCATGGGGAAATGGGCACTCACAAAAACTCGTCGCTTCTCCTGGGACGAGCTCCGTTTCGAGGTCGAGTTTGAGGCTCCCGTGATATTCGTCTCGCCCCCAGACAACCAAAATGGCCCAATTCGCGGAGCAGAGATATACTTTCTAGACGGAAGTCCAGAGAGCCTCGAAAATACGTGGTCTGAGTTGGACATCAACCCCAGAGAGGAATATGCCAACAAGACGAAACGAGAGCGTATCCATACTGCTGATAACGAGCGAGCTTCATGGACATTGCTTCTCAGCGCCGTGCAGCGTATGGAGCACGAATCGGAGAAGTGGCAGAAGAGTCAGTACGAGGGCATGCATAAACAAGTTGGGCCTCCCAATGCGCAATCACAGCATCATGATCTTCCTACCAACCCTCCCAGTCTATACGATGCACATACTATGACAGTAGCTCTTCAACGGAAACGTAAGAGCTGGGATACAATGCCTGCGACTGTTCTACGCCCATACGCGACGACGACGATGTGCCATCTTATCGAGATGTTGGCGGCTCTGGGTATTTACTGGAAAGAGTTCGACCGCAAGCGTGAACGTTACCGTGCTGAAGGCAATGGTTTCATGGTTATTGGCGAAAAGGTCACTGATCTCGGATTGATGTTCACGTTCAGTATTTACGGGAGGAGTCGCTTCGAAGCCAATCGAGTGATTCCCGTTGACCAGGTCAAGGAGCTTTGTTTTGGCTATGTGTCGACTATTTACAGCGTACTTTTGGATCAGCGACGCCTCCGGTTTCCTGAAGATGATCCGGAGAACTTGGCATTCCTACAGCTGGCGACTCGCGAGGAGATTTCCCAGACTCTTATCCGAATTGGATGTAACAACAATGCTGTCCGTGCTTTCCAAGATGCTGGAAAGCATACCTCACATCTGTTTCCTGGTAGGATTGCTTGTCTTGATGGATACGCATATACTAATGGTTTTAGTTTCTTTCGAAATCCTCGGTATGCTGAGTCGTACTTTTCACATCAAGAACAGCATGTTCACTCATATTCCCAACCCAACCTCAGATCGCTGGGACAAACAGTCGGTATCATTAGTCAAAGTGATGGAAGCTTATGAGGACCTTGTTCCAACTTCACTGTCCGGAGCCCGTCGAAACCCCGTCATTATCGACAAGATTAAGAAGCACGTCGACCAAATTCTAGCCTTCAACAAGGACGAAAGCGTAACCGAGAAGATGTGTACCCTCAAGGCACTCCACGAAGCCATCGACGATTGCGATCAGATCTTGACAGCCAAGGAACCCAGTGGCACTGTTACCCCTTTTGCAGAACAGTTAGGCATCAAAATTCATGAGTCCGAGGTACAGAAGAAACGACGAGAAATGGTCCAAGATGTTTTGCGATCGCACATCCAAGAGGTTCTACGTCTACTCAATGACGGGGAAGACCGCTCATCCGATACGCAATCTCTACACGCTGAATGGAGCCCGGCTACACCACACACGCGACAGGATGGACAGCAGCCTAGAGTTGCGCCCATTGGATTCGAGGACATGCACGAAGCCAGTCCAGATGAGCGACAGCACAAGTTTTTGGAGGTTTACTTTCACGTTATTCGTGAGAAGGTCATCCCTCGTGCTGCCCGTTCAACAGATCGCCGAACGAGCCTTGTTGGAGCCCCTGCAGGGTATGGTTTCCGTCGCGCAGGCACAGGCCGTACCCAAGCATCCAGCATGCGTGGCATTGAACGAGCGTCCTCGCCGCCTCCCCCCATGCCAGCCCCCCGTCTGCAAACCAGCGTAGAGAACATTCCTCTTGGTCCCATGGCCAACGGCCGTCCCTCCATGTCTAGCAGGCCTGGCAGTGCTGTGAGTGAAGCGTATTCGTTAGCAAGCGAGCAACCCAGACACAGACTAGAGGCTGCTTTGTATGAGCAGGAGGTCTCGCATGATGATGTTTGGTGTACGCTGATTTTCCGCATGATATGCTGGTTAATGTTACACGACTTTAACAAGTTGGATGTACAGTTGAGTAAAAGTGAGCTATTGGGAAGTCGTATGCCAGTTTACATATCATGATACGTTGGATAAGGGTCGATATTTGGAAATGATTGGATGTTAGCGAGGGGTTTGGATTGATATCATGATAACGGCGTATCATGCGATATTGGGAATACCACAAAAAGCGACTGTCAGCGATATTTGGTTAGCACATCAATTTACAATGGATCACAATACAATCACCACAGAGCGAATGACTCCTGAGTCAACTAAAAACTCACCGTCTGTTTCAATACATGATCCAACATTCCTCAACCGCATCATGATGACCCAGCTCTAGAATCGGCGAAACGCCCAACAATGCCCCGATCGGACCACCCCCGCATCCAGTGTCGGTACTCGTCCGGTACAGGAAATCCGGATAAGCCGAAGGGATGCCTTGATTGGTAGGCTGACTAAGTCGGAATCGGGGAGCACGTGAGGTTGGATCGGAGGTGAGATTTTTACAGTAAGCCTTGTGGCGAGGACTCGGCGGTGACCGTGGCCCTCGCTTGGGGAGCAAGAAAACGCCGGACCTTGATGTAGGGTGTCAAAATAAACTCAGCAAAAGGTCCCCTAAGTTAGGCTAAATTTACCTAAATTAGGCTAGATTTACCTAAATATTTCTTTTACTTAGGGTCAAGGTCCTGTGTTTTCTTTCCTCCCCTAGCGTGGATAAGGATTGGATAGCCGGGAATGGAGTCGGCGAATGGTGGATTATGGTTTATCATGGAAACACAGTGAGGAGAAGGTTTGTTGTGAATAGATTCAAGAAGGGATGGGATATATACAAGGGGCATCAGTTAATAATAAGTCACAGAAACTCGGTCAGCTGAAAAATATGATCGAGTAATACATAGTAGTTCAGAGTAGAGCAAAGGAGTCGCTACTACTGCACATTATCTCCTATTTTATTGGACTGCTCCCTTGGATCCATCTTGATCCCATTCGGGCTATCCCTTGACGGAGATAAGCATAACAATAGAAGCTGGAGTAGAACCCAATACAAGCCCAATTCATTGTTTCGTGTAATCGATCTATTCCCATAGACGCCTCAATGTTCCAGTCTTAGTTATTGTCAAACCCTTCGGGTTCCAACACAGACGTGGAGATGTCACGTGAGGTTGCAACAGGCAACCTGGGCTGAATACCATCACGGGCCTTGATTTCCAGCACGGAGGATTCAGTGGGAACTTGCTAGACTAGAGCTCGATTTGGACCGTCGTAATCCTGTTGGGAATCGACCAAGGCGTCAGTCAAATTAAGTTTCAGGGCTGACTAACTCTCGAAACCTGTCCTGGGTCTCCGTTGTCTTGAATTCATTCCAGCATCCGTCGCGTCGCCGGAGCCGTGGTTCGGCCGTAACCGTACTTGTCGTAGAGCCAGGTTCGTTCCGTTGTTTGACCAAGGCAGCGCAGGCTTCGAATAGCGTCTCGCTAGACCGGGTATGTTGGGTTAGGCATGGGCACAATCACCAACAGACGGTCCTTTCCTAATTCCCTATCCTACCTATTTCGAACTCCGTCTGCTGCTGTGATGAGGTTGCAACGACGTGCATAAAAGTACCCTTTCTCACGATCACCTCCAAAGTCGTATTGGACTCGTGCGGAGAGGTACTTTAACTCGTCCAGTGTCATGTTCCCCTTCCCCAAGCACGACCACATTTTCACCCAATCACAGCCGCTGTGACACTGGCTAGACCCTGTCCAAGTCTTAGGAAAGCACGCAGGGCCAACCAGTCTACAGCTACGCTATTCCCCAATGGGCCTAGCCGTGAAAATGGAGAGTCCACATCCACCTTGGCCCGAGAACCAGAGACCACCAACAACTCCTCCGTCACATCAGCCTGCACCACATCTTCTCTCTCACCAAAGCCTCGTCAGCAAAACGAAGCCCTTTCCCCCCAAGACAGAAAAGGGCCAGAGACACAGAATTATACGGGCGACGGTCTCTTTTTTGTTTCCTTTTGCCCCTTGTTACTTCGTGTCTCGTTTTGCTTCTTAATTATACTCGTTTTCTCTTCACCCTCCTCGCCACACTCCCTTGTACACTCCCCTTGCCTCCCCAGCCTCAAGTGCACGCGTGCTTGCTCAGTCAGATAGCCTTACGACCCTTCGTTCCGCCGCCCTGGCTTCCGCGTCTCCATCACCTTCGATCTCCTGTGTTTCGATCGTGTCGTCCCCTTTCCGGTCTCGGGCCTGAGGTTAGCCTCATATCGAAAGCCCTTCGCGTCCGCTGTCGATATCCGTCCCCTTGTCGACATATCTCAATAACGACCATATTGCCGCAGAAGTTGCCGGCACCACCAGTCTTCTCTCAAATCGAGGCCAGAGAGTTTGATACCAGTGGAGTCAAAGCTCGAAAACACCGAACGCCGTTAGAAAACCAACCTTAAGTTCCGGTCAAGCATCCGCATGTTCGGCACAAACACAGTCTTTCCTCTTTCGCGCTTCTTGTTCCCCACGCAGCTTAGCTGCTCCAACAACACATCTCTGATACTACGAACCTTGGAGCTCCGCAACCAGTCTTGATACTGATACCATCAAGACTGCCACATCGGAACTCGTCCCAAGCCTCGTGCATTTGACGGATGAACACCAACACACACAAACAACGACAGCATCATGACACCATCCCCCGCAACTAGCCAGGCTCTTGAGCCTCGTCACCCCAAACCTTCACAAACAGTATCCGTCAACATCTCTGAGGGGACCCAGAACCGCTCCCGCCGCTTCCAGCTCGAGGTGAGCGAGTGTGTCGAGACTAAGACTGTTACGACCACTACTCGTCTCACGCGAAAGTTCCCTCAGGTCTTCGTTCGTGACCCTGTACCTCTGGAGAACCTAGACACAAAAGAGTATCCTCTCGCTATGAAGCCTACTCCCCCAGAACTGATTAGGTTCTCGTATAACATGCCAGGTGCTATTGAGACTGACGATGAAGTTGAAGATGAACCCACAGATCACCAGGTTAGTTTTCACGTTGTGCTCCCTACTTGCCATCCGCAACTACCATGAAGAACAGACCATGCTAACATGTACACAGTTGTCCTGCAATTCTCGTTCTACGCCCACTCAACTTAAATCTGAGTCCCCTCAAGAATCCAACCTCGTCCGGATACCCAAGCATCGATCACAATCTCCATCAGAAGGATACCCTCGCCGTTCCCGCGCTTCTAGAGCTACCACTATAGATTCCCCCGAGTCTTCAGCACCCACTTCGAATCCTCGACGACCTGGTCGCTCCATTCCCCTTAACGCAGTATCGAATAAACTTCGTCGCTCTATTGCCCACAATTCGAATCGACAAGGAGAAAGGTCATCTAGACCTTCCGGGGGCTTCCTTGCTACTCCTGATACTTCAGAAGTCGTTGGTGCGGCTGAAAGACCAGCTCGTCGACGCTCATCACACCATGAACGAAACCAATCACCCGAAGCACCTTCCTCGGCTGTCAGCCCTCAATACGAAGCCGCCAGCCCTGTAGAGAGTGATTCACATACTGTCTTTAGCAGCAATGTCGCTACCCCGCCAATTACTGATGCTGACGCAGAACCATTCGCTGATGCTGATGGATCTTTACAACAACCTATCCGTCCCTTTAATCCCCGTCCCAGTATCGATGTCGTTGCCGCCCAAGATGCTAGTCTTCCTAGTCCCAGACTGTCGCCTACCTTGGCAGCCGCTCAGCTACATACTGCCGATGATGAGGATGAGACTCAGCCTAGTTTCCAGAGCTCGAACCTTGATCCCTCAAGATGGCTTGACGAATCACAGCCAATGGAAGATGACTCCTTGACTGCTCTCGTTCGTACTGGCCATTCCCAGGACGATTACGCCCTTGCTCGCACTGATGCTGCCCCTCGAGGTGTCGATTCACTACAAGTCGTCGATACACAGACACTCCTGGAGGCATTCGACTCCATGAAAACCGAAATGAAGACATTCATGATGTACCAGTTCCTTCGTCGGTGCCCTCGTCCTACCCTCCGCGTTGTGGCCAACGCTGTGAACCCTGCACTCAAATGTGATTTTCTCCGACAGTTACCCCTTGAACTTGGATATTCTGTTTTGTCTCATCTCGATCACCGAGATCTATGTCGAGCTGCACAAGTCTCAAAGCACTGGCGAAACATTGTTGACCGCAATGAAACAGGGTGGAAGGAACTGTTTGACCGAGATGGCTACACGCTCCCACCTGGGGAACTTCAGAAAGCCATTATCCAAGGTTGGGGCTGGCAAGATCCTGTTGGTGCAAGTGGGTACGAAAAGGATTTGAGCATGCGAACCCGGTTGACTTCAACTGAGCACGAGCTTACCCGGACTCTTCGACAAGAGACAGCCTCCAAGTCTCGGGCTTCCAAGCGCAAGCGAGCGATCAACACTTATTCGGCCGAGCGATCTAAGCGACGTGCCAGTGCACAGGAAGCCGTGGCTCGTGAAGAGAACAAGTCGCAGCCCGAGGCTCGTCAACACAAGTCGGAAGGACCACTGTCTGCCGCAAATGCTGCTGCTACAGCTGTCCCTGATCCTCAGCTTGGACTGCCTAGCCTTCGCGAGCTTCATCTATACAAGTCGCTTTACCGCCGCCATCACATGATCCGTAAGAGTTGGACCAGCGGCGAGGTCAAACCTGGCCACGTCGCTTTTGCAGCTCATCCTCGTCACGTTATTACGTGTCTCCAGTTTGACGAAGACAAGATCATTACAGGTAGCGACGATACGCTCATCCACATCTACGATACCAAGACGGGCAAGCTCCGCAAGAAGCTTGAAGGTCATGAAGGTGGTGTCTGGGCACTGCAGTATGAAGGCAACATGCTGGTGTCTGGTTCTACTGACAGATCTGTTCGCGTCTGGGACATCGAACGTGGCCTTTGCCAGCAGGTATTCTACGGACACACTAGTACTGTCCGTTGCCTGCAAATCCTGATGCCCACCGAGACAGGGAGGGATTCTAGCGGACAGGCCATCATGCAGCCCGAGAAGCCGCTCATCATCACTGGCTCCAGGGACAGCCAGCTCAGGGTCTGGCGACTTCCTGAAGTTGGGTCCCGCCGGTATATCCAGACTGGCCCCCCAGCTCATGAATCCGACTGCCCTTACTTCATCCGAGTGTTGGCCGGACACACTCATTCTGTTCGCGCCATTTCCGCTCATGGTGACACCCTCGTCAGTGGATCTTATGACAGCACTGTTCGGGTTTGGCGTATCAGCACCGGCGAGGCTCTCCATGTGCTCCACGGACACTCTCAAAAGGTTTACTCTGTCGTCCTCGACCATGAACGTAATCGTTGTATCTCGGGCTCGATGGATTCGCTGGTCAAGATCTGGGATCTTGCAACTGGCGCATGTCTGTACACTCTCGAGGGACACAGTTTGCTCGTGGGTTTGTTGGACCTTCGCGATGAGCGACTGGTGTCGGCGGCGGCCGACTCGACTCTTCGTATCTGGGATCCAGAAAATGGCAAATGCCGCAATACTCTGATGGCGCATACTGGGGCTATTACCTGTTTCCAGCACGATGGCCGGAAAGTCATTAGTGGCAGTGAGAAGACGGTCAAGATGTGGGATGTCCGAACTGGCGAATGCGTTCAGGACTTGTTGAGCGATCTCAGTGGTGTTTGGCAAGTCAAATTTGACGAACGCCGATGCGTGGCTGCTGTCCAGCGCGACTCACTCACCTACGTCGAGGTATGTTACAGCGCAGATAACGAGTAACAAGTGCTAACATGATGCAGATTCTTGACTTTGGAGCTGTCCGAGACGGCAAGCCACCAGAGGAACTCGGCAAGCGTATCCTTCTCAACGAGCCTGAGGTTCGGGCCATGATTGAGGAAGAAGCTTAATACATCACATTACGGATGAATGGATGACGGACTACGCATATAGGCAATATGTTTTTTATTCGCAACGGGTCGTTCTACAGATGGGCAACCGATGAAACACCGGCGTTGAGGTATCGTACATTTACGCATAAACAACACACATAGTTACGAAGTACCAGCATGAAACGGGCGGGCGGGCGTTTGTTGCTATTGGGATGGATGCATGCATATACCTATTGTTTTTATTCAGAAGTTTGATACATGTCACGGAGGCTCAGGGCAGACAGAGGTTCAACCTTTTGTCTCGCGATGAGCTGAAAGATATATGAACAAAAGCCATGCTTAGGGGGTCAGCATGCGGTTATAGGAGTCAATGAATTTGGTGCACTTTATCGAGTCTCGGTCCGTGATGTTTGTGAACGTTGCCTTCGTAGATTCCGCGGTGCGGTCGTGTTCCGCTCATGGTGATACGGGCTACAAAGGATCTTGACCGTTTGAGGTCGAGGAACGAAGATCGAAGGATTTCTGGGTCGATTGGTGGAGATGACCTAATCGTAAGCGTACACGGACAAATTACACGTTTCGCAGTTTTAAAATGAAGAGCCCTGTTGTATGAAAAAGCTGTTGCTATGGCTGTTGCTGATTTGGCAATAACTGACTAAAACGTTTGTTTCGTGAAGCTTGGAAATAAGCTTGTTGAACGATGGCCGTTGATAACTTTAAGGCCCAGTCCCGATGATACCGAGCTGAAAGCAAGGCTCCAGTCCAGGCTGACTTGCTTATGATCCTTGTTTGTGGGTTACGATAAAAAGCGCGCATCCGATATGATCAGATCGGGAGGCAATACTCCGCCAAGTACGGAGTAAGGAGCCTTGGGAGGCATCATAAGGAACGCAAAGGACTAGAATACCTAAATCTAAGGTCCATAGAGTCTAAACTTCGTTATGCGAAGTTTACCTAAGTCTTTCTGTCACTTAAAATAAAGGTCCTGGGTTTTCTTTCGGAGCCTAGGGGAGGCATCATATTGCCTCATCTGGGGGCAGATCAGCGCAGGGCGTGATCGGGTTTTATTGTGACCCATCTACATCTGACGTGGGGAGGGTATTTAGGCAGTCACGGCCCCTCATTCCTTGGGCATTGTTTTGTTCGAGGTTAAAGAAGTGATACAATGGCTTGGCTGAAGGATTTTGTTGGTAAAGTGGGAGATGAGTATAAGAAACAGGTTCAGTTACAGCAGCAGCAGCAGCAGCAAAGGCAGAGAGAGTCGGCAAATAATGGACAAGGAACGAATCAAGGATACCAGCACAGCGAATATCAGAGCGGTTCGCCTTCGGGATGGCAGCAGCAGTATCAGACTGGGCAGCCTCAGTATCAACAACCTCAGACTCAGTACCAGCCTCAATCACCGCAATATGCACTACCTCAAACACCACAGTACCAACCTCAACATCAACAATATCCCCTTCCACCATCACCATATCGCCCACCGAGCGCTCAATCCACTCAGGCACCTTCACACCCCTACACCACACCAACAACAACACAGCCAGCTTCACAAACTTATCCTCAGAGTCCATATACCCCTCAAGCACATACCCAACAGCTCGAAACACAATGGCGCGAAGCAGAGCGTCTCGCAGCACACTACAAAGCAGAGTATGAAGCTCAAATGAAGAAAGCTACAGAAGATCTCGCCGACATGAGAATTGAGCAAGAGAAACAGGCCCAGGAGCTAGAGAAGTTGAGAGCCGAGGAGGCGAGGAACTACCAACTTGCGGAGGAGGAGCTGGTGAGAGAACAGCAGAGATTGTATGATGAGATACAGAAACAGAGACAAGAGGTGGAGAGACCACCGTTGCCACCGAGGATTAATACTGACGTGGAGGATGCTGCACCGCCTTTACCGATGAGGCCTGTTTCCACAGCTGGGAGTGTGAGTCCTGCACAACGACCGATATCGTATGCAGCTCCGCCGGCTCAGAACTCGTATCTTTCACCGCAGAGTCAGACAGAGGTGCCTGTTGGTCCTTCGCAAAGCTATATACCACCGCCTCCACCCGGACCTCCTCCTGCTCAGGCTACGACCCCAATCCAACCACAGTCTGGTCAGTATATGTCGCCTGCTGTCGTGACTCCTGTGCAGGCTTCGCAGCAGACACCATATTATCCTCCTCCGCCACCAAGCCCTCAAGCACAGCCTTCTCCTAGAGCTCAGGAGCAGACAAATCAACGGAACTCATATCACGCACCAGATCCAGCAAGTCCTCAACCACAACAGGCATTCACTCCATCTTATCCACCACCACCACCTATGCAAAGTCCACCTCAACAACAGCCTATCGCTGAACCCAGGCATGTCTCTGCGCCTAAGCCTCCTCGCGTCAGAACCCCTGAGCCAGCACAGCTGCATGCCTGCGGTGCAAAAGCAGGTCTCGAATGCTCAGGTTCACTAACATCCTTCCCCCAGCACTGGTTCTATCACGCTGCTGTACCAGAGTTCGTCATTTGTGCTCGTTGCTATGTGGATCATATCTATGATACCAAATTCAGGGACTCATTCCGAAAGGTCTTCTACAACGATGGACACAAGCGCAGATGTCGATTTAACACCAGACGGATCAAAGAGACGTTACTCCCTGAAGCCATTGAGTCTGGCAGTCTTGATGAACTTGTCGAGTTTATGGGGAGAAGAATTAGTATCAAGGACTGCAGAGAACAAAACATCGCTGAGGGAGAGTCGTGGTACAAAGCAGCTGACATTCCAAACGGGACAGTTTGCGAAGCCTGCTTCGAGGACAGTCTCATAACTTCGTCGTTTGCCAAATATTACCAGCTCTTACCCAGCCAAGGCGGTGCTTATTGCGATGTAAGCATGTGGTTCCTCAAACGCAAGTTCATCGACTATGCGAAAGAGAACAAATGGGCCCAATTCTGTCAAGAGTTCAACCAGCGCGCACAAATAGCGGAATGTCCCAAGATCAACACTATCAACGCCAACGAGCGTACATGGTACAAGCCTAAGAATGGACCGAGTGGCCTACAAGCCTGTGCAGCGTGTTATCACGACTACTTCTATGCTTCGGAAGATCAGGATAAATGGCAGCAGGTCACTGGAGGAAACTTCCAGACCAGGTGTGTTCTTGGGCAGTTGAACCACATCATTCCAATGCATCAGGCGCTGGATGATGAGGATAGAAGTATCTTCTGGAATGCAGCGTGGGAAATGGACAAGTTTCCTTTTTGTGACAGGGAGGGAACGAAAGGAAGCTCGTGGTACATCCCGACCAGCGATCCTCCCAACTGGGGAATATGCGCGGCGTGTTATGAAGGCATCATCAAACCAATTGGAGGGGCACGATGGTTCATGAAAGACAACACCACCAAGCCGGACGAGTTGTATCTCTGCGGCTTCAGCTTGGGTCATCTACGAGCGGTACAGGCCCTCGAGGCATATGCCAGCGCACGAAATTGGGGAGATAGCAAGCTCTTTCTCGACTGGACTTCACAATGGGGCCATGTTCCACAATGTCCAAGGAAGAACTTTTGCAAGAATAGGCGGTGGTGGGGATGGGGAGTCTTGGCGATCTGCGAAGATTGCTATGCTTCCTTTGCAAAGGGAACAGCACTCGAGCCTCGCTTTGCACTCACTGGTGTGAGAGACTCAGAAACAGAGCGTATGTGCGATATCTACTCACCGCGCATGAGAGGTCTATACACCGAAGCCTGCAGAACTGGGGATCTAGAAGGTCTCTTGGCTGTTGCAGAGCAGAGACGTGTCGTTTACACACAGACAATCATGCAATGTAAGCAGATCCTCAGTCAGCAAAGGATAGCAGCCATGCGGGCGCAGATGTTGGGCTCACAGGGCACGTTTTATAAGAACTTGGGAAGGACTCACGATCTTAGTGTGGGACATAGCTATACTGTTGGTAACTCGTATGCTGGGTATGGCCATGCAAATGAATGGGTTATGCAGGGGTATTCGTACGATAGGCAGTCCAGAGAGGCTGCGGCTCAGGTCACGAGCGGAGGGCATCTTGTGAGGATAGAGATGCTTGAGGCGAGGTGGAGCGAGGTTGAGTAAATATGGCAATGCTCTCAATGAATCATAACTTCAATAGGTAACTTACACAAACATCAAGGTCAAATTCTGGTTCATAACTTTTCTGCGTAGCGTACACATGTCCAACTTACAGCCCGTTTTAAACGCCTAGAATACCAATTCCCAAACATCCAAAGTTGAAGTCCCCATCTTGAGTCCCATCCCCGACGCCGCCTTTCCAAGAATCAAGTATTTCCCATCCCAACTAAACGACGCCGCCGTGACAAACCCGCTCTGAAACTTAATCGTATACAGCACCCTCCCCGAGTACATATCACTTACGTCGACACCGTCATCTGTTCTACAGCACAAGAAGCGACAGTCCGCCGATACAGCGATGGGCCAGCCCTCGCGTGTTCTTCGCCCGCTGAGGTTGTACGACTCGAGGGCTGCAGTGCCGTGATTCCAGTGGAACACCGTGTCGCCCCATAACGAAACGATGACTTCTCCATCGGGCGACGTTCCGAGGAATATGGGCTTCTTCCATGTATCGGTCTCGAGCTTGGCGATCGATGCGCGGGTTTCTACGTTGGTTATGCGAATCGTGCCGTCGCGAGACTGTGTGATGAGAAGCTTGCTGTCTGGTGTGAACACAGCGTGTGTGACCTCATCCATATGACATGGAATCACAACGCTCGCCCTGTTGACATTCGCACTGCAGTCCATGAGCCCAACCCGGCCTCTCGTGCTTCCCACCGCAAGCCAGTTCCCGTCCTGCGAGAACGCAAGTGGCTTTCCACCAGGCCATTTACAAACCGCGATTTTCCGTCCATTGATGTAGTCGCCAAGGTAAACAACCGGTTTCTTGAAGTTGATGCCATCATGGCTCGCCGCATTGAGACCCTTGCCGTCCTCCTCGCTAAGATATGCCCACTGACGACCATTGCGCGAGAAGATCATGTTAACACCGTGCTGATTCTGTAAGCAGGACACTTGATTGGCTTTTGTGTCGTAGAATCGCGTAGGGGACTCGAGGGTTGAGATTGCGATTGCGGGGGCGTTGTGGCGAGATACGTACGCGGTTTCGACGACTTCATGGTTGGAGAGTTCTTTCTTGGCGAGGTGGCGGAGTGAGATGCGGAGGGGCGTTGTAGAGGTTATACCGATGGCGTTGTAGTCCGGAATAGGCGGCTCGTTCGTCTCTGAGTGAGGAGACGACGCAATTGTTCTGAGAGGTCAATATACTGAGTAACATCTGTGAGAGGAGACATACTCTGGATGAGCGATGCTGCTGTTGCTGTGATCTCGACTATCTGCGTCATCAATTGGTGGTGGAGCAGCAGATGAGCTTTCAGAGATAAAGTCTTGAGTAGCTTCAATGAATTCTGTAATGATGGACCGTTGACTCTCAACGCGAGGGTCTTCGCTGTCCGATTCTTGGAGGAAGCGTGAGCGGATAGTTGATGCCTCTTGAAGAATCTGAGAGCTGCTGTAGCCGGGAAGTTCTCTCTCACCATCATGAGGCTGAGAATTGATGGCTCTGTGAGAATGTTAGTAGATATCACATAAAATAAGATGAGGGGAACTTGCAGTAACACACAGTCAAGTCCTAGACTCATCGCACTTCTCAAACCCTCAAGCAACTTGGCAAAGGGCGACAACCTCTCGGCAGTATGTTCCAACCACGAGGGCGTCCTCTCCTCTGCCGTCCTTCCCGTATCCAACGCGTCATCCGCCTCCTCCAACAACTCCCCAGCCTCACTAACAACCCCCTTGATCGCCTCGTCCAACCTTCCCGGCAGCCGCGCACTTCCGGACTCCAGAGCCTGGGCGTTGTGATGCAGCAGCCTCGCTACCATCTGCAGCTCCGCGAGCTCCCGGGACAAGCTAGCGAGGTCCAGCCTCGCCTGCGGATAATACGTGACGAAGTTGCGCAGACCGTCTACGACGTGTGTCGTGGAGGTCTGCAGCGCGGAACAGAGGGAGGATATTGAGGACATGGTTTGTTCTACTGATGTGATTGATGATGTGAGGTTGCGTTACGAATACCGATGGTGCGGGATAATTTGGTGGAGACACTACGGATATCCGGAATTGATTGACGCGGGGAATGGAATTGCTTGTTACTTGCTTTTTCCCAGTGGTTGATGGTTAAGATATTAGATGTCATGTCTATTGTTGGCATGGAGGAATTGGATCGAATTGGGGGCTATAGAGACTGGATTGAAATGACATGATTGTCCGTGATCTGGGCTAAGAAGGATCCGGGGTTCGATTCAGGTAGTTCGATGGGGTGATTGAGTCGATGAGGCAGGGATTGCGCAACTTTAACGGTGTCAAGTTATAGGGTATATACTACTCTCTGCTGTGTTGAACGTTGAACGCAGCATTTCCGGCCATTGCAAGTCAATTTTACTACTAAGAACTGTAACCTTCTCATGACTCGGCTCATATCGGAACTCTTCATGACCCTTTGAGTGTTACCTACGTATTTGCCAAGACACAAGATCAAGTTGCGGGGTGAAATCTTGGGGACCCCGACAATCGGGCCAGAGCCTGACTGACGTTGACGATGATGATGAGTGACAGCTCAAGAAACATTAAAACAAAGCCACCACAAACAGGACGAGCTATTGAAATAAGACAGAGTCGTAGTGAACCACGACACGAGACATCAAGTGGAGCAAAGGTCAGATACATATCCCGTCTTGAGGCCTTCAACGCAGCTTTTCCTGTTTATTTCACTCAAGACAGGTCTAGGGTGAGCCAAGCCCGCCGATCAGTCCCATACCATTCGGAGGAGCAGGATCTGCCACGGGAGGGCTAGGTAGACTAATGGTTGCTTTTCCTTTTTCTCCGTAGGGGACTAGCCTAGCCTAGCCTGGGGAGACTGCCACATGGCATCGTCTGCTTCAATCCGAGCAAATGTCTCTTCTTGGGTTGGTTTGTTGTGTTGTTATCGACCCATGTGTTTCTTTGGGCAGAGACGAGAAATTGTGGCAGTGAGTGATTATTCGAAGCTGAGTACCTACGATGGGTGAGAGTTTGCTTTGCCACAGGCTTATGTGGCCCTGACAACAAAAAAAATATCTCTGATAATAGTGCTCATCTGTAAGCATCTGACTTGCGAGTCGAGACCTTCCGTGGGGGAAGAAGTGTGACAAGGCCAGCTGAAAGACAAGAGGAGAGAGGAGACTAAAGTCAGCCACAGCAGTCGTTGGCCAAGTGTGGCTCAGCCATTCATTGGGCTTGACCTCAACTTCCAGATTGATTCATGCTACGCTCTCTTTCATCCCCGTGACCAACACAAAGAGGGAACATCCTGGCAGGCCCGGCAGCACAAGATCGACAGCCTTCACATCTCGTCTCGTACGGAAACGCATCCCCGCATGCCGGACCAGCCATCTTCTTTTCTTCCTTTCCTTCTCCCAGGTTCTCCTGCTTCTAGTTCCTCCCCAATTGTCGGTATCGAGACTCTCGATACCACCTACGTAGGCGGGCGGGCACGCGCCCTGTCAGTATTTGATAGGGTGCCAGACAAACCACATGTGTGATGCGAATTGGCGCGCGCTGCGAGCCTTAGCGGGCCTCGAGAGAGAGAGGAACGAAAAAAACAGGGATGCGCCCTGTTGGGATGCTATGCACAGGCGCCTGACGAAGGAGGTGGGCTCTTGGGACCAATCGGCAGAGACTCCAGGTGATGGAGGTGAGACGATATGGGCGTCAACTTGCGAGGGACTGTGATTTCGGTATCGTGTTGGAGATTCAGGTTTGAGTCTGCGTACACGATACAGGACAGTGAGTGACACGAGATTTACCGAGCAAGAGACTCTGGACAGATACAACGCTCGTCATACCGTAGTGTTCAAAGATGGACGGTTGATTGAGTCAAATATCTTGATCACATCGTCCAAATCTCCATCTGCAATGCGATGCGGGATCCAACTGTAACACGACCTCATCATCGTGCAGCTTGTCACACTCTGGGCCTATTCGCTTACAGCTACTGTGCCTGAGAATCACCATCAGCCAGTCGGTCTCGATAGTCCAGTCCAGTTAACCAACCCGTCATTTAACAGCCCAACCCATCCATCCATCCATCCCTTGCAATCCATGCCATGGTCGCTCTGCCGCCTTGGGACAAACTCAAACCGATGTACCATACTGATTGATGTGAATGCACCTTCTGCATGTCCATCTGCCCACGGGGGGTTTATTTGATTTGACACTTACAGTACATACCAATTCTGTATAACCACTTATCAACCCCTTTCCCCATCCTCTTCCTCTTTTTTTCTTTATCCTCTCTACCTCACTCACCTTATTACATACTCTTTCTTGCTCAAATCTGGGATTACCCTGCCCCTCTACTCCCGGGTTTTCCTCACCGACAAATCCACCGCCTCCAACAAGCTTAGCTTTTCCACTTTCACCTGTTTTCCCCTCCAGCTCCAGCTGCCTCCTAGACAAAGACCCTTTTTTTTTCCCTCGTCCATTTCCATCAAGTGGACCGAACTCTCTGTTCCCCGGCGCCACCGCCTAGAGAAACTAACTTACGTGCTCCGGTCTCTTGAGCCACAGCGAGCTAGTCCCCTGCAATTGAACCCCCGGAGGCCGCTGTACCGCAACGCTCTGGGCTACCTCTTTCAGTGGTTATACCGGTCGGTACAAAGCAAGGAAGCTGACCGACCTCATATTTTTCTCGGATTACCCATTTCTCATCCTTGTGTTCCCCGCCCACTTTTTTGATCTCTCAAACTCACCCCCACTGCGGATCAACCTCAGCTCATCCATCCATTCCATTCCCACCGCGGGAACCGGGAAAGCGTGAATCATTTTATTCCATCGCGCTCCCTATTTCTTGTAAAGGGGATCCTAGTCCTTGATCGGATCCTATCCTTCAAGAACGGGCTGGGCGTTGTTCGTGCTTGCCCTTGTCCTTGTATCTACCTCGTCAACTTCGTTGCGGTCTGAGTCTGAGTCTGTCGCATTGGGAAGCATCAGCTCCTTATATTGTCCTGTCTCGTCTGTCTGTCTCATCACGAACCAGAGATAGACATTCCGACAGACAAGTAGAGAGAGCTGGCCTCCTCCCTTCGACATACCTATATCCTGCGCATCTACAACTCTTGCTCTCACCTCGTCGCACGTTTGCGACTTAGAGCAGGACTACAAGACCTACACCGCTGCCCAACATGGCCCTCGAACAGACAATCACCATTGTTAACAACTCCGGCAAGATTATCAAGACCGTTCGTCACCCCTTCGCGCTTGCGCTTTCCAACCTTGGCTAACAATTCCCAGGGCAAGCAGCTCTTTTCCATCTTCAAGGAAGCTCAGGGCAACTACAAAGACAAGAAGGCAGAGATCAAAGCCCAGCAGGGTGTGCAGCGCTCTCAATCCTTCGACGTCAATGCTCAGCCTCAAGCCTTTCCTGTAGAACATTTTCACATCGACGATGACCGCTCCCGATATTATCCTCCTCGCGCTGGTGACCAGCGCAGCGAAGCTGGCTCACAACGCAGCCGCCGATCGCGAAGCGTCCACTCGCGACATCCTCGAGAGGACTTTGCCAGTCGCCGTGCGCTGACCCTTGATAACCTCGAGAGGCACACCGAGATTTCCGCCACAGCTCCCAGCAAAGCTCCCACCCGAACTGTATACAAGGAGATCCCCATGGAGCTTGCCATGCCTCAGCGCAGCATGGCTCCCTCTGCCTACGGCGCTGGCCCTATGGTGCCCCGAAACCGATCGACCGGAGAACTAGTACAGATGAGGCCGCGCAAGGAAATCGACATGGACCTCGCCTATGGAAGCGTCCCCCCCGATCTGAAGGACCGCACCGATCTGGACCCGCAGTACTATGATGAGAAGCAGGCCATGGGTCTTGTTCACCGCGTCGAGGGTCTCCTAACCGAAGCTAAATGTATCCACCATTCGGCTACAACGACAATGGCCGAGCTCCAGAAGAACCCAGACCATGCGGCGGCCGTTGCGCTCTCGCTTGCTGAGTTGTCAAAGATGGTCAAGAAGACATCGCCCGCTTTTCTGGGTCTTCTCAAGAGTGGATCGCCAGCTGTCTTTTCTCTCTTATCGTCCCCGCAATTCTTGATTGGCACGAGCATCGCTGCTGGTGTCACTGTTATCTGCTTCGGAGGATGGAAGATCTTCCAGAGAATGAAGGAGGAGAAGGCGGCGCGGGAGGCCTTAGCGTATGAGGGCGTGCCTATGGATCGTCCTGCACCTCTGCGAACCCAGAGCGAGTACGGTGTCGAGTATGGCCCCGGTGTCGATGAGGCCCTTATCCTTGATGACGACCTGAGCTCAATTGAGACATGGAGACGAGGCATTGTGCCATGTGGAGAGGATGAGAGTGAAGTCGACATGGAGCTTATCACACCCTTGGCCGACAGGGAGACAAGAAGCCGTTATGGCGGAGATGATTTCGACACAAAGTCCCGCCGAAGCACAAGAACGAGTAAAACACACGAGAGCTCACGAAGTCACAAGACCCACCGAACAGACGACAGCCGCCGTAGCCATCGCAGCCACAGGAGTCGTCGTGATGATGACGACAGGAGTACACGACGTGAGGATTACGCAGAGAGCATCGCCGACAGTGAGCGCAGCCACCGCTCATCAAGGAGTAAGCGTTCTGAGAGGACCGAGACGAGGTCAATCGATAGCCGAAGCAGCAGCCGACGAGACGACGAATCACAAGTCACTGTGCGACCCAAGGTCAACCGCAACAACAGCAACATGCTCAAGGCCCTCTTCAAGAACAAGGAGAAGAAGGAGCGCTCACTTGTCATGGCATAACGATCTCGCGGGATTTAATACTCCTCATATCATACCACATTTTTATCTCATTTATTTTTGCATATTACCCTGGCGCATTTTAAAGACCGGTGGATGCCAACTTTCACGGTAGACGAGACAAAGATTTACATTACATTACGGACTTTTTCTTCTTCTTCAAGTACAGAAAGATCATGGATGGGCGAAGACGAATGCCCTTCCCACCAGCGATTTATTCCCTTTGGTTATTTTTTGTTATTTCGTTTCCTTTTTATGAATACTATGAAAGATTGCTCTTGCACACGCTTGAGTGGAGGTGGAAATTATTGCATGACGCACGGAAGACAGATGACGGAGCTGTTTGCATTGGGTTGGGATTTTTTGTACTTAGGTAGCCCTGAGGGGCATGTATGCCAATCAATCAATACATGAGAAGTTTTATGCTTCTTTTTTGGATTGTCAATTTGTGTGCCTTTGTCCAAAGATTGTGACGTTTGTCGTGGCATTTTGATGATATCAGGTTTGGTTTGGTGGGGGTTTTGTAAGCGAGATGTGAAGTGTCTGTCACCATGCAGATTGACGATGGATGCGTTGGCCGAGCTAACATGCTTGGATTGCGTGACTATTGCTTCGTCGTGATTGGTGTACAGTTGTATGTGGCTGCTTGCCCTTTGCTTTGTGATATTTACTGTTGTTTGGTGTGATCTCCTGACTACCTACAATGGTGTTGAGCAAAGATATCCGTTTGCCTCGATGCTGCCCATTCATTGCTTGCCGAAACCCGTCCAAGACCTCACAGCCGACAGCAAGTTTGAAGCAAGCTTAGTAGTTTGCCCCGGAGTGCAAGAAGACTTCTGATGTTGAATTGAGGTGATCAAAGTACGTAGTCTAAGATCCTCTAAGATCCTCTAAATCTATACTAAATTGTGCCAAGTTTGCCTAAGGCTTTTTATCACCTAGGATAGAGGTCCTAAGTTTTATTGCATCCCCTTGTTTGCCTAAAGTAATTTG
Organism: Fusarium pininemorale; assembly: GCA_002165215.1. Taxonomy (NCBI): domain Eukaryota; kingdom Fungi; phylum Ascomycota; class Sordariomycetes; order Hypocreales; family Nectriaceae; genus Fusarium; species Fusarium pininemorale. Next base: position 292,610 of record NFZR01000026.1, on the reverse strand, counting down.
TGCTTTTGTAACTGTGAGGAATGCTACACAGCGTTTTTATGTTTGCCCTCTCCTTGTGGATGCAGTGTTGCCTTGACAGTAATGTAGCTTGTCCATGCTTGCAAATTGATTGACCTGAAGCACCAACTTATAAGAAACATGATTGAGCAACATGTAGTTTTGATTGTACAGCTGATACATGGCTTCTTATTCGCAAAGTTTGTGGTGATGATGGTGTCGCTTGTCTCGTCTTTGCTTCGTCAAAGATGTCTAAACGAGACATTTACTCAGCGATTGTCAGCTTGTCTCCCTTTTTATTTGCGCAAAAATGGTAAATGGGTTTGGATAGATGTCTTGAAGATGACGCGTCGTTGAAAACTGTCGTTCTGTGAATAGAATGGATGAGTTTGCATGTGTCCCTGTATAAGTATAAATACCCCCTCCTTCTCCGATACGCTCCCTTCTTCTTTTTGTTCGTCAACAACAACTCAATAATATATACTAAACCATCATTTCATCGATGAAACAACCAGAGACTGACATAGAAATCCCAGATCAGTATCTTCTGTGAACCTCTTGGGCAGACCATACTGGTTTCTCAAGCCCGTGAACATCAATCAGCATCTATCTCTGTGATGGCGGCAACGTTGCTGCGAGAGATGACAGGGTCTCGCGGGCCTGAGACCCCGACTATCAAGACGACCCATGTCTCGGGCTATATATAAATGACCATTTACAACAAGGTCTAGCATCGCTATCAGTACGTTGTCCCATACCTTACCTTACTGAGCACTTACACTAACATTGGAGCCTCAGTCTGGAGTTGTCAAACGGAGAGTAGATCTACACAACAACGGGAGACTGGAGTGTTAACCATACAATATGGTTGGCATCTCATTTCGAGACATGCTGTATATATACATGCCGCCAACCTGCCAGATAAAGTTGGATCAGCTGCAAAACGAGCAAGATGCCTTACCCCCTTCACTCGTTCCGCTGTCCACCAAGTTTGGAAAGATGCTGGATGCCATCCCCAATCATAAACCTCAACGCTACAGCTCTGTTTGCTCTTCCTGGCTTTCCTCAAAGTAAACTCTCACAACAACATCAACTCTGAAGCCATAGCGATACTTTCATCCCCCATTGCCGTCACGTCCAGGAATCTCTCACCATGGGTTCCCTCCTCCCTCTCGAGTTTCAAAGTACTACTCAACGATTTACATCTTGAGGATATAGGCGATGGTGAAGAATTTGAGGAGGGCTAGACAAGACTCCCTCCTCAGTAACGCGAGTAGCCGGCCGGGACAAAGATGGGATATGCTACGTCAGGATCCTCGGTAACGTCCACTCACTGCAGTGACTTTGTACCCTCAGCCTCTATATGCTGAACCGCTCAGTGCGGCGGTCAAGGGGCTTCACAGGTGAGCGCCAAGGAGTTGTCATGCTGTTCTCGGAGAGGTTCGTCATAGTCTCCGTGAACATTGTTACAGTTGAGAACCTGAAGCCCCCTCCCTCACCTCTCCGAAAGTGTCATTGTCAATCGGAAGTGATCCAGGCGCCATACCACGCTCAGCAACAAGACAGCTCTCATCACCCTCGTTGGTCATGGCCCCTGCTCTGCTCAGCAGACGCAGACCAGTGGATCTAGATCCTAAGGAGGATCCGGAAATGCGGTTGATAATCCTCTTTCGGAAGTACTTGATGAAAGACCGGGACTTACACGATCTGTGACAGAACGCGTTCATAAGGATATCGCAGAGCGGGATGCACTGATGCATCGAGATTTTCAACCGCATCTTTCACCCCATTGCATGCACTACAAGTGTTGAAGCTTATACTACTGTTACACGATGTACCTCTCGACATGGAGAAGTGGAAGGCGACCCTAGGCAGACCAGCAGCGCAACTTGTCGCCGTATTATAAGCAAGTTTGAATACCAGCTCTACGGAACCGAAGCTTATGTCCTGGCTTTGCGCAGGTGAATGGTAACATGGAACAAAACACACATAGGACAGTCCTCAAGAGTTCTCGCCTCGACGAGCAGGATCGAGCAGGAAGAAATATGCATTTATGCAAGAATACTCAAAGCACGAACTGCCACAACCTAGCAGCTCTTGGTCAGACACATATTATATACGGCTGTGGTGACTGGTTTTCACCACAATACAAAATGGACTTTCCACAGACAGACGTCAAGGTGCAACGACAACACCAAAGAATTCGACTGGGACAGCGAATTTACGATGCCGAGGTGAAGCCTCGCAGCTCCCTATAGTAGAATGCAATGCAACAGGTCACAAAGCACTTAACTGGGAGTGCCACGGTTGTGGTGCTGGCTACCGTTGGCGACTACGGATTGGCTTTCCCACTTGTCGTCCCAGCCTATGGCGGCTTATTTGGCGTGAAATATACCGCGGGAAACAGCGCCTATGTGTAAACGGCATCGTATAGGATCCAAAGGACAACAATGACCTTTCATATCGCATGCCGCTTTGGAGGACAGGCTAGAAACCCTATGGAGCATCTTCGTGAAGTCCCGCAACACGATCACGGAGTTCGACGACAGCAACAGCAATCGCCAAATGCGCTTCAAACGAACTTACCAGTAAGAGCTCGATCGTCATGTCCTGATTGTCGACCTAGTGAGGCTAAGATAAGTGCCGCGAGGAACGGATAGATGTGCTACATCCACGACCTTTTGAAGCACACAGTCTGGTCCTTGGTTGATCACTCCATAGATGGTTCTTGCTGGCAGCCTTAATGTATTTCTAGCAACTGGAAAGTATACAGATACCCCAAAGAGTCTCTACAAGACATTGAATGGCTTGGGCATATTGTCTGCTACTCCCTTATCTCAACAATATACAACGACAACAGCAAAAGGTTGACCCCCCATCAGACTCGTGTCTCGCAGCTTCAACGCCACCGTTATCGACATGTTCCCGTACACAGTAGAGGTGGTGTCGATAGAAGACTCTGATGCATTCCGACTCGGCGAGAGGTCGACATTGACGATCCTCTTTGACCACAAGCGAGACATACTAAGGATCTCCAACAACAGAATTCCTCGACTGAGGCGCATTAGAAGAGTCGAGGCGCTATCGAGGTCACCAGTGAGACACCTCATGCTCACTTGCCGCGACTACTCTGACGCACAACACTCCACGCACAGGTGGGCAGGGCACCTGGATCGACGCCGCCGTGCGGTTCAACGGTAATGCACTGCGCCGGCTGGCTCTGGGGTCAACCAACATACATAGCCTCGACATGACGTCGCCAATCCTGCGGACGACAAGCTGCTTGCTAACCGAAACGTAAAGTCGTTGATATCAGGCCAAGTGCGCCCCTTAAACGCGCGACCCACCACACGCAAGAAGAAGCCGCTGCTGATGCCCTCCGTGGACGACTCGTCCAAGCCCTTGAGCCCCATGCAGCTGAAGAGCAGGGAGGCAGAGGCGCGCCGCCAGCGACCCCCCTTAGGGTTTAGGCATGGGAGGGGAACGTGTTGGTGCGGAAACCTCTACCGAGCGCACTGCCCAACCTCCAAGAGTTTATGATGGTAATGCACGAGGGGTATGCGAATTGGGACCTCCACAGAATGCATGTAGTCGCAAGCACGAAGCGCCCCGAGGTGGATATTGGCGCGAGCACTGGTCAGGGATGGCTGGTATCCACAGCATATTCCTCGACTGTCGACGACTTCATCAACTATCTTCGGTACTCGCTACATACAGGATAGGAATTATTTATTGTCTGGGGCTCAAAAGTCCATTATATATATATGTGTTATTCTGGTTGTAACCCGAATGTCACACAGGAGAGAACCGGAGACAACCACCCGAGCTACAGCAGCTCTGGCGATGCAGTTCCAGCTCGTCCAGATTTTGACGTGTTGATATCATACAGTACCTTATGCTAGATATGCTTCGACAGCACTGGCTTAACCGCGCGCTTCAGTAGCTTTCCACTATGCTGGCCGCCTCGTTCGTGTGCCGGCAACCTCCAGCCCCTATATGTCGTCCACCATATACCAAAGGAAGGCTGGTGTGGAAACCCTCCACGTACACGATCATCATAGATGACATATGGAAGTCAAATCGGGCGGAGCTCTGCACACGACGTGGCAATCAACAGCTGCGGTACAATGCATCTCGAAAACGGAATAGAACCCGGTGACTCCAAAAGAATTGCCAGAGAGAGTTACTACGCATATCAAACGCAGTAGAACCAACTATTATAGAAAAGCTGGCCAGCCAACATAAAGCCTTTGTCACGGCGGGAATTTACGCTACCTTATATCAAGAACGACTCGATAAACATGTCACATCTCGTTGATCAAAGAGACTCAATGGCTGTGGCCAAGCCTTTCAATCAACGACAACAGGTGTTTTCCGATAGAACAGCTGACTGAAGGGCCCCTGTCTTATGTTGGCAAATGACACAGAGGAAAGCCAGTTATCTCCGGTTGAGCCGCCACGTCACCATCCACGAGATTCACATGGCTCTCGCCTCTCCTAAGTGCGGGCTCTGTGACGACCTCGAAGAAAGCGTATTTCTCAGCTTTTGGGAATTTGCGTATACCGGCAACTACACGAACCCCATCCAAGATGACGAAAAGGAGGAAATGGATCCTGACAATGAAGGCCACCCAACCCGAACTGGAAATTTGCCACGAATGCTTCCTTGGCTCGTATCACTAGAGGGTACATCATGCCTCAGCAGAAGTACTCAAAGCCTCCCACCTAAGCTTCGGATAAAGGACGTCCAACAAAACCCACGAGAAGTGATCTGGGCTGTTTGGCTTCGCCTTTTGTTAGAAAGTCATTATCTGTGCCCCAGGGGCGAGCGACTCTGGCCTCATCTGGAGAAAACCGGGATCAAATCAGCCATCTTCGTGAAGAAAGGCACCGTCTACACCATGTTTCTCTCCCGGAGGCGCTCTGGCGAAGAAAAGAAGACTGGCACCGGCCGGCTGTATAAAGAACTCTAATGATCACTATAGTCCGGATTTATAGACCTGCTGTCACCCCATGCCCCAAGGCGCCCAAAGGAGATGAGCTTATCCGCAGCCCATAAGATGACAAAGGAGTACATTGAGGTGGGAATGATTGTAGGAGATGACCCTGAAAAACACTCGAGCAAAGATACTCCAACCAAGGACACTCCGACCAAGAGTACTGAGGCGAGTCTGAGGCGTGACGATTGCCACGCCCCCAAGTCACCGCCACCAATGCCCAGACATTAACTAAATCTTCACGTCGTTTAGATTAGATATCCTAAGTTTTGTTGTCCGTATTTTCCTCACAGACTTTGAACTGGATGCTTGGACAGCCCCGCCAGAACTGGAGGATTGGTACGACGCCCAGGAACCTTTCTTTTATCGCATGTCGCCCCACGATCACAGGCCGCTCCACAAGCCTTGGTTCAGCGTCGGTATCTTGTAAGCTCACCTGCCGAAATGACATATACCAAGTCCGCAAAGCTGTCGTATGTCCTAGCTCCCGCTTCTTCACCGCGGCTTGCAATGGGAAATTCGTAGGCGTGGACTTTGAGTAGGATACGGGCCTCAACCAGAGATTCACCGAACCCGAAGGACACTCCATGCTCTTCGGAACTGATATGATGCCAAAGCTATGGCTGACATCAAGTTTGAATTGAGGAAATCCGAATATTCAGGATGAGTCAACTAAGCAAGAAAACATCTGCTCAAAGGATGTTGTATTAGCTGTGACTGAATCCCGCAAGACGGCGTTCATTGTTAAGGGGTCTAAAGAATGGTGGGAGTCACATAAAGAAGTGACCTGGAAGCACCCAAAGAAACCGGCATCCAACATTGTCTGTGGAAACTCTGGAAGACTATATACAACACATAAGACCTACACTGTTATACTTCCGACAACAAGTTTGGTTCGAGCCTCAAGCCCCGATACCATAAAATATGGCTATGGTCCCTTACCATAAGTAAGGCGATGTTCAAAAATGCTGATGCCCGGATAACGAGGGATGCCAGGCCACCCACCACCTTTAGCATCAATGAAGAAGCGGCCGAGCATGCCATCTGGGGTAAGCGGGAAGCGCAAAGGGTAATGATAAATGACCTATGAGGTCTGGTTCGCGACAGTCTCGGAGTTGGAGACCTCAGAAGGAAATATAACCATGATATTTAAGGCACATATTAGGCACTTCGGTCACTGATCGAGCCAACAAGTACTGTGGCCTTTTGCGGACAGTCCTTCAACAAGAGGATGAGAATGCGCCATCTTAATGCTGATAATAGAGAATGCGATGGACCAAACGTGACGAAAGAGTGTGCCAGGGCTAGAGTGTCGTGCCACCACGGCGATCGTTGGTAGCAATCTGACGAAATCTGGGGTAATAAAGAAGCACCAATGGCCGGAGAGGTCGGGAGTAGATATGATGTGAGCAAGGCCGTATCGTGGAACTGATGTAAGACAGGAATGTATTACACTGGGGTTTAAATAGAACAGAATAGAAGAATACAGTGTTAGATAGAGATACAAACAATTAGTTACATCAAACGAACGAAATCGCCAGCCAAGGCCTGAATGTGACCATAACAAGGATACTCACTCCCGATGCGACGGCTCAAGCGCATGCACCCTTATCCCAGCCCAAACTACCTAAGGCCAGCTCCCGTCCGTCCCGCGCCCGATATCGCCAACAGCCGGACCCATGTCAAGCCGCAGCCGGGCTGAAAGACGCTCAGGATCAGGATCAGGATCAGGGGTGGCCTAAAATATCGGTGAGCCCAATGTCTCTCTCTCTGTTGCTTTGTATCTGTCTCTGAGACGCGCACACGTATACAGTACAGGTCGTACAGGTCACCTGCTTCCCTTACCTTATGTTATGTTGGGGGGCAGAAGCTTGCCGTGTCTTGTCTTGTCTTATCTTATTCCTCTTTTCTTACCTGTATTTCTTCTCTCCATTAATTGATCTTTTTTCTGAAGACCTTCTTTATTGTCTGCTGTTATGAGCGTCGTGATCATGTTTGACTCTTCTTTGAATGGTGGTGGTTGTACGGGATGTGCAAAGATATTGGAGTATGAGAAGAGACAGGCCGTGGAGTTACTGGTCAATTCTGACGATGGTAAGTGTTGCTCTCATACCGTTGACACTTGAGACGAATGGGGCCATGTCCCTCCTATCCCCGTATATCCTTCATCCATTGTCGAACATGTACTCAAGGTCTAGTGACCTAGGCTATTCAAAATCCACCCAAATACCTTCTCCTATCTTCGCAACTCTCATCACGTCTTGAGCAAGTCTTCAGGCCTCTTCTGACTTACAATCAACAATATTCCCCTACAGGCTAGTGCCGATTTACGGGGCACCGGATCGTGTGGCTATTGATCCCGCAAGGCCGCCAAGTGGCTGTGCACTCCTCCATCATCATCCAATCAACGATCCAACATGACAAAAGGCTGTGGCATATTTGCCCATGATAGCCAGCAATTGAGAGACAATCTCAACACTCTAGGGGCGTTCAATCGCGAATACTCAACCAAAAATGACACAATTGAGCTCAGCGGCTTTGTCTGTGCTTTTTTGAATTCTTGGTTCATTTCCTGGACTTTTTGCCAGGGAGAATAGGGAGAGACCCTGGATCTGGCGATTGCGCAATCGCGTCATACCTGGCCAATTTCTGAGCGGTCTCGGCGCTGGAGCTTCAGCGCTGACTCTTGTTATCTTGCTTATCCACAACACCACAGATAATTGCATTCAAGTTGGTGATAATCAAGAGTGCGTTTCTTGTGTAAAATACACATTCCCTCATCTTTATTTGCCTTGTCACAAGCAATCACTTCGCACGCCATCTTCTTCCTCGAGACCCCTGTCTGCCCCTCCCTCGACATCCTCCACCGCTGCTCCGACCTCCAAGCTAACAAGCAGCTTCCAGACACCCTCACGATGCCTTCACGGACGGTATCACCGACAATGTCACCAGGTCCCTCGTCTCCGATTCTCTCGCCCCTCGAAGCCCCTGAAGATCCTGCCACAAGCCCCGACCTCGTCCATTCTTTGTCCCACACAAGTACCGTCCTCGCTCTCGCCGTGAGTCCACAACATGAGACGATCTACGCTGGTACACAAGACGGAGAGATTGTAGCATGGTCTCTTGACACATTCCGCCAAGTCCGCCGCGTTCAAGCCCACAAGCGTAGTGTCCTATCCTTATCGTTATCGCCCGATGCGTCACTTCTGTTTTCCAGCGCTGGAGATCCCATCATCAATGTCTGGGATCCAAGCACCTTGACTCGACTTTACGAAATTTACGGCTCCTACGACGTCGGCGATATCTTTTGTACTGCATACAGCCCCCAACATGAGACATTATACATCGGTGCACAAAACGCCACCATTCAATGGGTTGGCCTCAACGACGTTACAGCTCGTGTGTCCCCCGAGTCACAGCAGCATCCTGATCGACGAAATCATCGCTTCTTCGACTCTAAAGCTGTTGGTGGTGGCGCAAGTACGCCCCGGCGAAACGACGATCGATGGGGATTGATCCCCAAAGCACACACTGTTCTCGAGATGCATGCAGGCTGCGTTCGAAACTTTGCCCACTATGGGTATGTGTACTGTATGCTTATGGCCAAGGGACCAACGGTCGATGTTGGAACCGATGATGATGTCTTGATCTCTGGCGCGGGTGACGGCACAATCAAGCTTTGGAGCCTTGGGCATACCGTTGAGGATGACGAGGAGCTCAGCGGTGGTATCCAAGAAATCATGACACTGGGCTCTGACGACGGCGAGTCTGTCCTATCTCTGGCACTTGACAGCTCGTTTCTTTACGCTGGCAAGCTTGACGGCATCGTTGAATTATGGGATCTCGATACCGCGCAGCGATTGAGGGTCATCAAGGCTCACGACTGCGATATCATGTCGATACAAATGGGCTGGGGATATCTATGGACTGCCGCAACTAATGGTTGGGCCAGCGTGAGTACTCCAGTCGGCCACGTACAACTCTCTACTAATAGTTTCCAGAAATACAGTACCACCCACTACGGAAAATACCAACATGCCTCTTCAGGAACCGTCCCCCAGAAGTATCAGTGCCTCCTGAGATGGGAAGCTCATCAGGGCAAGGTCCTCGCATCGGCTGTCACGAATTACAAGAACAAGCAATACTTTATCACCGGTGCCAACGATGATAATATCTCGATTTGGTCCATAGACACCGATAAGTGCAACAGTAAAGAGAAAGAAGTATCGCAAGCTTCAGACAACCTCTTACTGTCGTCACTGCGAGAATTTGTGTCATACAAGACAGTCTCCTCTCGCCCCGAGTTTGCGGAAGACTGTCGCAAGGGAGCTACCTATCTCGGTGCTCTGTTCAAACGTCTCGGTGGTCACGTTGAGCTACTCAGCACCGAGAAGCACCACAACCCTGTCGTCTACGCCCATTTCTCAGCCAAGAAGGAGGCTGCTGAAAGACGGAAGCGAATTCTCTTCTACGGCCATTATGATGTTGTCGCTGCCGACAGCCGTAAAGGAAAATGGGAGACTGATCCATTCACGATGCAAGGAACTAACGGTTACCTGTATGGTCGTGGTGTCAGTGACAACAAGGGTCCCATCATCGCTGCGCTGTATGCGGTGACTGATCTTATGGAGAACCAGCAACTGGAGAACGACGTCGTCTTCCTCATTGAAGGCGAGGAAGAGTTTGGATCATTAGGCTTTGAGGAAGCTGTCAAGAAGAACAAGGAGCTGATCGGCGAAGTGGATTACATCCTGCTTGCCAACAGTTACTGGTTAGACGACGAAGTCCCGTGCTTGACCTATGGCCTTCGCGGTGTTTTACACACAACTGTCTGCGTTGATGCGCCCCGTCCGGATATTCACTCGGGTGTCGACGGCTCCTACATGATGAATGAGCCTCTCTCAGATCTCACTCAGATCCTTGGCAAGCTCAAGGGCCCTGGCAACCGGGTACAGATACCCGGCTTCTACGATGGCATTCTTCCGGTGACGCCTGAAGAGGAAGCACGCTACGACGATATTGCCCAGATCTTGATCCGCAGCAATCCTGAAAAGGGCCCCGAGGAGAGGCTCAAACAGTCGCTTATGGCAAGGTGGCGCGAGCCCAATCTGACACTCCACCGATACAAGGTTTCTGGTCCTGATGGAAGTCTAGTAAGCAGTCATGCCAGCTCCCACATCAGTCTGCGCATGGTGCCAGGACAAGAAGTGGGTAGCGTGATTGAAGCACTCGTCAAGTTCCTCGAGAATGAGTTTTCTCAGCTTGAGTCTCAGAACAAACTCACCATCAACGTCGACAACAGAGCTGAACCATGGCTTGGAGACCCTACCAATGCCATCTTCCAGACACTGGAGAAGGCCATCCTGGAGACATGGGATGAGTGTTTTGAAACGTCGCCCTCCTCTGGTGAAGCTACACCAGAACCCGAAAAGGCAGAAAAATCCAAGGAGGAAGAAGTTCTGTCCGTCAAGACCAAGCTTGGCAAGCCCCGTAAGCCGCTCTACATACGCGAGGGTGGATCGATCCCAGCGATCAGATTCTTGGAGAAGGAATTTGGAGCTCCTGCAGCTCACCTGCCTTGCGGACAGTCAAGCGACTCGGCTCATCTGGACAACGAGCGGATATGTCTGCTGAACCTATTGAAGGCTCGTGAGATTTTTGGCAAGGTATTCAGTCGACTGTAATACTGGTGAGACAGCGGGCGGGGCGGAAGTGAGATATGGAATTTGGTGTATTTTAAAAAATGGAGAATGTAGAAGAATGATACCCTTGTTTGTGGAAGTCAAGCAATATCCTGGTGGATATGCATGGAAACCCACCCACATGCCAGCTCAGCTCAGCTCAGAGAAAAGGTAAGGCTGATTGATTGGGATCCTACGGAGTCAACGTTTCCGCTGGAGATCGCCTCACGTACCTAGTCTAAGCTTTTGCCAAGCCTTGAACTTCGGTAGGGCTGTGACGGATGATGAGTTCAGATGATAAATATTCTTGCCACGGATAAGTATATCATCCATTTATCAACAACGACTGACATTATCTTGGTTCTCACACTCAGAAACCAACATCGACACAAGCCACAGAGCCTCGGGCTGAGGAATATCCGGCCAGTTCCTCCTAAAATTAGCGCGAAAATCACCAATCAGGGCTCCCTCGAGACGATTTACTGCGCCATGGATGGATGGGGCTGAGGAGGGTCGATCCTCGATTGTTGCTCACGCCTGATGCTGAGACGGGTTTGGTGCTGACTGAAGGATCGACCAAGGTAATTAAATCACACCAAACCAAACAGCTCATAGTCGCAGTGCTATTCCACTAATTCCGTCATAGTTTTCTAGAGGCTCCGATAATTTAGACACTAAAACCCCCCCCAGAACCCGGTTCCGTCGTCTTCTCCCCCCCCTGTTTTTTCCTCCCTCCCTTCTCCTCTTTTTTGCATCATCACATCGAACATTTTAAAACAAAACATCACCATTCGTTATTCTTTTTCATTTTTTTTCTGTCATTCGCTACAATACGGGCTGGGAAGTGTTGATTTTTTGTCCTCCAAGAAGTAAATGTCTATCGGCTTTTGAATGATTGATCAATCAGCAATTGTTTTGCATAATTAGCCTGGTTGGGTGGCTTTTCCAGCTGAAAACCAGGTTCCCTTCTCTCTCCAAAGAATCACCAACCAACACAACCGCCCAATTGGCATCAAACATGGCGTCGCGTTGGTTTACGCTCCTCCTCCTCCTAACGCCTTCATTGGCTCTCAACAACAATTTCGACTTCTACCCCCAGGGCGCGCAGAAATGTCTCTCCCAAGCTGCCGACGACGCCTCGTGCACTGGCGCTGACAGCAAGGAGCTGAACTACTGCCTCTGCGGTCTTGGCAACTACAACAATGACTTCATCCTCGGCTCCGCTGCGTGCATCGGCAAGCAGTCGCCTGGTGATGTGGATGAGACTTACGATACCATGAACAAGGCGTGCTCCAATTCGCAGACGCCGATGAAGGTTACCAAGCAGGAGTTTGAAGATGCTGCGGAGAAGGGTGCGAGTTCGAGTACGACTACGACTACTGATGCGGCTACCTCTTCGACTGCTTCTGCGACGGCGACCGATTCGGCGAGCACCACCAAAAACACTGCTGCTGCTGCTACTACGACGAGCGCTGATAACAACAACGATGATACGGGTTTGTCAACGGGCGCCACAGCGGGAGTAGCCGTTGGCGCAGCAGCTGGTGGTGCAGCGTTAGTAGGCCTCCTCGTGTGGTTCTGGATGCAGCGCCGCAGGAAGAACGCCGAAGAATCGCACCCCATGCTGCCCAACTACGAGAACCGCGATGGTTCGCCTTACCAACCTACCGAGCCGAAGCCAGCATGGTCAGCAGCGGGTTCGCCGCAGCAAGCAATGGGGACAACGGATCCAAATGCTGGATTCTACAAGCCCCCTGAGCCGGTGGAGCTGCCGCCTGAGCCAGCGCCTGTTTACGAGATGGACGGGACGGGTGCTGCGGTTGAGATGGAGCATACGCCTGTTGATCCACGGGGGAATAGATCGCGATTGAGTTCGTCGCATTCGTCAATATCATCGGGATGGAGGGATTAATGGTCTATAAAAAGAATGAAGGAATAATGGTTCTGGATGGGTATGAATGAGGTTATAGCCTCGTGGAGTTTGGACGGACGGTACAGGATGTATCATATCGGTTGCCATTTAGCGTAGATATTTGACGGGTTTATCATATTTTGTTCTTTGATGGAGTGATTGTTCGAACTTGTCACGGTTGCGGTTGTTTCTGTCGCACTCAGCGGTCAATAAGGGGTCTCCTGCGATAAGAGATCCTCTCTCGCTGTAGGTTACACTGTACTACCTCATAACTCCCAGTGTCTTCTTATCTCGCCTCACAAGCCTGTTTGTAGCCTGTGAATGGCAGGACAAGGGTATGCAAGTTCTCAGCCGAGACAGCGAAACCGTTCATTCCTATCTGCACCAGCCTTGAGGCTTTGTTCGATTTTTGGAACATCGTCGCTCATCTGAAAGGCACTCAGTATGCGCCTATTCACTCAAAGCTCAAGGTCTGGCCCCCAAGTCCAAGTCTGCCTCCTTTCTTGCGCGATAAGGTTTGAAGCCTACATGCTTGGCGTGCAGGCGTTAAATGAAAATCATCACAATCCAGGTAAAGTTTTTTGCTGCCGATGGAATAAATGCGAAGCGAAGTCCATTTTCTTCAAATGATATCTTGCCGTGTCCGTTTCTTCCGGTGTTGTATTGACAAGATGCGGCTCCAAGTCGGCACTTGGTCTGCATTCATCTTTTGCTGTCGGCGGATTGCAAGATTCATAACGCAGTGATACTCTTGCAAGTTTGAACTGGGAGTCTTTGTCGGCGTCAATTGGCATCAAAGTCTTTTTACGAAATGGTCAGAAGGGTCTTGAATTCGACAAGTCCGACAAAGCGCCCGTCTGGTGTTGGAGGTTCGCAAGGTCTAATGTTTCCCTGCGCAACACGCTGAATTGGCAATTATATGCACAAATCTCTGGGACTAGGTATCGACTACGTAATCCAGATTTTAGCCCTCCCTCTTCACCCTGGTCATGCGATCTGATCCTTCAACGAACCTCGGCTGCCCTAGGTTGTTCCATCGCCGTTCATCTGCATCCCATCAATGATCCTTCATGAAATCCTAGGACATTAGAATTGAGGCCTGCATCTTGAGCTTAAAGGAAGTCTCTGCTCCCACTGTTATAGACACTGAGGTCTTTTCTAAAAACTTGAATAGAATTACACGAATGCTGTAAATGCAGTTCATGTTCAGTCCATTTGAATCAGAGGTTATTCATAAACGATGCTCATTCTTGCTCGGTATTGAAAAGTCTAGGGTAGCATCTGGATGTGTATACGAGGCAATATGTTCCCCGCTTCAAAGACCAAGAACTCTCTACCATCAACCATATACGTTTAATAAACAGACGGGAAATTAATAAAAGCCCTTAATACTGAGTTTATTTCTCAATCTGTATCATCAAATCAAGATAGACACTCGCATTCGCACTCGATAATCGTATAGTGACACTCTCACCTCCCAACGCGAGCCCGCGGGCAGCGAAACCAGGTCGATCCTCAATGGCTGAAACGTCCCAAACTGTGACCCACCGCGGGTCTCGGCTTGAGATGGAGTTGGGGAAACAGCTCGGACCAATTTCACATGTTTTCACTTTGCTTTAAGAGCTTCAATAGACCTCAATCGCAAGCTTCAAACACCACGATTATCTCCGTTGCAGTAGTGCTCACTCTCCACGAATCAATTTACATCTTCTGTCACAATTGGGAACTTGTCAGCAAAATGGCCGAAAGGAAAACTTACGTTCTCATCACTGGGTAAAGCAATTGACCTCTGGACTGTTGAGGATTGAAGCTGATGAGAGTAGATGCTCGCCTGGAGGTATCGGCCATTCCCTAGTGAATGAGTTTCATCGTCAGGGTGAGTTGCATGATCGAGGACATGTCAATTGAGTACTAACTTATTCTTACAGGCTGCCATGTCATTGCGACTGTGCGAAACACAGACATGATCAAGGATCTCGAAAAGCCCGGCGTCAGCGTCTTGCCTCTTGAGATCACCTCCGCCAAGAGTATTGAAGAGTGCAAAGAGAAGGTCTCCGAACTCACTGGTGGCCGTCTCGACATTCTCGTCAACAATGCGTAACTTTACCCCCCAGTATACTCAGTACATGGCGCACAACTAACTTCCCCAGTGGCCGAACTCACACCATCCCTTCCATTGACACAGACCTTGACGATGTCCGCCAAACATACGAGGTCAACGTCTTCGGCCCAATCCAGATGGTTTCAACCTTTGCGCCTCTCCTCATCGAAGCCCGTGGTCTCATCATCAACATCTCCAGCACATCCACCCTCGTCCCTTACATCTTCGGCGCCATCTACTCCTCCACCAAGGGCGCCATCAACGTCTGGTCCCGCGCGCTCCGTCTTGAACTCAAGCCTTTCAACGTGCGCGTCATGGTCGCCGTCACCGGAACTGTGCGATCCAACATCGCCAGCCGGACGCATCGATCTCTGCCGCCCAACTCTCTGTACATGCCAATCAATGACTTTTTCCAGCGACGATTGACGTTCAGTCAGCGCACGGCGACGATGCCGACGGAGAGGTATGCGGAGAAGTTGGTGACTGCTGCGCTGAAGGGTGAGGGGTATCTGGGCGGGTTGATTGGGGGTTCACCCGACTGGTTTTACGCAGGAGGCATGGCGACCAAGACTTGGATCCTGTCGTGTTTGCCTAATTGGGTGAATGAGACGGTTATTGGCATCTTCTTCGGCATCGGAGGGTTGACTAAGAAGATCCAAGCTGCGCGCGCAAAGAGAGACTAGAGAGAAGGTCAAGTTTGGGATAATGGAGGATGAGATGTGATCACGCCCGAGTATAAGGCGATGCGAATTGGGTTCATTGAACTTATTCAGTATAGCACCTTTGAGGAACTCCCGAAATTACAAGTCACTAAGCTCCCAGAGAGCGACAAAGTGTGCAAGAGAATTGAATGCTGTATACTGTTTGTGTATGCTGCTTATTTCTATATCTCCGACGAGTGATCTTCTTGACTGCTGCAATGGACGTCACCGGCGTCGCACCGCGCTCTCCATGAATCTGACGACCGACCGTTTAAGCCCACTTGCCAAGCAAGCTCATGAGAACCATGCCGCAAACCAAACCAAACAGAGCCAAGATCGTAGTAAGGGGGCTAGCATCGCTGAGCTCGCCTCCCAGCATCCAATCCTGAGCCCACATCTCAACCAGACCAACCCAGATGAGGATACCAGCGGAAAAAGCATCCAGCGTACCGATGACGATCAAGGTAGTAGGGTTATTTCCGTTGAACTCGTGCAAAACACCAATACCAATGGCCATGCCGATAGGGGTGACGACCGCGAAACCGGAAGCAAGGACGAGTTTCTTCCACAAAGGTATAGTAGATGTTCCTGTTCGCTCAACGGTTGGAGGTGGTGTAGAGTGTGAGTGGGAGTGACCCAGAGCGAGAGGCATTTGGCCGTAGCCCAGAGAGGCGATTCGTGTACCGAGGGCGATACCTTCGAAGAGTTGGTGGAAGATGATGACGATGGAGAGAGTGACGAAGAAGGAGTCTCCCGCTACAACAAGGGTAATACCGATGACTGAAGACGTTAGCTGGGGTATATAATAAGAGAGACGGACGTACGGATCGAGTGGAAGATGATACCAGCTTCCATGATAGTAATGTTGGCCATCTCGGCTTTCTCCACAGCCTTAGGTGACAAGTAAGCCGAGTCGGTGTCGGTCTTCTTGGTCAACTGCCATCGCATAGCACGCTGAACACAGAACTCGATAAGGAATGAAATGAAGAGACCAGCCATGACGATAGCAGCAGTGGTAGCTTCGTATTCCAGCCCGCCTATACAATCGTTCCCGAACATCATAAACGCATGGGTGAACAACTACAACGGTCAGTTATTGTCACCAAAGGGAGTGGGTAAACGTACATGAACAAAGGCAGTCGAAATAATAATTCCAGTGCCGAATTGCTTGAGAATCGTGAGGACAAGGTTGGATCGCACGGGAACAAACGTCGACATGAGGATCGGTCCAAAAACACCGATGGAGCTGGCAACCAGAACAACGAACAACATTCCAATACGAATGCCGATCTTGTAGTCTCTGTCTTTACGACCGCAGCTTCGCTCACCGCTCTCTTCGGAGCCACCGCCGACGCAGTGTCTGTCGCGAGTTAGTCAAATTCTCGAGGGGGCGAAGGGGCTACGAACTCGACGCCGGCGTGGAAATGACAATGTTCTTCCTGAGGGTCTGCTTTACCGGATTCGACATCTGCAGCTGGGAGGATGGGAGCTTCGCCATCGTCGGACATGCAGTAACTAAAATTGTTAGTAGGAGTTTGCGGCGATGGAAGAGGAACGCACGTTTCTTCGCCATGGCTGTGGCAGCTGGTGAGTTGAGCGGGATACTCCTCGGTGTTGGTGATGGTGGTTTGGACGTAGTACTCGGATGAGCTAGGACCCATGCAGTAGCTGATCTTGTTAGATGCGGATGTTTTATCGACAGTGGAAGAGCGAACTTACAGAGAAGCCTCGTGCATGTGGCAGTTTGATACGGCAGTGATCTCATCATTTTTTGTGGCAGCAGTTTCTTTGGCGGCCTGGGTAGGGGCTGTAGCACCTTCTGCGAGGACCTTGACTTCTCCGCCATTGGGATTCATGCAGTATCTGACCAGTTAGCGGTGCCAAAATGTCAGGGAATAAAGAACATACGTGTCTGAACCGTGGCTGTGGCAGTCTGTGTACGAAGTAGGAGGGTCCTTGGTCATGGTAGCCTCGAGAACGATCTGATACTCGTCCGAGCCATCCATACAGAATCTGAATTGTCAGTATATCTTGCGACAGGGACAAAGGAGGCACGCACTGAGTAGGGCCATGCATATGACAGCCCGTCAAGCTCTCAAAGTCAATACCGGTCTTGGTCGCAGTGGCAGACGCCTGTCTCTTGATAGCCCCTGGGTTCGCCGTCGCAGAGACAGCGACGACGAAGAAGAAGAAGAGGAGAGACGCAGCGATCATAGTGGCACGACGGCTCTCGAAGAAACTCTTGACACGAGCCATGATAGAAATTTGCATAGGAGTTGGATGATGCTGGAGAAAAAAGAATAAACTCTGGATGTTTAAGCTTATTATGTATAGCTACTGGGAGAGGCGACCTCACTTAGCGTGGGGGATTAGGTGAACATCAAGGTCCTCTCTTTGTCAGTGAAACTCCAACAGAACTCTTGGCAGCGAACAAAAAGAACCGTGGGGCGACATTGGGATGACCTGGATGTCTACGAGAAGCCTTTTACAGAAGAAATGTTACGGTAGAAATACGGTGGCAATGGACCAGATCGTGGAGCCTCCTGCCAAAAACCAAGACTGCACCGTTGACAGCCAACAATCCGATTTGATACCGCGGGCAGGTAAGCTTGCAAACAAGGTTACTCACTAGCAGAGATTTTCCCATTTACCCAAAAGACCGCGGTGTTTAGCCCTGTGTTTATTCCCCACGATGCTGTTCGGCGGCGGCGGTGGTGGGCTGAGAACCTTGATGGGCGTGGGCCAAGGCCTTGCCTGCTGGAGCTGAGAGATTTTTGACGTGATGTGATCGGTTTCTCGGGGGAATTTTGGAAAATGCAGGGCAGGGGTAGGGGTAGGGGATGGGAGGGAAAAACAAGGTTATGTTTATGGGTAATTTTGGGTGCGGCGCTATTGAGGAGGTTGTTTTGACGTGTGACGTGAGGTGAGAATGAGAACGAGGGTGGAGGTTAGGTTTGAGTGAGGCTCAGCTGTCAATTACACCAACATTCTTAGATGGCTTGTGATGTTTACTACAGAAATGTACAGTGAAACAGTTTTTGAAAGCACTTATAGAGGGCATCTGCAGGATCGGACTGGCTCTTCTTCATTTGAAGACACCAGCCATGCAACACAACCAACACTCACCCATAACACAACAACTTCAATGCAGTGTGAAGTAAAAGTCGTGATCAATGAACATATCTACGTTCCATCTTTAGACCAGTAGTCAAAACGCTTCCGGTCCATCAAGAAACAAAGTTTACATGAAGTGTGTGTCTTTCTATCCTCCACTGCGTCAATCCAGGGCTCGACACCAACGTCCCCAGATCATCCATTCTCAACCTTACGATTTAGAGAGCGAAGACAGCAGCGGCGACCATACCAGCCAGAGGGATCATTTGTCCGATGGCAGCGTTGTCGGTGACAGCAGCTGAGGCGCTGGAGGTAGGAGTGCTGTCTGCAGCAGCAGTAGCGGGACCATCGCAGTGCCCTGGGATAGTCAGTATGTGATTGTAAGATCGTGGCAAGGGAAAACGTACAGTGGTCGCCGTGGGGCTCGCAGCCAACGGACTCGGTGGGAGAGGGGGCGAGAGATCCAGAGCCAGTGGCGTCAGTGTGGTCGTGATCATGCTCAGACTCTGTTGCCTTGGCCGCAACGCCAGTGCGGGCAGCTTCGCAGTGCCAGTGGTCGCCATGGGGCTCACAGCCGGTGGATTCAGTAGGAGAGGGAGCAAGAGAACCAGTGCCGGTAGCATCAGTGTGGTCGTGGTCATGCTCGGACTCAGTGGCCTTGGCTTCAATTGCAAGGGTAGTTCGAGCGCTCTCGCAGTGCCCTAGATATGTCAGTAAACGGTTACGAATGAGGAAGCGAGGAACATACAGTGATCGCCATGAGGCTCACATCCAACGGACTCGGTAGGCGAAGGAGCAAGAGAACCAGTGCCAGTGGGATCATCGTGGTCGTGATCATGCTCAGCCTCAGAGGTAGCAGCAACAGCATCAGTACGAGGACCCTCGCAGTGCCAGTGATCACCATGAGGTTCACAACCAACAGACTCAGTAGGCGAGGGAGCCTGAGCCATGATGGCAGGGAAGAAGCCGAGAAGGGCGACGGCGAAAGTGGTGGTCTTCATCTTGATGCTTGTGAGAGTTGCAGATGTTGATGTGAGCGAGAGGAAGTCAGTGAGATCCAGGCGGGAGAGGAAATTTTTATATCCCTTGCAACGAGAGTGAGAGTGATTCACAGGCTCTGCCAAGAGAATTGCCTTGCCACTTGCGAGGTTCGTAGGATGCAAGTGTTGGACTAGCAAGGAACGGGCTGTCGGAGAGGGAATAATGGACGCATTGGGAGATCCATTGTCGGCGCGTGGGGGTATTACGAGCTCTATAGAGACAGCTGGGGCGTATTGTCCTCGACCTGGATTGCTCAGCTGGGCTTTGGGATGGCGGTTTAACCGTTGTCACCGTCTGTCAAGATGCATCCAACATGCTCGTGTAAGTGCAAGCCAGTTGAGCGGAGGGATGCCATTCAGGTACTCATCACCCTCTAATCTCAACAACAACCAGTCACATTGCTCACACCAGTAAATAAAACGTCTCTATATACTAAAGGATCACGATCAAAAAGACCCTCAAGTCCCTGTCGTTGATGTCGAGTCCCTGTAGTGTACTGTAGCTCATCGTGAGGCTTCTCTTGGCAATGCCCATCAAGGTCCTCACCTTAAAAACTGGATCCCCTGGACAACCCCACCAACGACCACTAATATTCGTACCCACTCTGCCACTCACAGCGCAGCTCGGCCAAAAGAAACGAATCAGGCAACTCTCCATTATTTTTTTGTTCCTCGACAACGGGAATAAAAAGTCTGTAAAACGGGCTGGTAGGTACTGTACTTGTTGATGAGTGAGTATACGCCATTGCGGCCACTCGTAACCCTGATAACCTCGAAACTCTCGTTATTCAGCGTGAATGCACCTCATTTCCTTCAAACCCCTCTATTGCACTGCACTCCCTCCAGCATGAAGCCACATTTGCTTGCCCTCACCCTCCTGTTCGTACCGTCATGCACAGCTGCAGACGAGAACATCAAGGTAGACGCCTTGAAACAAAACAACCCCGATCTCGCCTCCATCCCCAACCTGGTCTGTCTCCTGCTATTCCTCCTCGTCGCTGCATACAAACTACGCAAGAGAATGCCCGCCGCGACTACCACATTCCCCCAGCTAACCCGTGAATCACAGTCCGGGTCTGTTGTCACTTCACTAGAGCAGTTCTCATGTAACCCCGATACCCCTCGTCATGTCGAAGCCAAGAAGAAGCTCGACAAGAGCATGGCGATAGGATGGGGGAATTGGAATGCTCAGCACCCAAGACATCGGTTGCTTGATGCTTTGTATGGATACAGGAGATACCATGAGCGTCAGAAAGCTGAAGTTGACCGCTTTGAGGGCCTTTATAAACATGTTTCTCGGGCTCAAAGATCTGTGAGTCTGCCATGTTCACGTGTACATTCGAAGTCTAACATGATCAAAGTTACTAGAGCATCAAGTCAACTACTCGAAAAAGTTCACTCGCATAGACGCTCTTTTGAAGAAGAACCAAGAGCTATGTGACGCCATAGTTCAAAATGCAATGGACTTCTACGGTATCGATGAAGAGGAGCTTCAGAGGCATATTAGTGCCGCGCAGTCTTCAGGGAGGCTTGCGGATAAGATTTCCGTATCTCAGGCTTTGAAGCATTATGTGCGAGACTGGACAGAAGAGGGAGAGTCTGAGAGAAAGGAGACTTTTGCTTGCCTCGTGAATACACTCCAGGGGTTGTTTCCTGTGAGAGATGATGAGAATCCGGTCAAGGTTCTTGTTCCTGGATCGGGTTTGGGACGACTTGGACATGATATCGCGAGACTTGGAGGTAAGGCTCCTCAGAAGGCAATAGAGTTTCACAACACTCGAAACTTCTGTTCGAGATACTCCTTCAGTGCTAACATATCCAGGGTTCGAGGTGACCGTAAATGAATGGTCCATGTATATGAACATCGCCTACCGTTTCATCGAAGCCAACCGCGCTCAAAACACCCACTCTTTTCACCCCTTCATCGACGGCTGGTCCCACCACGCCACTGAATCCGACATGATTCGGGAACTTACCTTCCCCGATACATCCCTCAACTCAACATCCGTAGTCCTTATCGAAGGCGACTTCACTACCGTGTTCAACGACAAAACCCACTATTACGACATAATAGTAACATACTTCTTCATCGACACAGCTCGCAACTTGATGAGTTATCTCGACACCATCAAAAAGGTTCTGAAACCAGGTGGACACTGGGTGAACCTCGGACCGTTGCTCTATGGAACTGGACCGTTTGTGCAGTTGACGCTGGAGGAGATTGTTCAGGTTACTGAGGCGATGGGGTTTGAGTATCTTGATACAGATGAGAGCTGTGGACCGTTGACGCTTGAGGGGAGGACGCTTAGAAGTATGGAAGCTGTTTATGGGTTTAACAACAAGGCTTTGACAAAGAGTGCGTACAATGCGCAGTTTTGGGTGGCGAGGAGGTCTATGAAGCCATAGCAGTGATGAAAGCAATAGAATGATAGAGTTCAGATTCCCCAGTTAGTTTATCATATAGAACCTATTGATGGATCATACCCCTTCACGTACGGTGCATTCAGTCTATAATGAAGCTCTTTACTTCTCATGAAAGGCAGCTCGTCCAGCTTTTGTGACTTTTGCCACTGCGTTACCCTCCATAAGAAGTAGCTAGTTGGATATTGGCGACCAGATATGCCGCCTCTTCTTGCAACTCTCTCAAGGAGAATCTTTTTGAGTGACCTCTTATATTTCCCATATTTATGTGTTCCTGAGATTCTGGATTTGTAGCAATATCTTATTTTCAGCCGGAAGACTTAATAACTTTAGAATATTCTCACCCACATGAGGGATATTGTCTTTCCAATATCACGCAAGAAATCATTGTCTTAGGATATGCTTGACGAATAGCCAGTTTATCGACAGACGATAAAAGTTAGTACTTATCAATTCTCAATGCCTAGTCTATCAATGGCGATTCGATCTTCGTGTTGAATTTCCTACAAGGGGATAGCTTACCCCGCCCTGTACGCCAGGGCGAACGACATGCACTAACTCGAAATAGCATCTCGTTGGTATCTCGACGCGATAACGACAATTTGCTGATTGCGATACCAGACTCCTTCATCAATTGCTACCTCAGACTCATCACAATCCTGTTACAAGTCAATAAGATACGTCGAGGTGCCGACTCCTTTGAACAACAAGGCGTGACATCGGCGACACATCCACGCATCACGTAGATCACCGTGTCCCCGCAACACCCGGAACTCATCTCAATGCCCTCCGCAACGCCCCCGAAGTCGGACAAAGTTAAGAAAAGACCCAAAGTCAGAGGTAACTATATCCATGATCCATAGTAAACTAACCAGTAGTAGCTAACCGAATTGTCAGGATGCTATCAATGCTCTCGTCGACGCATAGACTGCGATCGGAGCGAGCCAACATGTGGCAAATGTTCTGCCAAAGGCATCAAATGCAGTGGATTAGGTCTACGATATCGCTTCAATGATGGCATTGCTGCCCGTGGAAAGTTTGTTGGCAAATCATTGCCTGTCATTGATGGGGTAGAAGCCCATTCTACGGAGATGACGACGACGTCAGTCTCAGGTTGCAAGAGACAGCATGATCCTTTTCGTGCAAGTGGCTATGAGACTATTGAGCAATACCCAGTTGAGCCTGATACTGCAACTGAGGAAGAACATGAGATACAAGATCTGGTTGTGTCAAATCACGTACCAGTGTCTATCGACTGGGGCTTAGATCACGTTGATCCAAAGTCCAGGTTCTGTCTTGGCTACTGTAAGTCTCCCTTCCTTGTCCTTGATATCATCTAACCATCCAAAGTCTCAAATAACATTGCCCAACTCATCGCAGTCATAAACATGGGCTTCAACGGCTATCGGGACCTCGTCTTACCAAGAGCAGAGACGGACCCTCTGGTCCGAAAGGCAGTTCTTCTTGTTGTCGAACAGCATCTATCTTTACAGAACGGAGCTGCAATATCACTAGATCCAACTGCCTATGGATCTCTCGTCAGAGAACTGATCATGCGGTCTCATCAGTGTGCACCTCAAGATGATGATTCTGCCCTCACTGCGTTGCTGCTTCTGCATATTCGGGAGATGATCAGTGGAAGTGATAACTTTCGACTTATCTATGGTTCGCTGCGGGTGGTAGTCAACGCACTGGCGAATAATGCGGACAAAAGAACCTCTGACCTCAGGAGGTTTCTGCAGATGCAGATACTAAGGTATATAATCACGGGGACACCTATCGAACTGACCAACAAACACTAACATCTCCTCAGAGTCTGTCTCTTTGGAGAATCTCTCTTCAACGAAACGAACGGCGTTCACTTCATCCAAGCTCAGCAACAAGCTTGCCTCGAATTCATCACATGGTGCGACCGCTTCCACCCTGAACTTAAAGACCTTCTCTCCCAACTCGCCTCCCTCACAACATGGGCCTGTGATATCTACGTCCAACGCGCCATCTTCAACCCTCCGCCCTCTGAAACCGTCCCCATGATCGAGAGATTCAAACAATCACTTGGCCAAGTCGACGCTTATGTCGATATCGTGGGAAGACACCTTCTAGCTTGGCCATATTTCATCGTAGCGGCTGAGAGCTCGACGCCGGATCATAGAGAGTTCTTTTTGGATAAATTGGTCAAGTTGCACAATACGACTGGGTGTTGGAATTTGTTGAGGGCTATTGATCAGGTTAAGGAGATTTGGGCGTCGCAATCTTCGATTCGGTGGACGAGTTTGCTTGGTGGACCGACACAGGCTTTTATAATGTGATTATTCGATGGATAGCTTTGTAATGCAGTCATCTATGCGCCCAGCACAGAAATAACTACTTCCTCGACCTTGTCAACTAACATCTCGATCTCCTCCTTTGTGATTGTAAAAGGAGGCGAGACAATCACCATGTCGCCTCGAACACCATCCAGGCAACCGGTACTTGGAATCAATGAAATGCCATGATCAGCTCCCAGACCAGCCTTGTGCAGCTTTCCAGCGACTTGTTCACTCAGATCAAAAGGATCCTTCGTCTCTTTATCCCGAACAAATTCCAACTGGACACGGTTAGCAAAGCCTTTGACTATCGATACTTCGACTTACCCCCCAGTAAAGCCCTCTGCCACGGACATCTCCCACATTCTTGTGGCCTCCTAGCCTCTCTTTAAGCTTGTCGCCCAATACATTCCCCATATTTTGCACATTTTGTAGCATATTATCTTCCTTCATAACGGTCTGCACAGCATACGCAGCCGCACATGCAACAGGATGGCCCTGATAAGTTTGACTGTGAGAGAAAGCTCCTGACCCGTTAGCAAGAGCGTCTGCAACTTTGCTACCGACAAGTAAAGCTCCCACTGGCATGTAGCCAGCTCCCAGTCCTTTAGCGACAGTCTGTAGATCTGGCACTACACCCTCCGGCTCCCAAGCATGTAGCGTGCCAGTTCTTCCCATTCCAGACATGACTTCATCCATAATCAGAAGAGCGCCGTGACGATCGCATACTTCTTTGATAGCCTTGAAGTACCCAGGAACTGGAGGCGCACAACCCAATGATGTTCCAGATACGGTTTCAGCGATAAACGCACAAACAGTATCGGGGCCGACACGCTGGAACTCGTCGTCTAGCTCCTTAGCTAAACGTTGAACGTATTGCTGTTCTGTTTCGTCTGCTCTCATCTCTCGATAAGGATAGCATGGAGAAACATGAGAGACATTGGTTGAAAGAATTGGTTCGTATACTCCACGTCGGGCCTTGTGGCCACCTACTGCCAAAGATCCAAGAGTGTTTCCATGATAAGATTGCTTGCGTGCAATGAATTTCGTCCTAGATGGCTGTGGTGTTGGTAGCTCTGTGAAATACTGACGAGCAATCTTCAGAGCTGCTTCAACGGCCTCAGTACCTAGGATTCTTGTTAGATACTGCCGAATGATATCATCTCGGCACAAATCGTACCTGAGCTGACGATGAAAACCTTCGACATAGCCCCATTGGTAGACTCAGTCAAGAAGCTAGAAGTCTTCTCTGCCGCCTCTGTCGTGAAGAATGGGTTGTAACAGTATGCTACCTGATCCAGTTGAGCAGCAATGGCATCCTTGACTCGCGATTCATTATGTCCGATCGATACAACAGCTGCACCTGAAGATGCATCCAGAATTCGATTACCTTGGTCTGTTTCCAACCAACATCCTTGACTTTTGACGATTCTTGGAGGCGGGCTGTTGATTTTGGCGTGAAGTGTTGAAACACCAGCACGGCTAAGGCTGTATAATGGTTTATTGTTGCGAAGGGCGGTTCTTGCAATCGTATGCGTTGTTTGCCAGGAAAGAAACCTCATTGTGAATATAAATGTCCAGAAGGAATGTGAATGAGTTAGAAATATGAGTTGGCGATATCGGATGATATGTACAAGCCACTCTCCGCACTCAGTTATCGTCTTGAGATAGATACATCCCAAAGAAGAAACTAAAGTGAGGAGACGCATCCAATGACACGAAAGTTCATGATAACTATTGATAAATGACCTTACAGCTGTTGCACGGCAGCATCGTCTCCATCGGCCTTCTGAATTTGGAATAGTAGTATTTTGGCTTGGTGGAGGGCAGTTGAGGCTAGATACGGGGGTCGGCAAAAGATACCGAATGCCGTGCCGGTACTTCGCCAAACTGATATCCGATAGATATCCATTCATAAACTTGGGAAGAGGAAATTTTATATCCTTCGAGTCAGAGTTTCCGTTGTGGTTTGAAGGGTGAAGGGAAAGGGAACTTCAGCGATGTATTTGGGATATCTAGCATACCGGCCTTCAGACTGATATCTTAACAATCATAAAACCAAGGGTAATATCCAATGTGCGATCTTTTATATTTGATTGTATATATTCAAAATCTACATATGATCAGTTCTTGGACAAGAAGACGACCATTAAATATGTCGCATGTAACGCCTTTCTTAATCCTTGACAACCCTAAAGATGGGATATTCATCTCCAACCTCGAGAGGAATAATGTTGAAGCTGGCATAAGAATCAATATTCTCAGGCTCCAAAGCATTCAGAGCCAGACCCGCGTTCTTTTGCCTGGTGCTGACCAGAAAGCTACCAGCTGGCAAAGTAAGCTGTCGCTTCTTGGTTTCAGTCGTAACAGTAGCAAGGACAGCTCCCTCGTAGTACGAACTGCTGAGCTCCGAAGATGTAATATTCAATGCTTCAACTGTACCGCTCCAGGGTTTACTAAGAGTCTCGACCTCTAGGCCAGAAACCTCAAGGCGCTTAGCGATATCAGCCCAAGCAACAGGGATAAGATAAGATTCTGGCCGAGAGCGAGTTAGGTTCGCGGTTGTTGGTGTAGTAGACGCAAACTGAACAGGAACTTTGACGATTGAGCCGTTTGTGTAGTCAATCATCTGGAACATTCGTGTGCTGTACTTAGTTGAGTCGGTGATGACGATGGGTTCCTTGGACTTGATGAAATCCTTGATACCACCCTCCACAGTCTTGAAGACTTTCTGAGCATTATTGGATGCGGTTTCAATGATAGAACTAGCCATGGTCAAGCCAGCGGCAGTTCGGCGTTGGAATTCTTGGTCTGCTAGACCAATTCCTCGCATCTCGATCAGGAATGTGATGGATTGAGTGAGACCCATTGCATTGCGACCAATCTTGGCATCAGAGCCAGCTTCATCGAACCTTTTGCAAGTTAGTGATGGGAATGTAAAACGAAAACCATAAGACTTACTTGGGCACGTAATCAGGATCAGTGCTAGTCCTTCCAGTCACATACGGCTCCCATCTCAACCCAGCCTTGACCATAGCATCGCCAATGTTCTTGGCAAACAGCTTCTCAGAGAGTTCTCGAATATTCTTGTTGATATTCAGATTCTTCGCAGCAGAAAACAAACCATCCGAAGCTTGGACGTAGTTACCGTATCGACTTGATGAGCCATACTCATGCATATCAATCGCAACATGTGGAGCAAACTCGTTAAAAAGCTGCTTGATATCACGAGTCTGCTGTCGTGCCAGCTTAGTATGATCGCGGTTAGGATCGAAATTCGTAGCAAGCACGCGCTGGAAGTAGTAGACGCCATCGGGATTGTACCGGGGCAAAATGACAATATCGAGATTCTTGAGAATCTTGGAGGCCCATTTGGGATCTTTGTCGAATTTGCCGAGGAGCGCGAGGAGTGATTGGTCACCAGCTGGCTCGTTGCCGTGTACTGCGCCTTGAACCCAAACTCGGACCTTATCTGTAGTCTTTGGACCCTTTGAAGACGAGAGTTTGACGAATGGGAATGACCTCAGTTCTTCGGATGTGAAGTTTGCTGTTTGGTAGGTCATGTAGTCATTCTTCGAAGCAATACTTTCCATGTAAGCCTCTGCATGTTGTCAGCGTGGGCTCATCGGAGTGCTCTGATATATGCATACCCATATCTTCGTGAGAGGTCGGCCCTTGAGTTCCGTTCTTAAAACCTTCCTGTCGACTCTCAGGGTCGAGAAAGGCCGGAGAATACAGATCGATGTCGACATCCTTGAAATTCGCTGCCACCAAAGGAATATCTTTCCGGACGCTTACGTGGTTGTAGCCATATTGAAAGGCATTGACAGCAGATGCAGCCGTAAGGCCGACCAAGATTGTCTTTCGCAACATTTTGAGATCAAATCTATATACCTCTACACAGCCTGATCGACGAGGGAAATACGTGCTTTTATAGCCTGTATGGTCAGAGGTTGGGTCCTAAAGAGGGAGCTCATTACGTACGGCCCTACTTCTTGCTTCCGCGCTCAATTTCCCCTCAGATTCAAAAGATCGTCGGACATTAGAGAACTAGCATAGATTTAAGCATGACCTCGGGAGAAATCAACAAGAAAACGATGTCTTGGCACGGAAGAGATTAGCTTAATGAGGAAGCTGGCGAGACTTGAGTTGGGGATAGTGGGGTCATGTAGCATCAAGGTTGTTGACTTTGAGAGGGGTTAAACTTTGATCATTGATGCGACGCCTGATTCAGAAATACAGAAATTGGTATAGAAGTGGTCTGAACGTTTTATGTTTTTAAGTATATCAAGATTCTCTTCATTCTGGACTGATAAACATGTCGAAAATTGTGTTCAAATTGCCGTGTCAGACAAAGATCTCCAACCTCGGCGATATCGTGATCGACAAGATAAGGGCTACGTGCAACCCGGCAGTCATCTAAGGTTTCAACAAGTCCTTATGAGTTAGCATAGCCGAGATTATCCACAATATGGAATTGGCATAAAAGATAGGCATTTATCAGGGTCTCAGTGTCTAACTTGCCATATCCGACATATCTTATCTGACAGGAATGGCCCTTGTCTCTGTGTATTGAGTGGACGAAAAGATTTGTAGTTTCCAACAAACTACCACCGTGGTCGACTGTAGATATCTAGTATTGACAGATTTTATAGCGGTGTTTGTCAGTGATTGTGACAGTGGCATATTTAATCTCCATATGGATGCCTATTGCGCAATGGACAGGTCACAAACCTTCAGGTAACAAATGATTACTCACGTATATAGGTAATATCCATGTCTCATAGTGTCCTCAGTAAGAATCTTGCCTTCTTCATAAAGCGCTGCCCTAATCTGTTCGCTGACTGAATAGGGCTAGGAGGTAAGAAAGTGTAGTACTTCTATCGCAAGTTTTGAACAGATTTAGGCAGACTTTGCCTAAACTTAAAAGACCTTTAGACTAGCTATTTTTTATATTATAATTTAGGCCTTAAGGCCCTAATCCAATCGATTTATCTATTATAATTAATTTATAATAGTACTAAAAGTAGCTTACAGGCCTACCTTTTTAGGTTATTTTATTAGGTTAAAGTACTAAGCTAGTTAAGGTATTTTCTATAAAGCCTTTATAATATACCTTTATTATATTATACTTTAAAAAGTTAAGCTTACCTTAGGTAAGTTAAAAATCTAGTTAATATAGTATTAAATTTTAATAAATAAATAGTTATATAAATAAAGTTATAAATATTAAGATAAAAGGTATAAAGTAATATAGTTATATAATTATAAAGTTACTTTTTATAAAGTTACTATAAATTAACTATAATAAATAAATTAATTAAATTAAGGCTTAATTTAATTAATTTATTTATTATAATTAATTTATAGTAAAGTTATAAAAAGTAACCTTATAGTTATATAATTATATTACTTTATACCTTTTATTTTAATATTTATAACTTTATTTATATAACTATTTATTTATTAAAATTTAGTACTATATTAACTAGATTTTTAACTTACTTAAGGTAAGCTTAACTTTTTAAAGTATAGTATAATAAAAATATATTATAAAGGCCTTATAGAAAATACCTTAATTAGCTTAGTACTTTAACTTAATAAAATAACTTAAAAAAGTAGGCTTATAAGCTACTTTTAGTACTATTATAAATTAAGGCTATTTCTAAAAGGATTAACTTTTAGTAAGAAATATAATAAATAAGGGATTTTTAATTTAGTTAGTAATTATATAATATACCTTTTTACTATAAGCCTTATAAGGTTAAGTTACTATAGCTACTAACCTAATTTATATATATTTTCTATTATATAGATATTTATATAGATAAAGTAATAAATATCTATTTTTCTAACCTAAGGCCTGTAAGGCTATAAGACTAACCCTTAAAGTAATAGCTTAAAACCTATAGTTAGCCTTTATAAATAACTAATATTACCTTTAATAAGGCCTATAAGGCCTGTAATAATAGCTTTAATAATAAATATAGTAATATAAAGGACTTACTTATAGCAGGGCTACTTTATA
The DNA here is from genome assembly GCA_002165215.1 of Fusarium pininemorale. Classification (NCBI taxonomy): domain Eukaryota; kingdom Fungi; phylum Ascomycota; class Sordariomycetes; order Hypocreales; family Nectriaceae; genus Fusarium; species Fusarium pininemorale. The sequence continues at coordinate 262,312 of NFZR01000026.1, read as the reverse complement.
AGGCTATTAAATTAATTAAAAATAGGAAAAAGGTATATTTTCTTTATTTTTTAAGTTTAAGGAATATTATTAACCCTAGTAAGCTAGTTATAGTAAAAAAGAAATTATAGTAATTACTATAAGGGTTTAATAGGCAATTTTATAATAAGCTATATATAACTAAAGAGGAATTTAGTTAGCTATATTAGTAGATTTTTAATAATATATATATAAAAGGGTTATACTAGTAGACCTTATAGTTAAAGGTTATAATATTTCTTTATATTATTAGTTAAGGCTACTTATAGTAAGTAGTAATATATTACTTTAGTATTACTTAAAGCTTTATTAGTTAACTTATAATAATAGCTTTTAAGGCTTTTCTTAATATTTATAGGATATTTATTATTTAACTAAAGCTAGATTTTATATACTATAAACTTATTATAAAGCTATAATATTATTACTTTTTTAGCTATATTAGTACTGTAAATAGAATATATATAGTAGCTTAGGTCCTTAAAGATTACTAAAAAAAATAGTATAATAAGAAGTCCTTAATTATATAAAATATCCTTTATATTATTTACTTAAATAGGACTTTCTTATATATTCTTACTAACTATAAGGGGTCTATAAATAATACCTTACTTATAAGGTATATATATAATAAAAGCCTAAAGATAATCCTAAAGAGATTTTATATAGAAAATATAAGCTTTAGTTCCTAAGCTAGACTTTTTATTCCTTATATTAGTATTAAATATTATCTTAATAATTAAAAGGTATTTTTAAAAAGGCTATAAAATAAGAAAAAGTTATATAATCTATATTATTTATAGCTATAGATTATTATTAAGTAAACCTTTAGCTAGGTTAAGAAGAAATTTTATATTATATATTCTTTACTGCTTAAATATTTAATATATAAATAGGTCTTAATAATATATACCTATATAAGCCTTTAGAATTTCCTAAAGTTATTAAAATTAGGGCCTTAATTAAGGAAGGATAATAAAGAATTTATTAAGTAAATAAAGACCTAGGTAGCTATAAACTTATTAATAAACCTTAGGACTTTAAGGACTTAAATTATATTTAATTAGTAATTAAAATATATTAAATAAAAGGTAAAAATAGAGGTATATAATAAAGCTATTTATAGTATAAAAAATAAGTATTTTAATACTAAAATTAAATAGCTTTTAGTAAGACTATTATATTATAAGGTAAAAAAGAAAGGTTAAGAAAAGGCTAAAGAGGTTAAAAAGAGGCTATTAAGAAGGAAGAAAAAGCCCCTTTTTTAGTACCTTAGCCCTGATTTTTAAGGCCTTTTTATTAGGTTAGTTAAAGCCTAATTTCTAATACTTTAACCCCTTTAGGAAGGTATAATAATTTAATAGTATTATATTTTTAATTAGTATTAGTTTTAATTTAAATTTTAAAAGTATATTTAGTAAACTTAAGGCTATTAATTTATATATAAAATATTAAAAGCACTGCTTAATTAACTAAATCTTTAGTATTTTCTATAAAAAAGAGTATCTTAACTTTTTATTAAGTTAAGTAAAGGGAGTTTTTTAATAACCTAATATTAAAGGTATAGCTATAAAGAGGTTATAAAAAGGGTAATTAGGCTAGGCCTGTAATAATTAAAGTAACTATATTAGCCTAAAAATTAAGCTAATTAAAGAATTATCTAGGAATTAAATTATAATATTTATAGTAGCTTAAAAAAATCTAGATTTTTATTACTTATTATTTATAATATAATTAAATTAATTATAAATTTTTAATAAATTTAAAGCTATTTATAACTTTTTATAGTATATTATATAAATCTATAGCTTTTAATTAGTTTTTTAGACTAGTAAGGTTAGTTAGTAAGGTCTATATAATCTAATTAAAAATATATTTTTAGCCTTTTTATTAACTTTCTTATTACTACCTTTTTTATATTTTCTTTAACTTTATAACTTTAATATTATAGTTTATTTTTAACTTTTAAATAGCTTTAAAGGAAAATAAAGTTATATATTTTATTTTATAGGTTAAGTTTACTATTTTATATTATTTCTAAACTTTTTTACTAATTTTTAAGCCTTAAATATTTTAATTTTATTAAAAATAGTCTCTTTTTAAAGATTTTATTTATACTATTATAATAAATAGTATTTATAACTTTTTTAATTAATTACCTAAAAAAGGTTTTAAGCTTTTTATTATTAGCCTATTTAAAATACTATTTTTAAATATTTTATAATACTTATTAAATATTATTTATATTAATAAGTCTTTATTTTTTTTCCTAGCTTATAATTAAGGTAAAAATTATAGTTTTTATTTTACTAAACCTACCTTATTTACTAATATAGTAAGGTCTTTATATTTACTATAAAAATATATTTTTTAACCTTAAAGGTTAACTTTAAGAAGGTAATAAAAAAGTAAAAGTAAAGGTTATTATAATACTATAAAAAGCAGATTATAACTATAAAAAAGTAAGTAATTAAGCCTATATTACTTTATATACTAATATTTAACTATTTTATATTAAAATCTTATTTACTATTAACTTTTTATTATTATTATAAAGGGTTATTAGCCTTTAAGTATTTAAGGCTTTAATTACTATAAGTTTAACTTTTTAATTACCTTTAAATATCTTTTAATATAAGTTAATAAGCTTTAATTTATTAAAATAAATTATTTTTACTATAGTAATATACTTTTATTTTTACTTTTTTTAATTTTTTTTTATTATATAAAAGTAATTAATTTTATAATTATAGCTAGTATTACTTATATTTCTTTTTATTATATAAAAGGCCTTTTAATTCCTTAAAAGCTTTATTAGCTTTTAAGAAACTTATATAGTATTAAATTTAGTAAGTAAAAACTAATAAATTAATTCCTTAGCTAGCCTTTTATATATAACCTTTATTAATAGTAACTTTTTATTTTCTAACTACTTTATAATTTACTTTTTATTATATAACTTAAGTAAATATTTTACTTAGTTTTTAATTTATTTTAGCTTAATATAATAATTTTTTATATTTTTTTAAAAAGCCTTTTATATTTTTTTTTAAATACTATTTATCTTTATATAAAGGGCTAAGTTAAAAAAAACTAACTTACTAAAAGCTTAGTTATTTAAGTCTTATTATTACTTTTACTTTTAATTAAGATATCTTTTTTAATAGATATAGCTAAAGGTAGTATTAATTACTATAATAAGGTAAATATTATTATAGATTTTTAATTATATAAAGCTATAAAGCTATAATTAACTTTTAATAATTCCTTATAGTTATACTATTTACTTTTTTTTTTACTAACTACTTTTTATATTTATTAAGACCTTAAGATTAACTAGGCCTAGCCTATATAATTAGTATAAGCCTAACTTATACTTAGTAATAAAGTTACTTTATACCGGATTAACTATAACAGATAAATCGATTGGATCAGGGCCTTAAGGCTAAAAGTTTTATTGCTTTCTAAGGTTTAGTGATTAAACTCAAAATAAGCGGCTCGAGAACTGCTAAATCCGGCTTATACCCTGCCAGGCCAATAAGGGACTCTAATTTTGGTGGCTTGACTCTACCAACACTGCCGACCTTGGAGCACCGCGTCTTCCGACAAGTGTAAGCGTCTTGCAAACAAAATGCTCGTTCCTCATACTGATCCTGCCTCGAAGCCAAAGCCCTATAAGAGAATCATATTTTACCATCAGACGCAATACAAAGACAATAAATACATCTCACTTCAACCGACAATTCTCCCAGCCGCCGGAGTCACCCACGTCATTGTCGCGGCTATCCACCTCAACACGCCTGAGCGCATCACCCTCAACGATGACCTGTATGATGCAGACAAGTTCGTTCCACTCTGGGATGAAGTCCGTCAACTTCAAGCAGCTGGTGTAAAAGTACTCGGCATGCTCGGAGGCGCAGCTCAAGGATCATACACCAAGATGGACGGGTCGCTGGAGGGTTTTCATAGATGGTATCAACCGTTGCGCAAGATGATCGCGTGGGCGGGTTTCGACGGACTTGACCTCGATATCGAAGAGGCCATGTCGCTTGGAGGCGTCGTCCGTCTGATTGATCACCTCAAGACAGACTTTGGACAATCCTTCCTCATCACCCTCGCGCCCGTCGCACCAGCTTTGCTTAACAGGCAGAACCTCGGAGGCTTCAACATGGAAGAGCTCGAAAAGGGACTTGGCTCGCGAATCGCGTGGTACAACACGCAATTCTACTGCGGCTGGGGTGACATGAGCAAAGCACACGACTACGACACGATAATCGCGCGCGGCTGGCCACAGGAAAAAGTCGTCATCGGACTGGTAACAAATCCAGCTAATTGTTCCGGCCACGTAAAAGAAGCAAAGCTGCGCGCGTGTCTCAAAGAGTTGGTGAGCAGGTACCCGAGGATCGGGGGAGTAATGGGCTGGGAGTATTACAACAGTGTCACGGAGGCCAGTCCGGAGATCGGGGAGCCATGGAAGTGGGCCGAGATGATCAATGACATGTTGAATAGTGCATAGATCGAGGGAGGAAATGGTCCTAGCGAGCGATGAGATCGAGGGAGAAGCAAAAAAATATGAGGGTCATGATGGGGACTTGTCATCTTGATAGATCTATGACGACAACCGTGCGCCACGTCGCTCAAGGGCACGCGACCGTTTCTACAAAACCCCAGATTTTCGTTAATTCTAGATCTCGTATTATTTTCAATATAGATCTAGGTACCAACTTTATTCATTTATTGCCAAGAATTCTCATAGCCATCTCTCACAATGGGCGCTGACGACGACGAGAAGCATATGCAAGGGCACAAGCACGAATTCGCCCATGACAACCATGATGATTGGGAAACTCAACCTCCCTACACAAGACCTGATGAAGCTACCGAAAAGCGAGAGAACTTTGAAAAGAAAGTTCATGGCTCATGCCACTGCGGTAGAGTGCAGTATTGGCTGAACAGCGACAAGCCTCTTGCGTCAAAGTACTGCCATTGTATAGACTGCAAGAAGATCCACGGTACTCCACCCAATGACATGCTACATGTTATGTGGCTAATGAGTTTCAGGTGCTCCTTTCCAATGGGCGGCTATCTTCAAAAAGACAGACCTCTCTTTTGAGAATGGTGTCAAGAACCTTCGCTTCTACAAGACCTCCACTAAGAAGAATGAGCATGTTCTTCCATGCAAGGTCGGCTGCGCCGAGTGTGGAAGCTGGATTATGGATGAGGGACGAAACATGGTTCTTTTGTTCCCTACGCTCTTGAACCTGGATACGCCTCAATTGAGGGAGAACTTCCAGCCACAGTAAGTTATGCTACTAAAAGTAAATGTTCACATAGGGCTAACTAGGTCAAGGTGCCACATTTTCTACACGCAAAGAGTGGTTGACATTCCTGATGGAAAGGACAAGTGGACGAAGCTCGATAAAGACAGCGAGCTAATGGAGGATGTCGACCAAGCCGATGATGGTGCTAGGAAGCGGCAGCGTTCAGGTTAGGTATTAAACTAATGCAAAGATCCGCCAGAGATGAATGACAGTGTAACAAGACATCGCGATTATGAATTCAAGAATATGTCGGCTAGTTGCCCTCCAGCCTACTCCCAAACCCGTTGCTGTTAGACTTGCCTCCGAACCCAAATGAAGTATGTCGAGTCAAGCCGTCCACTTGCGCTGGTGTCGAAGTACGACTGGAGTCCAGAGTTGAACGACTAGACACAAGCGAAGGCGATTGGGCAGAGAACAACTGAGGGGACTCTTGCTTCCTGTCATGCGGTTAGCAATGGCTATCAACGATAATTATCCTAAGAACTCACTGGCTCTGGGGATGATAAATAGAGCATTGCAGTTTATCAACATCAACAATCCCTTCTCCATCCAGAATATCTTTGATAGCAGAAAGTTTGTAATGTCTAACCCTGAGTATAGTTCCCACGAGATAGATGAGTCTTGGATCGACCTGCGTTGTATCTAGATGTCGGGGATCTCCATCTCCCATCAGCCACGCCGCCAAAGAGCGAGGTAGTTCAACTGAAGTCGTGACTTCAGCTGACTTCTTTGCGACATAGATATTTAACCCATTATTTCGACGTTTGTTGATGCAGAAAGGGGGAAATGGAGTTTTATAAGTCGTTGAGGGAAGTTCCTTGATGGATACGGTGCATTTAATGTCGCCCTCATCCACGTAGTAGACCTTGGTCAATAGCAGTTGTCGCTCAACCGAGGCTATCTCTTCTGCATTCCTTGCACGGGAGCTCTTGAAATGAACCGCGAGGCTTTATGTGTTAGGCAATGGAGCAATATTTGGAGGATGCGTTCTTACCGTAAGAGTCCATCAACTCGCTCTTGATCAAGGGTTGGAGTTGACTCGTAATTAACTACACCAGGTGTAATGGAAGCAGGTTCCATGATAAGATTGTTTCTGAGATACCGACTTTGAAGCCCCATCCAGATAAAGAAAGGCTCTAACAACCAAAAGGTCGTGTGATCAATATCGAGGACGTCTAACTTTCCTCTGAAGCTATGATGTAGATATTCCTTGTCAAGGATGTAAAAGAGCTTCGAGACTGGGAACAACCGCACTCGCTTGTCTTTCCCATATACTGGGAATATCTGCTTCTCACGGAGATCTTCCTTGTCGATTAAATGCCCGAATTGTGGAAGTCTTTCACTCAGTTGTATGAGAAGCCTTCTAATCTTTTCATCGAGTGAGTCGTAGGGATCGAGCATCATCCGGTAGTCAAAGTCAACAAGCTCCTGGTAGACAACATTGATGTCGGTTTTTGGGACTCCTAAAAGTTCGATGAAGAATGATTCCAGCTCTGGACAAGTCTCGCTCGCATTGTGCGGACTTGTCAATTTTGGTGCCCAGACACACTCAGTCGAAAGGAACCTTTCGGTACTTTTCTCAGACAGCAAGAGGCGTGGTTTGTCTTTGAAAAATGACCTGAATCAATGTCAGTTTATGAGTTTCTACAGGTTCAGGTGTCATTACCTAATTCGCTTGATATCATCATTCGTTAGCCCTGGTTCCATCGTCTGTAGAGCGTGATACAATTGTTTCGCCCTCTTGAAATCAGGTTCTTTGTCGAACTCCAAGAGAATTGACTCAACTTCTCCATCCAGGACCTCTAGCGTTTCCCTGTAGAACTTCTCAAGAGCGGGGCGTTCGAAACTGGAGACTTCCCATTCTTTGGGTGGCGGGAGAAGCGTTGAGTCAGAGATCACCCTAGATGGATTCTTCGGGGCTTTGACATAACACTGGCTGGCAGTTTTCCACCCGCTGGGTGTAAGTATAAGCGGCTGCTCCCTCAACCAGTCTCTGAAAGCCTTTATTAGAATGAGTAATAATAGCAGTCATAGATCTTGCCTACCTGACTTCAACTCTGATTTTCTCTCCACCAGCTTCACAGACAGCCTGTAATCGTAGATATAACTCAAAAACTCGTCGTGGAAACTCTACTTTGCCGTCGCTGTTCTGTGTCTGGACATAGTGAAGGAGAGAGAGGTAGAACCACTCGTCATCTGTCGCCTCGACTTTGATATCATCTCGAAGAAATATCCATGGTCCAAGATCTGTACTTGACGACAGTTTGGGGTCAAGATCTAAGAATTTGAATGTCTCGTGAGGGAGCATATATCGAGCCTTTAAGAAAACGAGTTTCGGAAGTGGGAGGTAGAACTCCTTCAAGAGCCTCATTTGACCATCTTTTCGTGTTACCTCGACGTTTTGTAATGCTTTCAATAGCTCTTTATGCTCTCGAATCACAGCGCCATCTCGTTCCCACGCGCATAGCAAATAATTTGTAAACTCGTCAGGCCGATCTTTCGCAAATTTGACGCATTGTGACGATATTACACTTGTACCTTCATCGCTGGTTCCAATGAGATGTGCGTCCATTGTTTCTTGGCCCTCAAAGGGCTCTTTGGGTCGGAACATGATGGAAGCAGTAAGCGATGATTGTGCAGAGTACGGATAATCACTGAAGTTTCTGATGCTAATTCTGACTATTAGTAGAATAAACTCAGGGGTCACTATGACAATGCGGCTAGCACGGATCTGTTACCGAGAAAAGATCCACAACTAATTAAAGACATAAGCTCAGACCATTCACAATGACTAGAAGCTCGAAGTTCACAGAGTTATAGAATTCCTTGTGATATATAGCTAGTGTAATAATTCCTTGCTAATGGATTCTTCCTCATATCCAGCCCACCTTTTCTCCTCCTCCCTTCCTCAATTGTTACTCGGGCATGCCTCAATCGGACATGGCGTTGATGTAAAGAAATCCATTACCACTTCGTCGATGTCTGGAAGACCCAACTCAATATGTCCGGCGGCACTAGGTTCGGTTGAGGCGGGATCTTGACCAAGTGCGAGCCAGAGAGTATAGGGATCGCATTGGCTCCACCTAATCAACTGCTTATGATGGCATACCAGACATGTTTTGATATATTTGGTGCACATTCTTGGCTTGAGATGGGTGAGAAGTGTTTCCAAAAAGCGGTTTTTGTGTGCTTGCGTTCTTAGTAGGATGTTGATCCTGTTGTTGTATTCTTTGATGTTGTGATGAAGAATGTGTGCTATGACTGATGAAAGAAATTGGCGCTTAAGCCGTGGACTTATAGGTCTCCCCTAGATGTTTCACACCCATCTTGACTATTGATCACTCTGAACTGCATTCGCGTAACTGACATCTGTTCATGACATTGTTACCGGAATCAGAGATCTCATGAGTCCCTGCATCAGAGCAAAAGGTTGCTTACAAGGAACCTACTCCGTGCTACATTCACCCTCTTCTCTCTACCCTTCCCTCTTCTTCTCGGCGATCTGGTGGAAGATGCCACAAGATAGATGGTTCAAATTCAAGCTCGGCGATAGCTTGAGGCGATGGGCTTGATCGCAACCAAGGCTTGCAATAAATCCACCGAAGTGACACCCTATGACCGTATGGATAACAGACCTTGAACTGTTCGGTACACATATTGGCTGTTTCTAGCTGACGAGTGGTTTGTGGGAAGCTGTTCGTTTGTAGTTTTCAGATATGTGGATTATGAATGAACAATTGAACATGAAGAATTACGCTCGAGTGAAGAATATATACGCATTACCCGACTATGTGACACGCCTCATGATTATCCTAGCCCTGAACCAGTTCGAAATACCTTTGAACGCCTGATGCAATGGTTCACTGTGTATGTAGCAGGATTGACGGGGTTCACGGGCCCCAGACTCTCCATTTCAGAGCAAAAGTTTGGTTACAAGTAACCTCTGGAGGATCTCCAAGAAGAATTTACCTACGCAAATGGGTCTTCTTCAGTGACTATCCGCAGTCATGTCTATGTACTCAGCAATCTCTAGGGTATTGTTCACGGTAGATTTGGCTGATGGATCACGGTTGTTCTTAAAGTGGTTGGCGATTTAGTTGGAGTATTTAGCACATAAGAACACATTTTGGCACCAATATACTTTCGAAATGCATCATCGAAACTATTATGTGCCGAGTGAGAAAGTCTGATCAAATGATTAGTCTGTACTCGCATACAGTCCATGGAATCTGCCCAGTTGGCTCACCGCTCGAGTGCTGCAGCCTGATCCAGATGATTGGATGTCAAGTGCTGGAATATGTACTCCGTATCCTGCGCCCTGAGCTGAAAGTGGTGGCTTAGCTCTTGTGAGACAAGTTGGGCTGACACCAGTAGAGGTACATTTAAGGCTGTGCTCACCGCGCTGAATTTCACAATTCCAAAAGCTCAGACCAGCTGGACTTTTCACTCTGGGCAGACTATTTCAACCTTGCACACTCCCAACCACCTTAGATTTTCCGTCGCAACGTCCCTTTCCAGTCATATCCGAAGAAATGGAGGCTGTCGGCGCTGGTGCCAGCATTCTCACCTTTATCACCGTCGCTTTCTCTGTGACCCAATCTATCCATTCGGCACTCTCGGCCATCAAAGATGGCCCTCAGGTCATCCGTCTCCTCACTGATGAGATTTTTCAGCTCAAGAGCATTCTCCAACGGCTAGACGAAGTATCCTTTGTTTCTATCAATGATATCGATAAGTCTCAGTTGAACGGTTTAGCGAAGAAATGCAAAGATGACTTGTCCGCACTTAACTCTCGGCTGGAATCTCTCGATGTGGCGAATTCGGATGGTCGAGGGGATCGCCTCTGGAGAAAGTTGAAGCTTTCTTTCTCAGAAAAGGACCTTGACCAGGTCCGGCACGTTGTTCGAGGCCATGTGCAGCATCTTACAGTTCGGCTCAACCTTATTCAGGTGCAACAGGGGTCTTTTACAGCAACTCAGTCAACTCAAGTTCTTGGCCTTCTCCAACAACTGAAACAAGACATATCTGCTCTACAAACAACCAATACAGCTACCCTCATCGCCGAGGAGGACTCATCAACCACTTCAGCAAGGGTGACGGAGGTGGACGATGAAGGCATGGACTGTTCACCGGATACATCATTGGATGACAGTATCAATCGTTTAATGCGACTACTTGAGGAGAAGCCCTGCGTGGTCCAGTCCGATGACTCAGAAGAGCTCCTGAAAGACATTGAGCATCTTCTGAAATGTGTCCGAAATGATGCAGAGCCTCTCGAGCTAGAAGGGACCTGCCAGAACTGTCACCCAGACGTTTCAAAGGAATTGAAGCTTATGGCAAATATCATCCTTTCTTCGCCGTCGGTGATGATCAATCAAACTGGTACGCTTTTTCTCTTTGTCTGATCTCGTTACTTACTTGTTCAGCACCAGTAAGATTGTGGAGGCCAACAGACAAGAAGCTATTGATTTCACCAGAACGGAAACGAAAAACTATCGAAACAAATGATGGGATTATGACAGTCACAGTCTCCAAGAGAATTCGAAAAGTATCCTCTGAAGTCGTAAGGGAAAAGGCAAAAGTTGAAACCAGAAGAGATTTCGTCGCAAAATTTACTTACACATCGAAAAGCACAAAGAAGATGCTCAGCTTGTCGGTGAATCAGGGACAGTTCTTACTTGACAATTTCACAAGCACTTTGCCTTGCGCTATTATGTGCAATATTCTACCCGAAAACTCTCTAGTATTTTCCACAGCCCGGAGCGGATCAGTCCAAGACCTCCTCAAACTATTTGAGGGAGGGGAGGCCAATATTCATGACCACGATACACACGGATGGTCATTACTCCATGTAAGGCACCAGAAATTAACATAAACTCACGGCACTAGCTTACGCTCCTTCCGAACAGCATTCAACGAGAAATCTCCCTGTTCTGAAATTCCTGATAGAACAAGGATTAGATATTGATGAAGTCGCATCCAGTCCCAATGGCGACTCCCAAACGTATGACACTTACTATAGTAGTATCTCAAACTTTGGATAACATTGTAGTAGTACTCCATCTCATCTCGCTATTGCGCATGAGGTTCCTATTGGTAATTACGAAGCCCTGCTCTATGCAGGGGCAGATGTGACTATACCAGTCAGAGGACTACAACAGACGGCAGTCGGGTTGCTTACCAATTCCGATGTGAGTATTTCACTTCCAGCTTATATCTATTTCTGACCTTTCTTAGACAGCGTTGGGCTTTAGCAGAATACAACGGACGCTTCATTTAAGTCCTTTTGTATATGCCGATCCAAGCGTGCGGGAAGATCAAAACTTGATCCCAAGTATTTGCCTTGATTGTTTCCGTACAGGCGATTCCGAGCCACATCAGGCACTTCAGCAAATAAAATTACTCGTTGAGCATGGCTACAACGTCAACAGCAAGTTTCATGGACAAAATTCCCTACATTACCTGCTTATTTCATCTCACTCTTGGCTTGAACGCGTACCAGAATACATGGATCTCCTATCGTATCTTATAGAACATGGTGCTGATATGTATGCTGAAGATGACGATGGATATCAACCTTGGCACTATGCTTATGGGGCCACATGTGAGGCTTGTTATCTACTCTGCAATTCAGCCAGAGGTGACCTCTGGGACGCAGTTCTGACTTGTCTCGGCTACGACATTCTGCAAACTAGGAGACATTATCCACGAGAAGCCCGGTATATTACCGGGTATACTCGCGGAGATTTCGAAAGACTGTGGCATGGCCAAGAGGATAAATGTCCCTATTGGGATGACCGGCTATGGCCACCGGTCTCTGAACAAAGCGATACGTCATCCTCCCCTTGGCTGTTAACGAGAGGAAAGCTTTGCGAAGTGTGTATAACCTGCCTGGGCGAGTATCAATGCTTTAATTGTGGTGTTTGCTTGTCTTCTCTCGAGTTTGCTTGCGACGATCTCAGTCATGTGCATGATGAAACTTGTCCAAGAGAGCGCATTGCAACCTGGGAACTCAAGGAAGACGGTGATGAGTTTTGCTGGAAACTTGTGAGGTTCGCAGGCGGGGAATCGGAATATCATATCTCGTCTAGCGAGGATTCAGATGATGGTGGAATCCTATTGCAAGGTGGACTTGAAGAAGAATTTTCCGATGACTCAATGGAAGAATTATCATGATTCTTGCCATCAAGAGATATCAAAGTGTTACTTGTTTTAGGAAAGGAATGCCCGAGGACATTTTAACTAATGTAGTTTTGATGCTGCTACGTGAAGCCGCCAATTTCTTTACTAGATTTATCATGGAGAATTTTCGATGAATTATTGGTTTTTATTCTTAGCTTCCTTTTAATCAAAACATTAGTTGTCATTCTTGATGTTTGTCCATCCCTTCACGTCACTCTTGGGCAAATCCATGATCTTATCGTCAGCTCCAAACCGATCCAAAGGATCCTTACCCCAAAAGTCAGTAAACTTCTCTGGTCGCCATCTCCAAAACTTCGCAAACCTTTCCTCGAGCGTACCCTCCATACAGTCAGAAATAAACTTTCCAATTGATGTTATATGCTTGTATCCTGTACCACAATCACCTGAAGCAATGACAAGTGAGGGATGTCGAGGGTGATAGGTGATCAGAAACATTCTATCCTGCGTATCAGCGCACCAGCAGATTCTAGCATGAACGAGAGGACGATCTGCAAGTTGAGGCATGATATCTTTCAGAAACTGCTTCATACGTCGTTCAGCCTCGATTGGCACTTGGTGCTTTGCAAAGGGGATGGACTGGGGATATTTGGAACCTGGCTTTTCAACCCAGTTGCAGTAGCCGGGATGTTCATCACACATCTTGAGTTGATGAAGATCCTCATCAGGTTCCATGAAGAAGCCTTGGTTGATGTTGAAAAGAGGTGGTAGATTCTTGTACAGCTTCGTTTCCTCTGGCGTCATCTGAATATGGCCCAGGGTCCACGCGGTAGGGCGGATCTGGTTCTCAAAATCGAGGAAGAACTCCGCTGAAGCACCGGCCGACAGAATGGTTCGATCCGCTCTGTGCTCCTTGCCATCTGCCGTCTTAGCACCTCGAACATCACCGTCTTCAAGGATCAGACTCTCAACTTTTCCTTCGGGAGAACCAGTGATGAACTTGACACCAAGCCTCTTGCTCTCTTCGAAAGCAGCTTTCATAGCTTTTCGAGCATGAACCCAACCTGAACCTGTGGGCTTGTAAAACCCCTTCCAGCCTGGAAAGTCGCCTGTCAGAATCCCATCTGGCATAGTCTTTCTGAAATCCTCTGCCGTGTTGAGAGGCGTGTACTGATCGATGTCGTCACCGATCTCATCTTCTATGAGTTGCTTGATAGACTTTGGTGTTGAGCCAGCCATAACAGATCCCGTATTGTGGCAGAATGGTTCGAAGACAGGATCATGGAGCCAGCCTTGGGCCGCAGCATACGTGAGAGCTTTCCAGATTGAGTCCTCGTCGTCGCCTTTGCTATCAGCCGTGCCTGCTTTGTTAGTAAAGTGTTTGGGTGCTATGTGATAGAGTATCTTACCAAGCCCGCTCGCAAGCTTGTTTACATCATGACCAGCTGAGATGGGCGATGGAATGTGATTGACATCGAGAACTGTGACATTGGTGTAGCCTCGACGGGCGAGATGGAGGGCTGTTGAGCATCCCCAAGTTCCGCCACCGACGATGAGAATTTGGGACTGTTTGGTGAGAGTTGAGGCCATGATAGTGATTGCAGGATGCAATGCTAGATACAATGGATAAAGAATGGGAATAATCAGCTCGAGCCATGAAAGATATAGGAATTGTCCAACACTATCGCCTCCATTGAAGGTCCAACCGAGATATGTCGTCGAAGGTCCAGCCGAATCACAGATTCACACTGTACATCTGATTGGTCCATTCCCCGATCTAAACCGGTTTGATCGCCCATTCGCTATCATCAGGTGATAGCCCCATCAAGCATCGTCTCCTCCTCCAAAACTCCCCCCGCTTTTCCACTCTCCCCATCAGACGATCAACCACTCACTCTCATAAGCAAAAGAATCCTCCTCCATCTCTCGGCACTTTTGCTCCGTGTCCCATCTCCCCCCCAATGCCGCGCCGCCGTCCCCCCGGCAAAACCGGCCCCGTCCAGAGACGAACAAGGTCAGGATGCCAAACGTGCCGGACCCGCAAGGTAAAATGCGACGAAGCTAAACCTGCATGTCGGAACTGCGTCTCCCGCGGATTGTCGTGTAATACGACGCTGCAGTTGAAATGGGAGGCTGAGTTTACTGCAAAGGGGCTCTCGTTTGGGCGGGAGGGTGTTTGGTGCAAGGATGGGGCGAGGCATAGACGACCACCGCAAGTTCATGCGCCAAAGGCTTGGGGGTTTGGGGCTGTTGGGCCAAGGCATTTTATCAATACTTATTATAGTGACTTTGTTCATGATCCGAATTATGAAGAGAGTCTTGTTAGGGAGGCTATGGAGTTGAGGGATGAGACTGAACCGTCTTCAGCACTTATTCGGAGGTCACGATCACCACCAAGACTCATACCCTCAATATCATCATTCCCTACATTGAGCACCTTTGAAACGAGTCTTTTCGAATACTATCTCTTACGGTTATGTCCTCTCACAACACCTTCTTCACAGCTCTCGTCACCTTTCGCAAGCATGGTCGCTCCTCTATTCACCCATGCTGGGCAGGATCTTCTCGTTCAATCTGTCCTTGCATTCTCGGCTCGACATCGAAGCATCACTGATCCATCATGGACACGTACAGCAATGAAGATGAAAGGCAAGGCCCTGACCGGTCTTTTACAGAGAATCCGATCTCCAGATGTCACCGCAGACGTCATATTGGATCCTCAAGTCCCTGCTACAATGATGTTTCTCTGTCTTTATGAAATCCTTGACAACGGCGACTATCGATGGGTATTTCACCTGAGGGCAAGTCAAGACTTTATGCGGAAACGTCGACAACTTGCACTTCCGTCGAGTGAGAACTCAGCATTCGGAAGTCTTGCCGCGTTCTCAGAGCGATACTTTGCTTTTCAAGATGTTATCAGCAGAACAGCTTGTGGAAATTCACCTATCTTTGGCCTGGAATATTGGCAAAGACCGGATCATACAGAGGATATTGATGCGTGGATGGGTTGCAGTCCGGCCATGGCATCTGTGATTTTCAAGATCACTGAACTGGCCAGGACAAGAACCCGAGATATGTCTCAAGAGGACTATGAGGTCCAAGTTGAGGAGCTTGATAGGGAGTTGACTATGGTCAGCTCCAATATCACCGTTGTTGAGGCGATGGATGAGAATGTCAGACGATGTGTCGACCTGAAGAAGACTTCGGTGCAGATATACTTTCACTGTCTGCTTCGAGATGCAGATCCCTCTACGCCCCAGGTCTCACAACTTGTCATCAAGGTCCTGCATAGCATTCGCGATCTTATTCAACAAGGCAGCGCCGCAGGACTTTTGTTCCCTCTGTTCGTCGCAGCCGTGGAACTGGATCCCTTAAATGACGACAAGATCTTCGCTCATGGTAATGAAGGGACCTTCTTATCTGGAAGGCAACTTGTCTTGGAGACTCTTGATGCCATGGTAGGCTTGACGCTGGCGAATGTCGAGAGAACTAAAGCGGTGATTCTAAAAGTCTGGCGCATGAGAGATTTACATACCCAAAAGGATTCACCGGTTTTGGGAACCGGGGACTCGAATGATTGGAACACATTCGTGAGTCGGTATACACAAAATCTTAATTTGGCATAGATGGGCTGTAAAAAGATTGTACCAAAGCATGGCATGGATTGAGGTAGCGTGCTATATATACTAATGAATAATGATGGAATATGCCAATTCTGAGGACTTGTTCTTTGATTTGTTAAAACGTCTTTACCTCAGAAGAAACCCTGGAAATACTGTGTCCTCCGGATCAATGAAGAAGTTCATCCTCCCGACCAAATTAGCCGCCCCTCTCACTCTTGGAATACAAGCCGGAAACTCGACAGGACTCTCCTCCTCAGAAACAATATCTGCTTCAAACACTGTATCAATAATCGATCGATGCAGGAGCTTCGGCTTTCCAACACCTAGTCTTCCTTCGGCTAAAAGCACTGCTACCCTTGAAGCTGTGCCTGAGCCACAGGGTGAGCGATCGATCTGGCCATCTGCAAAGACAGTAACGTTGCGCTGGAGTATCTCTCCCGCTGGTCCAGTACCTTCATCGTTGAAGAATATGACACCGTATAGATCATATGTTTCGTAATGTGCTCTAGTGCCTAGAGAAGCTTTGATCTCGCGTCCAAGGTTGATGAAGTTTATGTGCTGGCTTGGTTCAACCTTGAGTCCTAGTTGGGATGCGTCTATTGTAGCGTAGACAGCTCCTCCGAATGATAGATTGACCTTCGCATCGATACCTCGCGATGGTAGATTGACTGATAAGTCCTTGGCAATCTGGTAGCTCTTGACGTTGATAAAGTCGCCGTGAACCGGCTTGCTATCCTTCACGGCAATCTTCGCGGTTACCCTCCCAGAAGGAACATCAATAACGACATCAACACTCCCATTTTCAGGCACTTCGACATGACCCTTTGTAACAGCCCAATACCCCAAAGCTATGGTCCCATGTCCGCACGCTGTTGAGAAGCCATCTTTGTGCCAGAACAAGACGCCGAAATGAGCGCCGGGATCATTCGGCGGCGTTATGAAGCCACCATACATATCAGCATGACCCCTTGGTTCGTGACATAGAGCTTGTCGAAGTTGGTCGAGAGGGTGATTGGGAGCTTTGATAACGTGAAGGCGACGTTGAGCGACAGTCTCGCCTTCGGGAAGATGGCCTGCTGGGAGGGATTGGACGATACGGAAGGGTTCGCCGGCAGTATGCCAGTCTTCTGTCTCGATCCAGAATGACATTTTGAGCAGATTATTACTTGGTTATTATGTCGATTGCTGATATTACTTCATGATCAAGTACTGGTATTGATGCTATTTATCGGCAATCAAATCGGAAGCTCACGCCGATGCGGTGCGGGGCCCCAGCTGTATCGGCTCTGTCCCCGGGGTCAGTCGGTTAATCAATCGAGCCCTGAAACGATTTCCCTCCAGGACCCCTTCAGTGTCACCCTACCAATTTTAAGCACCGCTAAAACCACCAAATCACAGCTCCTCGTTGAATGTCAAGCTTTAATCCTCCGGCAGTTGAATCATGACGGAAACGTGTGACGCTCTGTAACTCAAAAACAACAAACAAACAGAAATGACAGATCGATCGGTGCGACAGTTGTATCAGATTCGTCACCCAAAAAGAAACGAGACAGGGAACACGTAGATACTGTACAAAAGCCATGTATCCCTTATTGTGCTGTACATAAGTAGGTACATATCTGTCCCTCAAGATCAGGGCAAGCATTCACTGAATGTGTAAAAGTGGCGCTATTCTCAGTGGCGCTTTTTCATGAACTGACATGACAATCCAAGGGTTGACACGCGGCAAACAAACCGGCAATAAAGATCCCCAGGGAAAAACAAATTAATTGAGTTTTTATTTAATTTATAAGGTTAATATTATCCCTAAGTATGTATGCATAATTACTCCTTTTGATTCACCAGCGGGGAAAACAGGCCACGCACGCACGATTAACTTTTCCAACCTAATCTAAGCTTGACTGTCACTGAAGAAAAAACTGGCACGGGAATGGAAAAGCTTGATTGTCTTGGCGGAATGCAGGGGCTTTTGGTGCTGGAACGCAGAGCTGAAAGGGCTCCCTTGCTGCTTTAGTCAGGGGGGCTTTATTGCGTGGCGCTGGCTATTGGATGTCCGTGCTGTAGCGGAGGGAGACTAACGATTGACTACTGAGCTTGACATGAGCTTTAGTCAGTTTAGAGATGGACATGGGAAGTGGGAGGGATTCTTGCTAGGTTCCGTTGAGGGGTTCCTTTCTTTTCTTTTCTAGGGGTCGATACGTAAGTGCTGTGTAATAAAGCAACGTCTTCTTGCCTTTTGTGTGCGTGGCCAATCCGTTGTGACAGGTGACACTGCGTCTTTGTACACTATCATCATCGGCTGTTTTACTCTGTCTCTGTCTCTGTCTCTCTTTCTTTTCTTTTTTTGTTTACGACGATTCATCCATTCATTCATTCCTTCTCCTTAGCCGATCCCCTTCTGATTCACCTTGTTTCCCTCTTTTTCCTCCCCCCCGTGGCTTTTTAGCTCTTGTCTCTCCTTTTTCCTCAGCCCTCCCAGCCCAACCCAACTGCTTTTGGACACCCACTCAATCTAGGCATGCCGTTAGTTCATTCCAAGCGCCCTCCATTCATACCATCATGCCCCAACGGTCTCAGGGGGTAAAGCAAGGGACGCAACCCTTTCTACGCCACCAGAATGTCTCTTCTTACTTGTCTGCGGCCAAGAGAGCTCTTTATCTTCTCATCTCGTCACTTCGCAGGCTCCTAGCCTTCACCCGACGCATAACCACATTCTCTCACATCATGTCGGAATCATCACGGCCCATGGCCTTTGCCGCCAGATTTCTCCCCATCGTCTTTTGTCTGGTCTTGCTGGGCTCGTTGACGTTTCACAATGTCTATTCTTCGGATGATCCGTATCGATGTAGAGCGCTGCTGGGCGAGAGTGAACGAAATGGAAGCTGGATCCATGCTCCGGATGAGACGGGTGCGAGGAAGCCCTTCACGAATTGGCAGCCTGATGGATGTATGCTGCATCATTACACGGCGCAGGACATAAAGGATTGCATGGGTGATCGCCATTTGGTCTTCTCGGGCGACTCGACGACACGACAGATATACTGGGGCACTGCGCGATTGGTAAATGATATCCGCACCCGCGCATTGTTCTGCTACTGACTGGTAATTAGTTGGATCGTAAGAAGGCCATGGAAGGTCGCAAGAAAGCCAAACCTCACCGAAGCTACAACACAACCTTCAATGGCGTCCGAATGCTGCACATCTGGAACCCGTTTTACCATACCGAACCAGGCCACCCTCTCCGAGAACAGCTCGAGCGAATCAGCGAGAACAAGCACAAGCAACGCCAAGTCAAGGAGTCCGCTGAAGTGAAAGCGAACCGAAAGGAAGTACATCATGGCTCCGATCCTGGCCTCATCATGCTGGGCGCTGGTGCTTGGTACGCTGGTAACTTCTTCGGCAACGAGTCTCACAAGCGATTCGGCGTGGCCCTCGACAACATCACCGACATCCTCCATTTGGGAGACCTCACCAAATGGGGTACAGGACCAATGGACCCCGTTGAAGGCATTGGTAATGAGGTCTTCCTCGCCCCCGTCGCGCCTCCATACTACAATGAACTCCCCAAGTCCCGCACTGGACCTAAGGGTATTCACAAAGGCGAGGTCGAAAACATTGACAAAGTCATCTACAGCCAGGAAGAGGAACACAACCTCCGTCTGCTCCGAGCTTTCCCTCAACTCTCACTCAATCAGCCTGAGGCTATTGTCGACAGGACTCAGACTGGCTTCCACGTCATTGACACAGTGGCTGAGATCAAAGCCAACATCCTGCTCAATGCCCGATGCAACGCCAAGCTTGATCGAATGAACGGATATCCCTACACTCGAACCTGCTGCACAGATTACCCCTCGCAATCATGGGTTCAGATTGCCATTCTCGGCCTCACTACTCTCTACGTCATTGCCTGCATCTGCTACGAGGGCGTCACTCTCGTCTCGTCAATCGAGATCAAGTGGCTCGATATGAAGGTTGGCATGTTTGCTGTCTCTCTTCTCTACTGTTTCGCTGCCGACCGTACCCATCTGTTTTCCAAGGGCATGAAGGAGTTTATTCCAAACGCGTTCTACCTCCTCATTTCAATCTGCCTCATCATTGCCGGCCTCACCATCCGCAAGACAAAGTTCCGTGCGCCTCGTCTTCCAGTTGCCGAGGCTGCCGCCGCCCCTACCACTGCCACCGTGACAATTGATGAGGATGCTGGCGTTCTCTCCCGAGATCAGACTGAAGAGTGGAAGGGCTGGATGCAGGCTGCCATTCTCGTTTACCATTGGACTGGTGCAATCAAGAATCTTCCCATCTACATCTTTATCCGGTTGCTTGTCGCCGCCTACCTGTTCCAGACAGGATACGGACATACCATCTACTTCCTTTCCAAGAAGGACTTTTCATTCCGTCGCATTGCAAGTGTCATGCTGCGCTTGAACATGCTGAGCTGTGCCCTTCCTTATGTCATGGGAACAGACTACATGTTTTACTACTTCGCGCCTCTTGTCAGCTTCTGGTTCATGGTCGTCTATGCCACCATGGCCATCTGCTCTGGCTTCAACGATAGTGTCAAGATCGTCACGAGCAAGATCTTTGCCTCTTTCATCCTCGTTACAGTCATTCTCAACTTCACCCCACTCACCCAATGGGCGTTCGCAATCATCAATGTCGTCTTCCGCATCAAATGGAACCTCGACGAGTGGATGTTCAGAGTCACCCTTGATGGAGCCATTGTGTTTGTCGGCATGCTTGCCGGTGTTGCGCAACAGCGACTCGAGCGTGATTCTGCTTGGTACACCAACTTCAAAGCTGCCATCATTCCCTCCGCCCTGTCTATCCTTGGCTATGCCTACCTCTGCACATACACTGGTGACAGAAAGGTCTATATCATGATGCACCCGGTCATTGCGGCGGTACCTATTCTTGCCTTTATCGCTCTTCGAAACGCTACTGTTACCATGAGAAACTACTACTCTACTGCCGCAGCGTGGCTCGGTCGATGCTCTCTCGAGACATTCATCCTGCAGTTCCACATCTTCCTGGCCGCCGACACAAAGGGCGTCCTTCTCTTGGACATCTTCAAGGGCGATGCCAGTCTCCTCAATGACCGCTGGCGAGATCTCGCAGTCATTGTCCCCATCTTCTTCTGGGTCAGCCACCTAGTTGCTGAAGCATCGGGCAAGATCGTCAAGCTCATTCTGGGTGAGGCCAAGCCAAAGCAAGGCATCCCCGAGATTATAGAAGATGACGAAGAGGGGGGCGAGCTGAAGATCGTCGAGCCTGTATGGGAGAACATGCCCATGCTCAACAACGTCCACTTGGACCGCGCAAAGGACTTTGCCAAGTCTGTTACGACTGGCCTTCACATGCGCGTTGCAGGCATCCTTGGAGTGATGTGGCTGCTCAACTGGGTAAGTTGACCTGAGGCGTTGCTTAAGAGGGTGATGCTAACAGATTGCAGTTGTACTAAAGCGCTAAGGCGTTCATGCATGGCTTTCAGAGGGCGTTTTCTGTTTCGGTTTGTTTGGTGATTAGGTGTACATGGGTCCTGTGGACTTGAATATAGAAATTGAGACTCGATATCTTATGATCATACTTATGACGGCATTGACTGCCTTCAATCTGCAGTGTAGCTCTTGTTTGCATCCATCGGCTTCTTCTTCTGTGTTCCTTCTTCCACGAAATTGATTTGCCGTTGGTCATATCTTCCTTCTGGTCTTGCAGCACTATGGCAAAAAGACACCTCCGTCTCGATACCTTACATTATCCCTCGACCATGCCAGTCCCAAACCCTGATCACAATAAAACAGTCTCTTCCTCCTTCATCCCAGCCCACTTCCAACACGCATTCCACAACAGTTCCCTCTTATGGGTATCCTTGCACGCAATATCCTCTTCCTCCCGTCTTGCCCCCATGAAGTACCCCTTTGTACCCTTGTATTTCTCCCCAACGGTCAACTCTACCAGCTCTCGGCCTGATTGCGCTGCTGGCCGCATAGTATCGGTGAAATGTCGAAGAATAGGGAGTGATATAAGCACAAGACTAAAAGCGAACCTCATGAAAGGTGTCTGGATCTTGTGCGCACGGGAGTCGACCATGCCGCCTGGATCCATTGCTATAGCTGTGATACCAGAGAGCTTCGGATTCTAATATGTCAGCTTGATGATATTGAGACAGTTACATCAGCTTACCTTCTCAAGCTTGGCGTTGAGGTCGTGCATGAACATGATATTCGCCAACTTCGAATTTCCATACTGATGAAATCCGCCATCGTACTCTTTTCCCTTCTTATCCGGCAACGGCTTCACTAACAGATCAATATTCTCCGGGATACCAGGTCGTTGCTTGAAAAGCGGATGCGTTCGAGTTGTATAGTGCGTATCCGAACCAAGCATTACGATCTTCCCGTCACTCGCCATACTCCCAATCAGCTTTAGCACCAGCACAAAATGAGATAAATGGTTAACCTGAAACGTCCTCTCAAAGCCATCGGGAGTATAAACCTGCTCTGTTACAGACATAGTGAAGGCGTTGCAGATGATAGCTTTAATAGGCGATATTTCACCAGAAGCTACTCTGCTCGCTGTGTTTTCGGAGAAGCTTCGTACATTTGAGAGAAGAGAGAGATCAAGAGCTTCGATGGAGGATTTGGGGTGAGAAGAGAGGATGGAGGAGAGTTGAGCGGTGTTGGGATCGGATGGAGATGCATTGCGGACTGTTGCGAGGATAGTATACGAGGGGTGGGTTTTTATGAGGTGTGATATGTATGCGAGGGCGAGAGAGCCATTAGCACCGGTTACGATGATCGTTCCAGTCATGTTGATGGTGTAGGTGAGCTTTTGTGATGGCTTCGAAAGATCATATGCTATCACGTCAACTGTGCTGATGAACTTGGAAACAGACAATTATGATGATTTCAGGGTGACTCTTGTACTACTTATATCGATATAAATCTATGGTTTTTCTGGCTTGACTTGCTATTTCATCAGTGAATCCTTTCGCTTGGCGGAGTTGGCTGGAGTTCCGGGTAGGTCGGAGTTCCGCGGAACTCCCAGGCATTCGCGCTCCGGGATAGCTCCCTCTACGCGTTTGTTAGCCGGCGAGCTAATAATACCCAGTATCAAGTTCAATCAATCTTCTAACAATAGTTCACTAATTTTCCATACATCGGCCCCGTTATTTCATCTTAAGCTTGGGAACGGTGGGAACCGTTAGGATGGTAAGCCAGTGGCGTTTCATCAAAAGCCACTTCAACATTAAGGTTATAGGTGGTATACTGCCTGCTTACCTACTGTTAAGCACTGCAGAACTTTTATATGAACACCCTCCGAGGTCATGGCTGGGCCACGATGTCGGGGTTCAGCTTCAATAGCGTCACTCACATTATTTGACCAATGACCTCATTAGTATCAGTACGATCCACATTGCGAGTCTCCAAGAGCCGACGCCCATAGCCGCCCGATGACGGATGACAAATCCCATAACCGACATCAAACAAGATATATAGTCCTAAACACTATGATTTTCGGAACAACTTCAGGGCAAATCCAACATGGCGGATCGAATTCGATATAGCAAGTCTCAGCTCGAGAAGTACTACGATCGTATTGCCTTCCCGGCATCTAATCGTCAGTACGACATCAGCAACCGCTCACCTGAAGATCAACGGTCCTACCTCAACACTTTGACAAAACAGCAAATTCTCACAGTTCCCTTTGAGAACCTTACTCTTCACTACTCATGGCATCGCACTGTCGACGTCAATGCCGATCATCTTTATGAGAAGATCGTGAATGAGAGGCGAGGCGGTTACTGCATGGAGAACAACACTTTTTTTAACACAGTTCTCCTCTCGCTGGGTTATCATACCTACATGGTTGGATCAAGGGTCTTTAACCCCGATGCTGGGAGATTTGGCGGTAGTTCGCATTGTCTCAGCTTGGTGATTATTGATGACAAGACTTATGCCGTTGATGTTGGCTTTGGGGGACGGAATCCGACTGAACCGTTGGAAGTTAAGCATGAACGTGTTCATACGGGATCAAGTGGTTTTCAAATGCGATTGCGGCATGATACAATCGCACAAAATCTCAGCAATCAAAAGCTCTGGATATACGAATATCGATCCCGTGACGGAGGCGAGTGGGTTCCTCAATGGTGTTTCATGGACTATGAGGTTCTGCCAGAAGATATTCGAGTCTTCAACATGTCTCCTTCCAAAAGTCCTTCAAGTTTCTTCACTTTCAAGGTTGTCAGTGTGCAGTTCACTTCTGAGAATGAGGATTATTCAGACGGGACCGCTAGGGACTTGAGAAATGTGGGAGGTGCCATTGATGGTGCCTTTATCATCGACGGGGCTTTATTCAAGTATAGGAAGGGTGGAGAGACTAAGTGGGAAAAGACTTTCAAGACGGAAGATGAGAGGTTGGATGCTCTGAGGAAGTACTTTGGTGTAGAGTTGACCAAGGCGAACGAGAGGGCTATCAGCGGAACAGCGGGCGCAGTAAGAACTGGATCATAACCGTCGGCATTAGAATATATACTTATCTCTCTTACGTGAAATTGCTTGTCCTATGCTTTCTATACTACAAGCCATGATTGAAGATATTGTGATGAAGATGGACAGAACTACACCGTAGATGGAAAAGTATGGTGGCCAATTCACTCCTCACTGAAACTCGATATCGTCCAAAAGCGCCCATGCGGTCGAAGGACTCATCTGAAAATCACCTTCATAGGACATGCCCCCCTTCGCCAACATAGTGCGGTATACTTGCCCCTTAGCCCTTCGATCCAACTGATGAGAGATAGATAGTATTGTGTCAAATGGCTCTTTCGGCAGATATTTCATCACACCATCAAAAACCCCAAAACAACTATCCAGAAGCTTTCGATCCTGGATCACAAGATCATGATCTGGAAACTCAATCATATTGACTATGATGAGGATCAAGCATGGAAGTGCGGTGCATGTATGAAGCCTGTCAGGTCAGTCAGTATTATCGGTGCAAATAGTTTGGGGACTCACCATAGAATATACTCTGTCAGTCTTGATGAACTGATTAATTCCAGACAAACTCGAGCATTGCCAACGCATTCGTCCCATCCTGCTGGTAGAGGTGTAAGGTCTGCTCTTTTAACCTCCCCATCAACGTCGTCACTGATATCTATCACCGCGGGCGAGAGATACCGCCTCACTCTGTTGATCCATGTATCTTCAAAGGTAAATATCGAGTGAATCTTGATCCGGGTCTCAATATGACGAGACCATAAGTTCGTCATCATATCCCTCGCTAATGGAGACACCGATAACCTCTTGTCAATACCTTCTCTGGTACGAAGCTCTGGGGGTATTTCGTCCACCCATTCTTGAAGCAATTCCTCTATCAGAGCAATTGATCTGGCTTTCCCTTCTGGTGTGAGGGTATGGGACTTTTGGCCGTAGAGAAGATCATGGGCTTTTCCTTGGATGAATGCAAACTTGGCGCATGAACGGAGGCAGTTGAAACGAATTGTGTCGGTTGATGAGGTGATAATACCAAGGTTTTCTTCAGAGCTCACTTCTGGTAGGTCCATATCTGTTTCACAGTCGGGCTGGTAATAAGGGCATTTGGACCTTTGAGCCATTTCCTGTCAATCGTTAGTATCATGGGTATAGTTGACGAGTTCAACGTACCCTGTCATAGATGTATGTGAGCCAGAACAGACGAGTCCTATGTGCCTGTTCCGATTTCGACAGTCCTGCTAATGCCTTCTTCGAGTTCAACTGTAGACTTTGCGCAAGCCGAATGACACTCCCAATTAGAACGATAGCGAGTTGGACCTCTGAAGACCCTTGGAAAAGGATCACCATGCCCAGAAGCACTTGCAGTCCCATCAAATCTTGGCCCTGCATCATCAACTCTGACATTACAGAGCGCACACTACGGATGCTTTGGGAAAATGCAGGGTCGTCCATTGTCTTTCCCTCAAGGACGCGATGATTGATGGCCAGGATGACATTTATAGCAGCCCATGCGACCGTGGAGCGTTTTGTGGATGAAGAGTACCAATCGAGAAGCATGCGCATGAAGGAATTCTCTTCGAACAGTGGGATTATGGTGTTGTAATTGCGGAAATAGCTGTCTACGAGTGGGAGGACGTCCGATAGAGGAGCGAGCTCGAGCTGATCTGAGATGGCAGCCTTGGTCAATTGAGAGCCCGCATTTGAGATGGCTGTAAGTTGGCGGTGGGCTACGTCAAGCGGTGTCTGAATTGGCGAAATGCCCCAACTACTAGAAGACCCAGAGACATCAGTATCGCTGAGAGAAATGTCGAGTCCTGGTTGTGTTTGCGGTACTCGGCCCCCAAGCGCCGTCAAGAGAGCCTCAATGTTAGCCAAGCGCTCCTCAAGAGCAGCCACACGATCGGGTCTTTGCCATCAGTAATAACAACAACAAAATGGCACTTAAGCAGGTACATACTGGGCCTCAGATTGGCTTGGGGGCGCCGGGGTGATTCCGCCCTTCCGAGGCGCCTTTCTTCGACTTGTCACTGTCGTCTGGCAAGTCACAGCATATACGCTGCAATTAGAACAAGTCGGTTTGCGCCCGTCACATTTTATCTTCCGCGACACGCATTTATCACACGCTACAGAGCGACATTAGAGTATTTCCATGTGATTGATATCTTGTGGTAATCTCACCTTTTCGTCTACTTGATTGCGCTGTTTCCATATCGATTCTTGATTGAACAGATCTCAATTGATTGAAACCTCCAGTGTCACCACTCACTCTCTCCCTCTCTACCAGATCAGATTGTCGGATATGGCGCAGCGGAAAGCCCGCCAAACTCCGCCGCATTAACAGGGGCGCTCGGGGGTTCTAGGGTGTCTTGACATGGGCTTGAACCTTGACAATCTCCTGAAAATCACCCCTTATCGTGGCGAAATGTGAGGATATCTATGATGCTACCCAACCCAATCCAATTTCATGTTTGCGCTAGAGAATACAGAGTAGTTAGTTGATATCTGATTTATCCTGTTCTGTTATCTCAATGTTTCACGATTTTGTCTGCCTCGCATTCTGAGACATCAGTGGCGGAACGCGGACTTGGCGCCTGGCGGAAGATAATTTAAACGCCCCCGGAGGCGACAAGTGCGGGGATTGAATCGAATGATGGATCAATCTCACTCAGACTGTGCCTCACTCAACAAATCTCCCTTCAATCTCCAGTTTAACAAACAAACTCCATTTTATTGCGTCCCAAGCGCGAAAGCCAAGTGCTCTAGCTTGTCTAGTTTCTTTCTAATCGCGTATGTCGCGTGTCGTGTCTAACTTGATCTATCGTTTATGTCTATCACAATTGTCTATCATATTCAGACCGGTACGAGTCCGAGTACCAGACCCGGAGCTCTAGTCCTTGTTCCATCGCATAGCGCCAGGTCTGGCGGGGTCGTGCTCGACGTACTTGAGCGAGCCGAAGATGGTCCACAGCTGGCCCAGGAAGCTTCGGTCGTCGTGGCAGTAGTGGTCGCCGATGACGGGCTTGATGGCCTCGGTCGCCTCGTCAGCCTTGTAGAAGGGGATCTTACTGCGAGCTGTTAGATGTGAATTGGTGCCATCGAGACAGGTGACTTACGGGAAGAGATGGTGAACAACGTGCTTCTCAATGATACCGTGGAAGAGGTGCTTTCCGATGAAGCCAAACTCACGGTCGACAGTGGCGAGAGCTCCCTTGACGTAGGTCCAGCCCTCAGCGGTGTAGTGAGGGAGCTCGGTGTGGTGGTGGTGGAGGTAGGTAATGGCAACTAATCAATTAGCAACAAGTCGATCGATCCGATTGCGCTTGAACTTACCGAGCCAGTGGTGAACCCACAGGTAGGGAACAAGGTAGAGGTAGAGAATGGTCGAAACACCAACTTGCTTGGAAGCAAAGTACAGAGCAGTTCCCATAAGAGCAAGACCGATATCGGAGATGAGGATGAAGATGGCCTCGTTGGGGCGGAAAACAGCGCTGGTAGGCTCAAAGTGACTGACTCGGAACCACTTGGAAAGGCCAGTCTTGGGCTCCCACTGCTTGCTGCCCTTGCCGGAGCTAGCATTGAAGAGGAGATACGCCTGCCATCCGAAAAGCTGGTGGAAGATGAGCTTGACCATCTGAGCAGCGGGGGTATCCTCAACAAGCTCAGCGACGTCAATGCCAGCAATCATGAGCGACTTGGAAGGCTTGGGCTCAGTCTTGGGGACGAAAGCCATGTCGAGATCCATGTGGCCGGTGAAGCGGTGGTGGCGGTGGTGAGAGTACTTCCAGCTGAAGTAGGGGACGAGGAGGAACGAGTGGAGGAACCAGCCGGTCACATTGTTGACCTTTCCGTGGAGAGAGAAAGCACCGTGGCCGCACTCATGGCCGAGAATCCAGACACCGGTGCAGAAGAGACCCTGGACGAAGCCGTAGACCATCCATGCTGCGACGCGGAGGGTCTGGTCGGGGATGCTGGGGATGTAGGTGAGAGCAGCCCAGACGAGGGTAGAGACCATGGCAAAATCGCGGAAGACGTAGTAGAATGAGGTGACGAGCGAAGGCTGGAAGCAGTGCGCGGGGATGGCATCCTTGATGGTCTTGATATCGGGGAACTGAGGCTCAGCAGACTTGGCCTCAAGAGTGACCTGAGCAGGATACGAGTTAGGAGTGCGTTGAGGGGAGCTGTTTAACCGACTTGACTTACCTTGGGGAGGTCCTCGACCACAACAGTGGTGGCAGTTCGCTGTCGAGTCGCCATTGTACTAACGTATGCAGAAGATGCAATTGTCAAGCAAGCAAGCAAGCAAGATTCACTCGAGAGGAAGAGGAAGAAAGTTTAAAGAGGAGGAGAGAAAGACGAGAGGCGGGGGGTGACGGGGAGAAGAAAAGGTTCCCGCCCCAACAAAGCTCTTATTATTTATTCCTACCTAGCTAAGGTACCGATACCATACCATGCTAGCCATGCCAGACCAGACCTCGTCTCAGGATTACGGCTCTTGACCTAATCCGAAATAGCATGGATACGAAGAAAAAAAACTTTCTGAGAATTTAGAGAGACCGACCGCCCAAAACTTCAGGGACCCATGAATAGGGGTCCAGAACTTGGACTCGTGGCAGGCCAATCACGGCCCCACGATGTGCGGGAGATCATGGAGAGTTGAGGGAGACGTGTTCACGATGTGGAGCTACGAAAAAGGACCCTTAAGCTGTGAGAGCTTAGCACAGAGGTTAACCGAGTGGGTTCTTTCTTGCAAGGGAGCCTTGCTGCTTTGCTATACATACAGTGCTACATACAATTTTGTTGAGAGCTCTTCAATTGCGGTGAGAGAGAGAAAATAATGCGCCGTGGAGATCGCCTCTTTCTGATACGAAAGGCTAAAATGGCAGAGCAGAGCAGAGCAGAGAGAAGAGGCAATTTCGAGACGACGAGATCTAATCTCACATGCTTGTCTTGGGTTCCTGAAGAGAGTGGAGCACTCGCAGATAAGGGTCTGACCTTTCGTGAGTGGCTGAATGGTCACGTTATTTAGAGCGCCGCAGAGAAGACTTCTGGAACAAGAGTTGTTCCGCCAAATACCTAGAACTGAGAGGTTTTTTTTTTCCTTTTTTTTTTTTTCTGTGGTGCTGATTGATGATGAGTCGCGTAGGGACGGGCCAAGGGAGCTTTTGTGGACTGGGGCCAAGGTTAAGCGCCTCTTCTTGAGTCAAGCCTGTTCGAGTCAAGGTTTCACATGTTGACACTGATTCAATGAATGCTTCATGCTTCATGCGTCGAGGTGATGCTTCCAAGCTGAGTTGAAGGCAATTGAGAGACTCGGGAAGAAACGCGACCGAGGTCATAAGTGACGCCCAATATCGGCAATTTTATAAAAGACACCTTGGAGATAAACCTTGGGCAAATTGACGATCAACTCAGGAGACTTGCTTTGACCCAACCCAAGAGGCCTTTGATTGGTATCCTGAGATCCCAGCTCAGAGATCTCAAACTCTCTTACCTCAGCATTCATCATCGTTTTTGCATGCATTAAACGCTTTGCTTTAGGCGTCAGGCCTTATCACGCTTGGTATTTTTAGCTCTACATTTCCCGTTCTCACTCGCTCTCGCTCTCGCTCCCCGAGGTTCATGTGATAATTGATGCCATTCTATTATTCGTATGCCGCTTAAGGGCTGATCTCTATCTTTATGTTTAATGCGATGCGTGCACTATGTACTATACCATGTAAAAAAAATCCAGCCCAGTAACAAATAATGAGTACCCTTGCCAATTGGTCTTTGCGCCTATTCATCTCATCCACGAAGCATGCATGGGCTCCCTCCCTCGTATGTATCAGCCCCTCATACAGTATCGTAACAGTTCATTTCGTTATTATGCCCCATCTCATTTCTAGAAAATGAATGAGCACACAAAGACCAGGCATGTATAAATAGTAGTAGTCGTGTATTCCAACTCGAACCACGCAGCCTGACCGCCAAAAGCAATCTTCTTGCTCTGGGTGGTGGGATGCGCCACCTGCGTCTTGGGATCTCGGTTCAGCAGATCCTCACGGTCGGGCATGGCCGGCGGGTCAATTGCGTACGAGATCGGTGTCCAGAGCGAACTGCAGATGAAGAGGAAAGTGAGAGGTGGCCAGAATGCGTGGGTGAGAAGGGCGGTGAGTGTGTCGCGAACGGTGTGAGTCGTGACGAATGATCGGAACGATGTGAGGACCACAGCGACGAGGGTCAAATACACAAAGGCGAAGTGGAACAGAGCCATGTAGTTGATGAGAATGCCCCAGAGTCGTCGGAACATGTTCTTTCGGAGCTTTGCGTCACGCTCGTTAAGGGCTGAGCCGAGCGAACCTGTTGGCTTGAAGGCTTGAGTTTGACCGCCCAGCCATGTTGGCAGAATGAACGATCGGATGAGACAGAGCGCGATGTAAGGAGACATCCAGAGCTGGTATCGCGAACCTCGCTGACCGGTGTGATAACCTGCGGGGATGAAGAGAGCAAACTCGCAGAGACGGTTGGAGATGACAGATGCGAAGCACGCGCGGACCAACCATCGGAGCTGCTCATCGGTAGCGTATGCCACAAGAGGCTTCTGCATGATCAGGATAATCGGAATGGCGAAGAGCGAAATGGTGAGCAGAATGGTGTACATGCTCAACGAGGCGTACAAGAAACCCGAGAATCGCTGAGCGGTGGTCATCTGGCGAACCTTGTCGCCCCAGAGACAAAAGTTCAGCTTGAACGAAGTATCGACTGTTCCAATAGCCCATCGCGTTCGCTGCTTAAGATGGCCGCCATAGTCTTCAGGAACGGTACCAAACTGCAGAGGTTCGTGGATAAAAGCCGTCTTCCAGCCCTTACCGAGCATGAGAGTCGATGTAGCGACATCCTCGGCCAGAGATCCAAGAGGGAAGTTACCAATCTCGTCGAGAGCCTCACGACGAGCGACGTAGCCTGACCCAGTGCACCAAGCGACACCTAGAGCGTCCTTGATGGGCTCAATGACGTGGACGAAGAAATCGAGACTTTGGGCGAGAGGGTCCGAGGGAGGGGTGTTGTAGAAGAGCTGGGGAGGGCATGCGAGAGCCATCTTGGGGTCGATGAGCATGTGAGGAAGAATAGCACGGAGCCAGTCACGCTCGGGAATCTGTAATTGTAAGTATGTCGTTGGTTAATGTGCGAGAATGACTTACCATATCAGCATCCAGAGCTGCCATGAATTGACCAGCACCTCCAGGCAGCTTGTGTACCTCGTCAAGACCATAGTTCAGGTTACCCGCCTTGAAATGATGAGGCTGACCAGGAATCTTGACTCGAGCCATGTAGTACAGGTTCGGGTATATCATAGACAGCTTCGCGCATGCTTCCTGCAGACCAGCAGACTTTCCATCATCGAGCAGAATTACTCTGAACCGATCCTGGGGGTAATCCAGATCGCACGCCGCTCGCACCGTGTCCATGACCAGATCATCGTCTTCACCGCAGCAAGTGATGAATGCATCGACGGTTGGCACGTCGTTGCCTGTCAATCTCAGCTTCGGGCGGTTTCGCTTCTTCATCGACCACATTGTCCACGTGTTATGCATCAATGAGGGAATGGCCGTTGCAATCTCAACACCGATGAAGATCCACGCACCAGCATACGTCTCATCCGCCGCATTCTGCGCCCAAATAACACAAGCAATTCTCAGCGCAAGATACGCCATGTAGAGTCCAGTATTGGCAAACGTGAGGAACGGAACAAGCCTAAATACCCATCGCTTCCAACCTCCCCAGATCTCAGCGTCGTCGCGCTTATGGACATGCTGAATAGTGCTGCTGTCAACGATATAATCCTTGTTATAAAGTGTGTTTGCGCTGCTGCTGTGCGGCGAACTCCCGCCGGGCAGAAGCGCAGCGAGACTCAGGTGGCTCTGGTTCTGTTTGACGGAGTCAGTGACGTTGGACGATTTGTTGACGAGGGTGCGGGAGCTGACCATTAGGCTGGATGGTCTCCAGTCGACAGACGAATTGCCCGGGTGGTGATGCAGACGAGAAGCTGGTGTTTCTCTGCCGCTTCGCAGTGTCGGCGATGCAGAGCGTGAACCACCCGGTGTGTCGTGGAAGTACTGCCCAGGGCTATTGGCAATGTGTGGAGGCCATTCAGGCGCTGGACTGTAATCGTCAATGTGCGCTGGTGAAGGCCTAGCGGGTCGTCCCTGCTCAGTGACAGAACGGCCCTGACCCTGAAACTCCTCTGTTGAAGACTGATAGGGCGAATACGGTGCGTATTGCTGCTCTGGGGGCCCGTATGGAGAGTGGAGGTCTTGCTGTTGGAAGTACTCCTGCTGCTGATACTGCCTCTGCTCATGCTGCTGCTGATGTTGACGCTGCACGTCGATCTCTACCATCTCTCTATACTCCCTCTCCTGCTCCCCCTCTGCATAGCCATGATGCCCGTTCATCTTGACTCTGGACGGGTGAGACGCATGCGTTTAGGTTCCACAGGCACAACGTGGTACGAAAAAGTATGCAAGCCGATAAAGCCAATGGCGTATCTTGGCGAACCTTGGGTGTTGGTTGTTGTTGTTGTGTATAACGAGTGACTGGTACTTTTGCAAACGATGTATATGAAAAGGAAAAGAAACACCAAGAGCTCAAGAAAACGAGAGATGATTGACTAAGGTAGAAAGAAGGAAGAAGAAAAACAAGGGAGAGAGAGAGGAGGAGAGTACATCAGATCCGATGGATGGATGGGGGTGTGTTGATTTGAGTTTAGGTACCAAGGTTACCAACTGGCACGTCCCCAGTCTCTGCAAAGTATGTGCAGTCCAGTGCTGTACTGTATTGGTTCAGGATTGGTTTATTCTTGGAATAAACAAGCTCCCAGCCCATGAACACGAGCGAACCACCCGAGCATGCCGTGACACTACACTACGCTACGCTACACTAATCCAGGAACAACTAACAGAGCACACTAACACAACACCCCCCTTCGTATCGCAGCGCAGGGGTCACTCCCGGGTTTAGATCAGGGGCACTTTCAGCTGCGAGCGTGCTATCAGCTTGCCCACTGCGCTACGTGATTGGCATGTCGGCATTTCCACAGGCCACTCCGCATATGCAAGGGAGGGGGGGGAGAGAGGGAGTGTGCATCGCATTGCATTGGCTAGCAGCCAATTTGGGCATAACGAGCCCTGTGCGAATGATAACGTCTACGCAGTTGCAAAAGCTTGTTCGTTTTTCCCTCCTCCATTGTTTGGAGGTCCAGGTCAATTCAATTCTTCTTTCTCTCCTCTGCTCAGATCAGAAACACCAGCAGAACAAACATGACGATCCGGTTCCTCGTCAATTTCGGCCTTTTGGCCCTTCCTATCGCCATCACGCTGGGTGTGTTGATCGGCCTTAACAGTTCGCGTGAGGCATCGGGTGGACCGCCTCTGTTCAAGCCAGATCCGAAACCGACAGCGCCAAAGAAGAAGAATGGCATTACGACGGAACAGCATTGTCAAAAGTCTTATGGTATACATCCCGACACCAAGGGCCAAGAATACACACGTGAGTACAAGCGAGCTATCGAGTTGCACTGTAACTCGGGATCGGATCGAGTCTTGTGTAACGATTGTACCGTTGCTAACTGTCGCGCAGTCAATCCTAATCAGTGGGGTTGGAACGAAGGCGATGACGGAGGTCTATGTTTATATGTAAGTCAATCCTCTCTCTACTTTTCTATCATGATACCTCGTCATGACGCATACCATGCTATGGCATCATGCGACACCAAACTCTCCCATCATCCGATACTGACCATGTCAGGTCGACATCAACAACAATGAAACGTACGCTACAAAGACAACCGCTCCTCGATGGTCCGTAGTCTGGGAATACCCTCAAGGCCCCGAAACCGCTCCTGTCCACGCCTTCCCCAACATCAAAGTCGACGGCGACGTCTTCCCCGCCAAGCTCAACACCATTGACAAGATCGAGATCGACTTTGAATGGACATACGCTCTCGGCAACGGTTCCGCAAAGGGCGCTACACAAGCTACAAAGACAGATCTCACCGCGATGAAGAAGAACCTGCTCAACGCCAACGTCGCTATGGATATGTTCATGGACAGCGATCAGAAGAAGGCGCAGAACAGTACTGATGCCTCGCACGAAGTCATGGTGTGGTTTGCTGCTATCGGGTCTGCGACACAACCTATCGGCTTCAATGTCAATGGAGCGAACCCCCTCGCCACAAAGACTCTCCATGGCACAGAATTGTAAGTCAAGCTTTCTTGTGCAGGGAATATGCATGCGATGCTAACCATTCGGATCAGCAAACTTTACTACGGTACCAATCAGGCCAAGCAAAAGGTTCTAACGTGGTATGTCGATGAGCCTGCGGAAAAGTTTGATGGCGATCTCTATCCATTAGTCGAAGAGATTCTCTCCATGGATAACGCGAATTATCCCACGTCGTCCTACTACATCGGTTACATGTCCTGGGGAACAGAAGCATACTCTGTCAACCAGACAGTAACATTCGACGTCCCCAGTCTGTCGATAAACGTGGAGAAGAAGGCCTAAGTCATAAACCGTTAGATGAAGCATTTTCGCATTTTGCATATATACGAATAACATATAGAATAATGAGCGGCGTTTGTTTTTAATTGAAGATATCTTTTTTTTTTTTATGGTTAGATACAATTGGTACGCCATGTTGTTTTGCGCGGGGCATGCATATCCCTTTTGAAGACAGGGTGAATTACAGAAAACGCCGTGGCTTGTTTTGTGATAGGGAGGGCTAGAGGGTGGTGCGGAAGCTATTGCATGCGCTATTTGGTCAATGTTCGTATTTCTTCGCAGGTTGTCTTGTTTCTTTTTCTTTTTCTGGTGCTGTTGTTCAGGATCTAGTCTGTAGACGGAACACTTGCAGGGCGAGCGGGGCGGGATAGGGTGTGAGCGTAGTGAGCCTCAGATGCTGATCAGTGCATCCCGTCTGAGTTGGTGATGAACTCTGTATTGTATTGTCGGGTGAACCGGGACGAGGGATGTCTGTATTGGGATAACCCCTCTCTTCAAGCCTTTGAGCATGGTCATCTTTTCTCTAACGAGAATTATCATCAGGTTCTCGATCAAATTGCTTTAGCAGATGATGATGGACTCGTATGGAAAGATGTTGACGGCCAACACGAGATAGAACCAGGGTGCAGAGTCAAGTTCTAGACGACCCGTGCACTGCCGGTCCAGGTCCAGCATCAGTGAGTGACATGGAAACGAAGAGGGAGGGGCTGGTTCCCAGAAATACATCCTTGCAATTGGTGACTGCCCTGCAAACCCTGCCGTCGTCAGCTGGCATGGGATGAACCAGAGAACCCGCATCATTCTTTGGATGCAATAGCAGAATCACGTTATTGATCAGGAGCTTTCTACATAGTAACTAAAAGGGGGAACTCAATTCAACACTCAACTGAGCTGAGCTGAGCTTTGGAGGTACAGTCAGTAATGATTAGCTTGCATTAAAAATTGCCCGTCAAAGTGTTGCCCCCCTCACCATCACCGCACTAATAAGCGCCACTTGGTGACATGTTCAGGTTACAGCGCGTGAGGTGTTGTGCGCACGCAAGACGGCAGGTCACTGAAGCAACAATACATACAGCACACGTACGTACATACTTATAACTCACATGGGATGCTGTTACCTATCCCTTGTAGAGTTTTTCCTTTGCCGATCGGATCAGTAAGCGGAGTGAGTGGTCTGATACGAAAGAGAGAGAGAAAAGCCCACACAAAGTTGAGCGGAGAGACCGTTGTCTCAAAGCTCGGACGTAGAGCCAGACTCATGATGGTTTGGTTTGGTCCTGTCGAGAATAAAAAATTCAACCTTGTACCGGCCCGTCCAAAAGATGTGGCATCTTTTCGAGATCCACCTACTGTCAAGAGCCACTCCCGCAGGCTTCTCAACATTCTTCCATGGACTTTTCTTCTTCTCAAGAGTCTTTCTACTCCAGCTTCTGCCACGTGAAGATATGTGCCACGCATGACACGTGAAGAAATGCCCAATTGGCCTGTGATAGGGAGACAACAACAGCCATCCATGCCCTTCTAGAGGAGAACAAGGCTGGGGAGACATCATTGCAACTGTAGCAGGCAGGCAGGCAGATGAGATATTTTTAACCCAATCGTCGATCTGGCAAGGCATGGCAAGGAAGGTTTTTCCTTTCCTCCAGATTAAAAAATCGCTCTTTAGTGGCTGCACTAATTCATCTCAACTGTCGTCATTCACATACATTGGATCTCTTATCATTCGGTCTTGGCCTCCCGAAATTAAGCAATTGCCCAGCTGTCTCACTGTCTTGCCAAGGGGGCGTGTGCCTCCTGTAATCCCTGTCCTGTTTTCTCATGCTCGGTACCTGCGTCGGGGGGTTTTTCCCAGTGGCGAAGAAATTTGCCTGTCTAGACGTGAAAATTTGATGGGTAAAGGAGATTGGATTGAGATCTTGATGACCTAGATTAGGGCTGGATCTTGGGAAAAGCTTATCACTGTGAGAGATGAGGCCGATAGAGAGGTTGCAGCCTTTGGTGATTGAGGCCAGGATGTGCGTGCGTGCGTGATAAGAGAGGTCAGGGTTTGTTCTTATCATGGCGCACTTTTGTCAACGGTCAAGTCCATCAACTCAATCCTCAGTCAATTGGTGCGCATTTGCCGATGATCGTTACATGGACAAACTCTACAGAGTAGCTTTCACATTCTCTCGTGTGAATCGAATACAGTAACCACCTCATTCTGAATTCAATCCCACCATTTAAAGACATCCAATCCAATTGCATTTGCACCTCACCCCACGTCGGGGGACATGATCCGCAGCGGTACGTTACACTCTGACCATCTGTCAGCACTTAAGATCTCGTCTCTCTTATCCACCATTGCAAGCGATATGAACATAAAGCTTGGCAAACAGTCAATCTTGAACCCATAATTGTCGACAATTCGATGTTGTTGTAGGGTAAGGATTGTGTTTGCTGCAGCCTCAGAATATGCATGATTCATTTCCATTCTTCTCTGAGACTCCGAGTTTCATGCGTTGCCTTGACCCGCCGAAGGCATCTCCGATACAGGTCTGACGAAGGGTCGCTACCCTGTATCGCCGAAAAGTTACTGCATTCATTTATGGTTCATGCACGCCTTTAAGCTTAATTAATTATCGAGAGATAATTCGTAATTGAGTTTGTGTATTCTGGAGTAATCTTATGTGCTACCTGTGTATGTTAGGGCTAGTATTACACAGATCCTCGAATATTAGAGGCAACGTCACTTGAGACAGGAAGCACTACATCGAGAAACATCCGAAGTCCGAAAATAGCTTTTATGTGTTCACCATTTCTTACTGTATTATTTACAATAATCATAACGAGTAGAGCGAGTCCTTTTACTAGATTTCTTAGTCATTATGATCCTAACAAGCTGTGCTGAAACAATCGCTGGAATGTGAAGGGAATTATCACCTGGAACCCGCTATAGATGCTCCAGCAAATGTCTTATTTGAGCCTCCCTTGATCGCGCAAATCTCCAAATCATTCTAGAGCAGATACTAGCCAAGCGGAGACCCCGTTGTACGGGCTGTGTCATCCCTCGCGGCCCGTCGTTGACATTCCTGCAATGCGGGTATAAAATCGGACGATGAGGTGAACGGGGATTATGGAATGAAGAGAAAGGTTGGTGGTACGCGATTGACATTTTATGTAAAACATTGGAGTTTGCATTAATTTGATCCCACGATGCAACATGCTGTGGTTCTGATCTCGTCGATCGTGGTTGATCTATGTTCGCGTATCTATATGATCGACTCAAGGCCCAGTTGATCAACGCTGGGCGACAACGAAGGGTGTTGGTGGACCACATTGATGCAGGATCATGATAAATAAATAAGATCTCGGGTGTGGCGAGAATGTCGATGCTGTGTGATGGCAATATGCCGGCAGAGTATGGCTCGGGGCCGCCTCGTGAAGGTTGCTCACAACTCCAGGATGTCCAGCGAGTTGAAGCCTCCAAGAGCTTGCGGTAGAGGGCGCAAGATGTGAAAGCATTGATCTAGTCAGTAGCAGCCTTAAGAGCATCGGTTCCCGCTCAGACACTTTCCTGTTGGCCTCGGTCAGAGGGCCTCTGTCGTAACTAAGATCACCATGCACATCGAGATTGCTCAACATTGCCATACTCCAGCCAAACTAGCCAAGAGAGACAGAGAAGAAGAAAAGGCGCCTAAGAGGTGGATAGTTGTCTCAAGGCATTTTGAAGAATTGTAAGTTATCTTGGGTATAGTGGTTCGTAGAGTTGCTGCGTGTGCGTGGTCATTTGTTGCGTCAGCTGTCGTTAAACATCCTGCTCAGTGATATGTCAAACAGTCGAGCTCAGAACTTTCTCGACTCAATGCACAGTCCTGGTCAAATAAGGATTATTACTGGAAGCATTCGTACCAGGAGATTGCATTTGCAAAGTCGCCGTCCTTTGCGGATGTCATAAGCCCAAAGCTCACAACATCGATGGTCGCATTTATCCAGGCACAACAGAAAACAATGGCAAAGACACGAGGAGCAGGCCGTATTTGTTTGAGATGCAATTTCGGGAGATCTCGTTGTTGTTATTATAGTATTTAAGGGCTGTGACAAGAGCGATGGCCCATGGTCGTCGGCATTTGGGTACGTTGCATTGTTCATTTCGGCACTCCATTCGGCGCACGAAGTTGAGCATCACTTCCAAACTGTAAATCATCAAATAAGCTGAGGATAACGGCAGTTGATCGCGTGACGCCGAGGTGGTCCTGTACACGGAGTGGCCATAAACTATACTGCTGTGTCGCTGTGCCATCAAACGTGAAGCTGGACAGGTGAGAGTGGCAGTAGCGAAGAGAACCTTGTCTCCATTGCTGGTGAGATCTCAGCCTTTTACTACTCTGAGACGTCGGTTTGGAAACACGAACCCGGTTGCGCGTCCTGAGTGGAATAGTCACAGGAGTACGGTGGTTGTAGTCGACTGGACATCAGTCAAGTAGATAGGATCGCATCGCGCACTGTAGCATGTAGCATGTAGCATGAAGAATATCTGCTTCATGTTAGCGACTAGTGATATAGAACGGGCGAGTGAGTGAACTTGCATTACTTTTATACACACTCGACTCGTCGCTATTGAGGTCCCTCTTTGCCCTCCTCCCAGTCCTTCAGCGCTGCACTGAGCGCCTTCTTCGCTTTCATTTGTCGCGCAAGGAAAGGAGCATTGAAGAGCACATGGAGAGGCATCTCGCTGTTCGCGTGATCTGGCGCAAACTCAACGGTGCAGTCCTTGCCCAACTTCTGCTTTGCAATCTTGACACTCTCGCGTAGCATATCCCCACCAAGTCCTCGACGCCTGTACCGCGCTCTCGTTGTCCATGCGCGGATGAAGGCATTCTTATTGCTCTTATCCAATTGAAGGACCACTGCAGAGATGATTTCTTTCCCGAACCGCGCCCCGATGATGGTATCCTCAACACCATCCTTCTTCATCCAGTCAAGCCAATTCGTCTCCTCAGCGATGCGAATGTACGCACTGGTGAAGTATCGAATTGCGACGAGGTATGTGATTATGATACCGGGGTAGATGATTAGCATAGTGCTGATGTCCTTGCCTATGCCGGCGCCATAGTGTGCGATTGCGAGAATGGCTATAAAGACAGAGAGGGGAATTGGGTGGAAGATCATGGCGCGTGATGCTGTTTGACGCTGCTGCGCGACACTGTCGGCGATGAGTTTGAGAGCATCTTTCTTTTCTCTTGGATCGGTTAGGATCTCGATTGATAGAGGTGGTGGTTCTGTTGGTTCTGACATGGTGGTGATGTTTGTTTGAAGAGTGAGATGACAAGTTGACGTATGATGCGCGCGCAAAGAATGCGACAACCTTGGGTATAAGCGAATGCAACAACACCCTCAACAGCGACGGCCCGAAAAAGAAGAGATACGTAAGTCACAAGAGAAAAGAAAGAGACAGACAGAATTCGATGACCTAAACTTGGAAGAGTCGTTGCAAGACACGTGCTCTCCAAGTCGCAAAAGTCTTGGCCCGCGGGATTAAAGCGGCAACACAATCGACGCTTCTCTTCAGCTGAAGCCGTGATACCCGAAATATTGAAGAGCACAAACGCCTTCGGTGTCCCAATGCAGCAAAACTTTACCACCAACAAGCTTAGTCCTTAATGACAAGCTTACTCTCTCGGTGTCTCCATTCAAGTCCAGATGCACCTCAATCTGTCACTCTTGATGCCAAGGCGGGTCGGAGCCACGCTAATTCCGTGCCGTGTCCCGAGACCCTGGGACCCTGTTAGCCAAGCAATCTCAACGCTTCAATGCACGTGGGAACCGAGCTCGACGTCTATTCGTCCTCACTTATAACTGTCGTGTGCTTCATCCTATACCGAGCATGGAGACTCAGGAGATAGCATGTCGAGTTCTAGAAGAGCATGTCCTCGAGAAACAAAATTTGACTGGTGCGTCTCGGTTCGGACGGCTCTTGATGGGCTTTTTGTAAGAGAGAACTATGGGGGATTAATAACGAGGTTCGTTTATATATATTAGATCGTTCTGTTCTTTTCTAGATCTCTTGGCTTGTTCTTGGCTGCAAGGATAATTTCACTTGTGAACGTGCCGCTGGGTACCCTTTCCAAGTATACGTGCGTACAGTACAGTACACGAAAATCAAGACCAGTTTCTATTCTTCATATCGTTCTTTATCCAAATAATTCTTCCTAAAATGGCTGCCACTCCTGGTCCCGTCGCCAAGACAAGCGGCGGCAACAATGCCTTCCACAACTTCCACAACGACTTTGCTCACATCGCCGACCCCAATGAGCGTCGTCGTCTTGCCCTCGCCGAGATCGACAAGGCTCCCTTCGGATGGTACCATGTCCGCGCCTGTGTCGTCGCTGGTGTTGGTTTCTTCACCGACTCCTACGATATCTTCTGCGTGTCCATGTTGACCATTATGTTGGGCATTGTGTACTACCCTGCCAAGGGAAAGCTTGCTACCAGCTCTGACAACGCTATCAAGCTCTCGACTTCTGCTGGTACTGTCATTGGACAGCTTGGATTTGGTATGCTGGCCGATATTGTCGGTCGTAAGAGGATGTATGGTCTGGAGCTTATTGTCATCATCTTTGCGACTCTTGCTCAGGCCCTGACTGCTGGTTCGCCTTCCACCTCGCTTGTTGGTCTTATCATCTTCTGGCGTGTAGTTATGGGAGTGGGCATTGGTGGTGATTATCCCCTTTCTTCCATCATTACCTCCGAGTAAGTCCATTCAGGTTCACAACTACGATGTCCAGGCTAACTAACATCACAGGTTCGCTACCACCAAGTGGCGTGGTGCCATGATGGCTGCCGTCTTTGCCATGCAGGGTATCGGCCAGCTCGTCGCCGCTCTCGTCATGATGTTCCTCACCCTCGGCTTCAAGTCTTCTCTCGAGGGTGCCCCTGATACCAAGCACTGCAGTGGAGACTGCCAAGTCGCCGTCGACAAGATGTGGCGTACCCTTGTTGGTTTCGGTGCCGTCCCTGCTTGCATTGCCCTCTACTGTAAGTCACTTACACCTATACCTCTCAACACATACTGACACTAGTATAGACCGTCTCACCATCCCTGAGACTCCCCGTTACACCTTCGACGTCGCCCGTGACGTTGAGCAAGCCGATGAGGACGTCAAGGCCTACATTAATGGCAAGCGTGAGGGTGACACTGATGAGGTCGCCCGTGCTCAGGCCCAAGCTAGCGCCAAGTCCAACCTCCAGGTCCCCAAGGCCGGCTGGAGCGACTTCTGCCAGCACTACAGCAAGTGGAAGAACCTGTCCATCCTCATCGGTACCGCTGGTTCATGGTTCTGTCTTGATGTTGCCTTTTATGGCCTCAGCTTGAACAACGGTACTATCCTCAAGGTTATTGGTTACTCTACCAAGGATGCCAACAACATGTACGAGTACTTGCACAACACTGCTGTTGGTAACATCATTATTGTCTTGGCCGGTGCTGTCCCCGGTTACTGGGTTTCGGTTGCCACGATTGATACCCTTGGACGAAAGACCATTCAGCTTGGTGGTTTCATCATCCTGACTATTCTTTTCATTGTAAGTTGTTGTCGTGGCCAGGGGTTTACAACACTAACATGTTTAGGTCATGGGTTTCGCTTACAACCACATTTCCTCCAACGGTCTCCTCGCCATCTACGTCCTTGCCCAGTTCTTCTTCAACTTCGGTATGTCTTTGTTTTACTACTAAAATATCCAGACTAACAGCTTCAGGCCCCAACACTACCACCTTCATCGTCCCTGGTGAGGTCTTCCCTACCCGCTACCGATCTACCTCCCACGGTATCTCCGCTGCCTCAGGAAAGATCGGTTCCATCATTGGCCAGGGAGCCATCTCCATCCTCCGCACCCACGGTGCCACCGAAACGAACGAGGCCCCCTGGATGGACCACGTCCTTGAGATCTACGCTCTTTTCATGCTTCTCGGTGTCTTCACCACTCTCCTCATCCCTGAGACTGCTCGCAAGACTCTTGAGGAGCTCAGTGGTGAGGATGACTACGCCAACAACCCTGCGACTACCATTGATACTGAGGCTCACGCCGGTAAGGATGAGCGAACCAGCAGTTAGGAGTGTGTCACTCTTTTGTATTGGTGCTGCTGATTGGTTGTGTTGGGATCCCATTAAACTTGGCAGTGATCTACGGACCCTGCTGCTGATGGAACAGAACCTGATTTACTAAAACATTCCTTGATTTGGTTGAGATGCTTGGAAACTCAACTGCTACTTTACAAGTTTA
Source organism: Fusarium pininemorale (assembly GCA_002165215.1). Lineage (NCBI taxonomy): Eukaryota > Fungi > Ascomycota > Sordariomycetes > Hypocreales > Nectriaceae > Fusarium > Fusarium pininemorale. The sequence goes on along the minus strand of NFZR01000026.1, from coordinate 218,914 downwards.
TAGCAAAATTAATAATCACTAAATAAATACCAAGTTACTGGATCAAAATTCTCTTGCTAGCGTGACTTGCCGCTACTTATACACAGCTTGTCGGTGAACTTTGAAGAAGAGATGTCGCGTGAGATCAATCTGTATTGAAGCATAGAGTATGCTCCGTGATATATTCCAATAATAATTAAGCATTCACATAATAGTACCGCTTGTCCGTATCCTGTATCGTTCCTTAACCGAGACCATCAAGCCGAAGGTATACCCAACCCTTTATCCAGTCCATTACCGAAACACCAAAAGGAATCATCCAACAGTATTTACTCCTTCTTGCCACCCAACAGGCCGCCAACGGTGTTGCCAACACCCTTTCCAACATCTTGTAGTCCTTGGGCAGCACCCTGTCCACCACCGACAACAGCATTCGCTGTGCTGTTCATAGCTCCAGAGCCTGGGACATCCTTGTTGACATATCCGCCGTTCTCATCACGGCCTTGTCGCTCAGCTCGGTTCACGCCCTCCTTTGATGTAAGGTCGCCGACGGGTTGGAGAAGTCCTCCTTGGCCGACTTGACCGGCAGCGAGGTTATGGACGCCGTCTTGGAGAGTGTCGACTTGCTCGACGCCAGTGACTTTGGTCTTGTCGAGGTTTTCTATTGTGATGTGAGAAGAGACGGGCTGGGATGGGAAGATGTAGTAAACTCACGCTTGGCAGCATAGCTTGTCTTGTTGTCCTTGGTGAACCAACGAAGATAAACATCCTCCATCCAAGGAACCCACTTCTCGTACTGCTCGTTATAGGTAGCCTTGGTCCACTCCATTGTGAAGAATATCAAACAAAATTAGGTTGAATCTGCTGTATCGTTTATCGTCTTGTTTATCTTGGAATCTAGAGATCTACCAGACTGGAAGACCGTGCTGAAGGCATCACTTTATACACATTGCGCGTCTTGCTACGTCATCCACTTTGCAAGGATCTGAAACGACACAAGGCAAATCTCATAGGCTGTTTCATTTCTTGGTGGTGGTTGACCAAGACGCATTGTGATGCCATGCTGAGTCTTTTGGGTGTGGCGCGTGTCGCTCTAAAAACCGGTTCTCGTGGCGCCTCGACGTCATTTGGTGGGAGGACAACAGGGATGAGCCACGATGGTGTTTATTTCTACGGTCCACCAATCAAACAGGAGGAGAGTGAGATTTTTATTTAGTCCAACTTCCCGCAGGAAAGATCCAGGCCCCTCGGTCAAAATAACACATTGGTTTTTCCCCCTTTTTCAGGCAGTTCTCCTGTAACCAATACCTATCAACGAAGAGAGTGAGATAGGTACTTCTTTGGATGAGATACCGACCCAGGGGACAGAAGAATTGAGCGGTCTTGGATATTTTATTTAAAATATAATCATAAGCCTTAGGTAAACTTAGGCGAGCTTAGCATAATGCAGTATGGATTCAGAGGATCTTAGACTAATGTAAGTATTTGTAGTACTACTGCAAGTCAACACCCGGCGTATTCCGTACGATCGATCCAATCTGATACTGTCAATAAGCTTTCCAGATCCGTCTTCCGCAACGACAGAGCCACTGTCATTTCATCCTCCGCACTTCGGGGCATGAGATACACAAGACCCTCTGATGCAGGTGGATGAGACGGAACCCTGATACACTGGGGACTCCAGCCGTTTATTACCATATAGTCAGGGTTCTTGCATTCCACGTCAGCCCAGGAGACTACAGCAACATCTTGCTCAGGGTTGAAAATTGCGTTAGAAGAAAAAGCCGAGTTGCCCGAATTAAACACGAAATGTTCCACATCCTGACTGAGTACGAATGAAGACGAGGCCCTGTACAACTCCGTCGCGATTTTCCCGATACTCGTGGTGCTCGGGTTGGTAAAGCTGCTGCAAGTCATGTGTTGAAGTGCTCCGAAATGTATCCCCTCGGCCTCATCTGCTTGTGTCCGGGCTCCACGTGCATTGCGTGCATCGACCGTACGAAAGCATCTCGCTGTCCATCCCGATGTGAGTCGGCCGTCCCTTGCACAGCATAAGCTTTGAAATACAAATGCGGTAAAAACCTGATCCGTATCCACGAGGTATTGTGAGGGGCTGTCGCCCGAGACCAACCCCTCGATGCCTCGCACAGCTTCTCGATCGAAAGAGAACAGAGCCCATGAAATAGCTTTTGCCTTAAAAGACGGGCTATGGGCTGATTGAAGATCCGCCGGCAAAATTCTGACAGGGATTCTGTCATGTCGTCTTTCCCTCTTCTTGCCAGTATTAAAATACGCGGCGTGTTTCTCTGTCATCGATGAATCCAAGGGTGAAAGTTTTTCCTGAATAGAGGCTTTAAACAGCATTCGAACCACGATAATTAGACCTGTCCTATCGACGACTTTGCTGCTCATACTGATGGTGAGGATAGAAGCGCATGGTACGACGGTGAACTTTAACTCCATCACAGGAGAGGGCGGCCCGTCTTTCAAAGGCTCCTGTATGGGGATATGATTCCCGTTGATCCAGTCCATTGGAAAGTCTTCGCCCTTTATATCTTTAAAGTCTCCAGAGGAGGTATTTTGAAGGTCCTCGAATTGGAAGCGAGGCGTTACCTGAAAAGGGATAATCTTGTATTTACCTATAGGATAACTGCGGCCTATAAGGTTAAGCTTTAGGCTATAAATACAGATAATAAATAATAATATAATTTTTTTTTTCCTTAATATAAGCTTTTACTTATAAGCTTTTATAATAATTAATAAATCTTATTATAAGCTTTAAAGTAAAAGAAAAGATTAAAAAGTATATAAAGAAATATAACCTTAACTTTATATCTTTATATATATATTATAATATAACTCTATAAATAATATATTAATAGTAAATTAAATTATTATTAGTAATAACTTAATAAGCTAATAAGCTTAAAACTATATTTATAATTTCCTTATTAACTTTAATACTTTTAAAAGTATTACTTAATAGTATATTATAATATAAACTAGCTTAAAAGATAAGGCTTTTATTAAAGCTAAGCTTTAATTTATTATAAAAGCTTACTTTAAATCTTAAGATATTTTTAATATAGTTTATATTAAGCTAGCCCTTTTTAGCTATAAGGTATTTAAAGTAACTATTAATAATTTAAGTACTTATTATATTATAAAATTTACTTATAATAAAATTAAGGTATTAAAAAAACTAATAAAGAAAAAAAATAAGAAAAATAAATATATTATAATATTAAAAGGTAATATTAACTAGATAATAAAGCTTATAACTCTATAGATTATTATAGTAAGGAAATAAGGTATAATTTAGTAATTAAAAAGTTAATAATTAAAGTTATTAAATAACTTTAAAAAAGATTATATATATAGTAAAAAGGTTAAACTATTAAAGGTTTTATTAACTAAGTTATTTAGGCTAGTTAGAAAAGTTAAAATATTAATACTTTTACTAAGGTAAATTATATCTAGGTAACTAGAAGCTTTAAAAGTTAAGAGAATATAAGCTAATTAAGTTTATAAGATTAATATATAATAATTTTTAATATAATAATAATCTTATATTTATTGGCTCCCTGATATATATATCCGTCATGTTGGACTTAGCCGGTGATCCAGGGAAATTCTTTCGCAAGGCGTCCTAGGCCCCATTAAATACGGGAAATAAATCTGGCGCGGGAATCAGAGGGTCTGTCGCCGTAGAGCTTCTCGTGGCAACTGCAAAGCAAGTGCAACCAGGCACCTGAATTTCTCAAGGCGATCAGATCCATATCTAAATCCGAGGCTAAGACCTACTACTATCCCTCGGGAGGCAAGAAAACTTAGACCTAAATATAGGGTATTAAAAATAAACTTGTAAAAGGTATCCTAAACTTATCCTAAATTACCTAAATACTAGGATTAAGGTTATAAATTTGCCTTTCTCCCAGCTACTGTTGGCTTAGGAGAGAAAGGTAGGGTGGCGGCTTTTATTTGAAAAGGGGTCTTCTTAATTTCGTGGTGAGGTGCAGGTGTCCTGTCTTCTAAGAATGGAGACCTTAGTAGCCGATCTCAGGCACACACACACTGCCAAGTGCATAACACAAGATCTCAACGGGCAAGGGGAAGTAATAAAACCTAGGTCTTCCATCTGAGGTGACGAAAAGCCTTAGGTAAACTTAGGCAAATGTAGCATAATCTAATTCAGATTTAGAGGATCTTAGACTACGTATTTAGCACCTCAATCTAACGTCAGAAGTCTTCTTACACCCTAGGGACGGGATCCCGAGTTCTCTGATAGGTACCTTGTTGAATGGTCGTATGTGCTAGACAGTCCACTGTCGCGGATCACAAGTGGACGATACTACTAGGAAGCGATAATGGCTGATTCGTTACCATCAGCTTAGGGGACCACCGGATCACCATTGCCAATCATGTGGTCACAATAGAAGAAACAACAGCAAAGCCAAGGCTCGAACTCTATCACTGAAGCTCATCTAATGAAGTGACAGCTTACATCCCAAGCAACTCCTTCATCCTTTCGCCCATAACTCCGGGGTGCGGCACGATGATAGCTCCCGCATCTTCGAGAGCTTTAGTCTTGGCCTCCGCAGTAACATCTCCATCTCTCCAGATCGCACCGGCATGCCCCATAGCCTTTCCTTCTGGAGCCGTGCCTCCTGCTACCATTGCTATGACAGGCTTGGGTCTTGGGGACGTGCGACGATGTTCTCTAATGAGCTCCGCGGCTTCGAGCTCTGCCTCACCCCCAATCTCTCCAATGACGATGATTCCCTTGGTTTCATCATGATCGAAGAAGAGCTTCAGTCCATCTGCCAGGGTCGTGCCTGTCCCGTGTTAATCATATGTCAACTCGTGCGATGAAGACTTACCTGGTAGCATATCGCCTCCCATCCCTACAACAAGACTCTGTCCCAAGCCAACCCTTGAAGTAGACCCAACAGCTTCGTAGCTCAATGTACCTGACTTGGACACTATACCAACACAGCCTCGAGTGTACTGCTTGTAGGGCATGATGCCTACACGACACTGATTCGGGGAGATGATACCAGGGCAATTGGGACCTACCAATCGAGTCTTGGACTGCGTTCGCAAGACCTCATGAACCCGAAGCATATCGTGAACAGGTACATGCTCTGCTACAGAGACAACGAGGGGAACCTCTGCTTCAATTGCCTCGAGAATGGCTGCGGCTGCGAATTTCGCGGGGACAAATACGGCACTGACGTCTGGTTTGACTTCCTTCATCGCCTGGGGCAGCCATTAGGGTGGGCAATTGAGAGAGCTAGTGAGACTCACCTCTTTGACGGTGTTGAAGACTGGTAGGCCAAGGTGTGGCCGGCCACCTTTGTCTGGAGAGACTCCCCCGACAACTTTTGTTCCATAACTTATCGTGTCTTTTGCATTTATGGTTGCCTAGGTCGTGGGAAGTCAGTGTCTACCTTCGTGACGCGTGGGATTGAGTTGCGTGCGTACCGCTGGGCCTGTGAAGCCTACTCGATTGATGTTCTGTAATTAGTCAATCTCTTCTAAATACGCCGAAGAAAAAATTAAAAAAAAAAGAAAAATGACACAGGCCGTACCTTGGTATATAACTCGTGTCTGGTCTGTTATCATGAGGTTCCGTATTGTTCTATCGTATGGACTTGTACGAACTGAGGACGTAGAGAAGCATTTCGCCGTCCTGAGAGTGTTTGTCGTATAACGAACATGACGGGAAACCCGTGATACTATCATCCTAAGTGTGTTACGTCCAACTAAACATTCAGAGAAAAATTACATAGAAAGATCTGACCGTATGCGAGGTGCCGCTGAACAACGCGATTGTACGTTGCTTCCGAGGTCAATGGGTGATCGATCGCGAAACTACCCCGCCATTGGCGATTCCTTAACCACCATTGCTAGCTAACCTGTAGCAAGAGATGCACCAAGCAATTGGCCTCAGTTGGGAGCTTTCTAATCATATTGAAGCTGATGCCAGGAAGCCTGCCATCTGGCAAGTTACGATAATCTTTTATTATTCTTACCTCGTTAGTTCGAGCTTGTTGCACAACATATTGTCTTTATCATGGGAGATATTAGCCGTGGTTCTTCGATGAGCATGGTCCACAAAAGTATAGCGGGTAACAGTCAGAGTCTGGGAATCATCATTTCTAACCAACGCAAACTCTGAGCTAATTAATTCTGGCATGAGATACTTTCTATCTCCTCTGACTCTTCTGGAAGCCTTCTACGTAGATGAGTGCTGGACACAAAGTTAACCTTTAGGCTGCTAACACAGAATGGCTTCAGTTGAACCAGTTCACTGGCTGCCAGGTGGAGCTCAACCAGGATGAGTCCACGGCGTGACGCACAGAGCCATCTCTAAGCCGCAACTGGAAAGCGGTCAACGTTCTGAGCTTCACAGGGCGTGGCAGAAATCGTACCCCACCGCCGAATCTTTCTTTCGTTGATTGAAGTTTTTGCGAACGCGCCGTACAAAACTCCCAGCAACTCCGCCCTGCAATATTAGCAGTTTCTATTCTTTATATAAACAAACAATTGAAAGAACAAACGACATCATGAAGGTTGTTCTTGTGAGCGGCGGAGTCATCTCTGGTGTCGGCAAAGGTAAGCTTATCGTTGTCGCATTCTTGTCCTGAAGGGCGTGCTAATTCGTGAATCACAGGCATTATCGGTATGGCAATTGACGAGCTGTGCTGATCTTCTCAACGACTGACACCAATGTTAGCCAGTAGCGCTGGTCTTCTTCTCAAGACTCTCGGTCTTCGAGTCACGGTACGATACGAAACCCATGGTCACCGAACGAGCATTGACTAACGTTACCAGGCGATCAAAGTAAACCCCACCGACGAAGCCCTCACCGACGAATCTAACACTCGACTAGACCGATCCTTATATCAACACCGACGCTGGTCTTCTCAACCCTCTCGAGTATGTTGCGACTCAATGCCATGGTCGTTGCTTCCGTTAACACATCACAGGCACGGCGAGTGCTTCGTTCTCGACGATGGCGGCGAGGTAGGCTCAATATTCACCGACGAAAAACCTTGCGCTGACCCCTCAGACCGATCTCGATCTTGGAAACTACGAGCGGTATGTTCTTTGGCAACCAGAGTCAGCAAAAGCTCGACCAGGGACTTATAGTTCTGCAGATACCTCGGCATCCAATTGAGCCGTGACAGCAACATCACCACTGGCAAGATCTACCAGCAGGTCATTGTACGAACCCTCACGAATCTTCGATAAGCGATCCACGACCACTAATACGATTGGTGTATAGGAGAAGGAGCGACGAGGAGATTACTTGGGAAAGAGTATGTGTTACGTCTGAGATTGTTGTTTCATGTGGATGCTAACGATGTTCGTAGCTGTTCAGGTACATTGTGCAGCACTACGATCTTGTAGATCCGACTAACATCATTCGAGGTCGTTCCCCACATCACAGATGCCATTCAGAACTGGATCGAGCGCGTTGCCAAGATTCCAGTTGACGCTTCTGGCGAGTCACCAGATGTTTGCATCAGTACGTCGTCCATAAGCCAACTCATGCGCGGCATTCGCTAACCCACTATAGTCGAGCTTGTGCGATCTCCTACCGATTACCGATGGCTTGGCATGGCGACTGACTTGGCGACAGGGCGGAACAATTGGCGATCTCGAATCCGGTCCTTTCGTTGAGGCCCTTTCAGTATGAAACCCAGTCCGATCTCGAAACTCAATACTGACAGCTATAAAGCAATTGCGACACAGACTCGGCCGCGACAACTTCCTCAGCATCAGCGTTTCCTACGTCCCTATCATCAATGGAGAGGAGAAGACAAAGCCCACTCAGCACGCCATCCGACAAGTTCGAAGCGCCGGTTTGATCCCCGATGTGGTATGTTCCTCGCGATCCATACCAGTCCGCGCCTAACGTCTCCAGATTGCCTGCCGCTGCGAACGAGAACTCGACGTCGCTACCATCACAAAGATCGCCCGAAGCTGCCAAGTCGAAGACGAGCAGGTCATTGGCGTCCGCAACATGGACACCATCTACCAGGTCCCTCTCCTCCTCGAGCAGGAGGGTCTTCTTAAGCTTCTGCGCAAGGGTCTCGCCCTTGAGAAGCTTGATGTTGCTCCTCCCATGGCTCAGAAGGGCCAAGCTCTTTGGGACCTCTGGAAGAAGACCGTTGTCCCCGATCGACACCTCGAACCCGTCAACATTGTCTTGGTTGGCAAGTACGTCAGCCTTGACGACTCGTACCTCAGCGTTCACAAGGCCCTTGAGCACTCTGCTATGCGATGCAAGCGCAAGCTGAACCTCATCTCCGTCGATTCCGAGCACCTCGAACCCGATATGCAGCAGAAGGACCCCCGAAAGTTCCACGAGGCTTGGGCTCATGTTGTTCGAGCTCAGGGTATCATTGTCCCTGGTGGTTTCGGTACTCGAGGTATCCGTGGTATGGTTGATGTCGCCAAGTGGGCTCGTGAGCGAAAGCTCCCCTACCTCGGCATCTGCCTGGGTATGCAGACTGCAGTCATTGAGTACGCTCGCAACGTCATGGGTCTCAAGGATGCGACATCCGAGGAGTTTTCCGCCACAGCTGAGCACAAGGTTGTCATTTTCATGCCTGAGGGCTCCAAGGAGTAAGTCAATGTCGGGTGAATCAATGAAGTGATGCTAACAAATGACAGGAAAATGGGTGGTACCATGCGACTTGGTAGCCGAACATCCCACTTCAAGCCTGGCACCGAATGGAGCAAGCTCCGAGGTCTGTACGGAGGAGTCGATGTTGTAGAGGAGCGCCACCGACACCGCTATGAGGTGAACCCCGACTACATTGAGGATCTCGAGAAGGCTGGTCTTTCCTTGACCTCAATGGATGACCTTGGTGTCCGAGTTGAGACCATTGAGTTGAAGGATCATCCCTTCTTTGTTGGGTGAGTATTCTCTATTGCTAATATCGACTATTGGCTGACCGTCAACAGTCTCCAGGCTCATCCTGAGTACAAGTCCAAAACCTTGGCCCCCGCGCCTTCGCGTGAGTATCTCCATGTTGCTTCTCACCGCCCACCATGACTGACTGTATTAGTGCTCGGACTTGTCGCCGCCAGCTCTGGATGCCTCGACGAGATCATCGAGGCCGCTCGCGCGAAGAAGGAGGCCACCAACGGAGTCAGCGACGTGACCAACTTTTAGATGGCGCAGTTCAATGTCAGGCTTAGACTGGGAGACGGTCCCACGGATTGGGGGTTATGGGCTTAGATCTACGTAGGACGTGAGATAATGAGGTTTTTTAGACTGCATGGTTGGCGTTGGGTGCTTAAAAATGAACTATACCTTGGCGAAAATGATAGACATGAATTTACAGATGCATTGTATACTGAAGTGCTCTCAATTCGAAGTTCTCAATCCTAGTGACTGATGATCAATTGGACGTCTAAACCAGCGCTGTTCTACTCGCTCAAATCTACAACTCGCTCACAAGTTGATAGAGGCACCTATAACAATCTGATCTGTGTGTCCTGCTAGTTTGCTTCGTATTCCGTGTGTGTTGCATCGTCAATTGAACTTGGCGACGGGAAGATTGGGAGGTTTGCCGATGGCACGTGACTCATATACGTGAGTACCCCTCGTCGATCACCTCGGCAACGTCTTCAAGAACATCAAATTGTAATTTATATAGGAACCTCTTTTACTACAACATCATGGCTCTTAGATTTAGATCCGAACTGCGAAACATTCCTTTATTCTCGAACACGTTCAATGTACTGATCGTCACCCAACTCTTACGTTCACTTGCTAAGGGAATGCCAGACTCAGACAAGATGTCTCCATATACACGAATATCAGTCACAGAAGCTCATGAAAAAAGTAAGTCGAGGCTTCAGCTATGGAATTACAATGCGGAGAGCTTAAGACGTTTCAATTAGGAAGGAATACCCATTCCAATGGGTGAACTTGTTAGATCAAAGCGAGCTGGACAAGAGATGATGGATCGTATAGCAGACGGAGCAAGTAAGCTACGAGACACAAACTTCGTTTGGCCCATGCTAATGTCCACTCTGAAAACCCTCATGCACTTATAAAGCCCCAGAACCTCCATGGTAAACGAAAGTTCTCGGAAATAAGAGATCAAACACATGGAAGAGGAAAAATAAAAGCATTACTACGCTATATCAGAGATACTACCGGACAGAAAGACCACAGGGACCTGACGATCCCGGTCTATATGGAAAAGGTTATGGAACATGAGGAGAAGTGGCGTCTCACTATGGCTGTTGACCGAGAGAGATACCGACCGATAATCAAGATTCGAGATGTCAAGGATCCCCAGGGCCTTCCCAACGTCATCTACGAGGCTGCGCTTCAGGAAGTGTTCGAGTTCAGTCTGAGCACCGGCATTACTGAGGAGTTACTTACCGACATAGCGCAGAGCTTCCACTTGGGCAAGGTCCCAAAGGAGAGTTTGAGAGAAGTCATCCAACGCCTTTTCAACATCTTTCGGGACAAGGAAGCGCTCAGCCTGGAAACAGATCTTTTGTTTCTTAAAGATGGAACGTTTATGTGCAACAACTCGGATTTCTTCTTTGACGACGCAGCGCGGGCGCGACAACCAAAGCTTTTTTCTCTGAGGGATAAGGGACAGGAGATCCCGGAAGAAGTGCGAGCTGAAAAGCACGGGCTGGTGTATGTGCATATGAATGGAAATATTGGAAACGTGGTTAACGGTGCGGGACTTGCGATGGCGACGAATGATGCGATTAGTCTGTATGGAGGTTCGAGTGCGAACTTTCTTGATGCTGGGGGGCAAGCTACAAAGGAGACGATGCTGCAGGCTTTCAAGATCATCATGTCCGATAAGCGAGTCAAGGCGATTCTGGTCAACATCTACGGCGGTATGTTTGTTCTTAAGGTATTGAGCATGAACTGACAATAGTAGGAATCACAAGATGCGATATGATTGCAGAGTCCATCATTGCAGCGGCAAGCGAGCTGGGTCCCTTGAAAGTTCCCATGGTAGTCAGATTGCAGGGGACAAATTCGGAGGCCGGACTACAACTGGTGAGTGCTTCGCGTGTGGAATGTGAACAATTACTGAAACGATTCTAGCTCAAAGATGCTACCTTGGATATCCATGTTGAGGCAGACTTTGGAAAAGCGGCTCAGGAAGCAGTCAGGTTGGCTGACATAGGCGAGAAAGCTGAGAAGCTCCAGATGAAGCGCCATAGTATTCCTGAGCTTTAAGAGGATAGCTAAACAGACATGCTATGTTCTTTGGGGTTTCAACCTGACCGGATTGCTTTGACTGGATCCTTGATATGACCTCAGCGCACGAGACTCAGGGTCTCTGACCACGGCTACTTGAGGAAATCTGTACGCGAAAGGGACCTTTATCCCAATAGAGCAACCACCGGCATATCATAATACTCACGCAGACGCGCGGAATCCCGACTGTCCTTGAAAGCTTACCAACCAATAAGACCGTCTCTAATTAGGCCCTGACTACCGTAAACCCCTGTTCATCCTCGTGATTCCTTGGACATAATAGGCCAGAAATAGGCGGATGAATCCTCCAGGACCAGAAAGAGTATAGCATCAAATCTCCAAGAATATAAACACACGTAAGCACCAGCCCACTACGAACGATAATTCTTTGCCTTTCTCGTCTGAATACACAGACTCTTGAGAGAATTCAATGAAACCTGAGTGAAGTGTCAATTGCATACCGCGATAATGGCTGCTCTCAAAACTCGCCTTGGCTTCGCAACCACCACCTCGTTCTCTTTATTCTGCATCTTCAGTGGTCTCCTATTTCTCTTCTCAACTATTCACCTTCCATACATCAACATAGACGGTGTATTCTGCGCAAAAGGAAATCTGTGGGCCGTCCCTGGAGAATGTTACGTGTTTCAGAAACCGGGCCTCATGCGGTCCGGCATGCTGTTACACCTGGTGACGATCCTACCCGCGGGTGCCCTGGTGTGTTTTCAGTTCATACCAGCTCTCCGAAGACCGAAGTATATCAAGTTCCACCGCGTGAATGGATACGTCGTTTTGGTACTCTCGGCATTGGGAACAGCAGCGGCTTTAATTATTGAGAGTGAGGCTATGGGTGGGATATTGTCGAATAGGATAGGAACGTGGACTCTTGCGACGCTTGTTACTGCCGCAATGGTGAAGGGCTATGTCAGTATCAAGAACAAAGAGATCGAAAAGCATCGCGCTTGGATGCTGAGGGCCTGGTTTTGGGTGGGCACTCCGTCACCAAAGACCTAACGTTTCTGACTTATAAAGGCAACATCAATCATTACCATGAGATTCATTCTCGTATCACTCGCCCACATTATAGGTCACCCTGCTCGATCAATTACCATGAGCATACCATGTGCAGTCATCGAGTATTTACATGAAAGCTTCCCTGGAACAAGGCAGAACCCATATCCAAGTTGTGCAGCATACGTCTCAGGCGATAATCCGTTGCAAGAAGCGCTTGTGACGACGAACTGGGATTTGAATGACGTGCCTGGTATCACAGCTGCTTTGAGAGTCGGCTATGCCGTGGGAGGTTGGCTTGGTTTTCTTATTAATGCTACTGGGATAGAACTCTATGTAAGTTACTTTCTGATGTTTTTTATATTGGAATCTGACTGCAAATTAGATATGGAAGACTGCGCCTGGCCGAAAACTGAAAGTTTGATGGAAAATTAGACATATTGGTATATGTTAACTAGAAGATGTGTGTATACATAACTATAAAATTATCAGAGAGTATAAGTCGAAAGTAAGGTTTGGAAACATAGAACCGGTTTATTATAATGCGCCGTATCTGACCCGTCCTTTTCTAGACCCCTACAGCACCCTAGACTTCTAATTCTTAATTTGAGCAGCAGTTTTCGTAGGTGTTCCATATATAATTTCGTCACCATTTATTTGCGGCTCCAATCTCACAACCTTCCTAGTTGGTTCCCAATGCACTGTTCCGTAACGGTACAGCTCTCCAAAAGTCCCAAGACGATACGTGATATCGTGATTCTCCTTCTTCTTGATGAGGTCGCCTAGAGCTGGACGATCACCCATTGAGTTGTGATACATCTTGTACATGTGACTCTTCTCGAGCATTTCCACCATGAAGGCTTCAGCTTCATTTCTCTTGTCGAGATCAGGCTCGTCAAGCCGTGTGAGGAAATAGTCTGCTTGCTTCTGACCGTCGAGGTTGGTCTTGAGAGCACCGAGAATACCGTTTTCAATGCCTTCTACCATGAAGACCTTGTTCTCCCAGAATTCACGGCCGTTGAAGCCGGTGGTGATATCGACAAGATTGCGGGTGCGGTCGCCGATAACCATTTGTGAAACATAGTCTGTCATGTAGTAAATCTGACTCTCGTCCTCGGGATTTGCAAGACCTTCAGCGAGACCGATCTCAGCAATGAGAGCATGCTTGTGAAATCCATCGACATTCGTTCGGCCCTTCCATAGCTCTTTATACCCCTCGTGCCAGTTTTTTATGAACTCACAGTTCTTGCGAGCAGCGAACATGAAATTGCCAAAGTCGCCCCATTTGGCTCTGATTTGGCCTGTGATGATCCAAGCAGCCATTTCATAAGGCGTATCGGGTGATGAAATGTGATCCCAGAACAGCGTGTCAAGATGGATATGCAGCATATTGCTGACATCCATCCAAACTCCACCATGCTCGTAAATAAGAGGAAGACGAGCCAGGTCGGCTGCATGCTGAGGAGCGTGTTTGCCATCCATAGTTTTATTGACAAAAGTTTCCGGAAACCATTCTTTGCCGACATAATTGAAGATGTTGTTAGGCGAGCCTTCGACGAAATCAACCAGGCGAACCGTCCATGAAGGACCAAGGCGTCTGACCCAGTTGATCACTGTTTGTTGATGGCTGGGGTACATGGCGTAGAAGCCTTTGTCCCAGACTGCCCAGACATTCTTCTCTGAGGTGATGGGTTGGTATGTTCGGAGTTGAGCGATGATTTCAGAGTCGGGGCGAAGATCTAGTAGTGAAGGGTCGATTTTGCGCAGGCCAGTAGCGCACTTGGGGATTGTGAATTCACCCATTGCTGAAATTGTTGTAGTTGTAGAAGTTGGTAGGAGAGTGGATGTTAGGCTCATGTATGAGGTCTTGATGAAATTGGAGTGAAAGATGGTGAAATCGGAGAGAACAGTGGATTCGATGCAGTTGTTATATTGCTCAAGTGCGTGAATCGAGATGAGTCGACTTCTATTTCGAGAATAGCCTCATTGTTTGTGACTCTGGAGCTGCAGATGAGTGATTCTGGAGCAGAACCATGATAGGCTAGGGGATCTCTGATTGGCCTTGGCGAAGATCTGACTAACCGGAAACGGATCATCCACGATGAATCATCCACAGACACTTCTAATTGGACACCACTGTGCTTATTTTCGCACTCGCTTCTCCCCCCAAACAACTGCAACTGATAAGTATTCCTACGCCATTGGCCCTTCATCTGCTGTTGATCTCCTCAATAGGCTCAGCTCTATTGTACTCTTTTTATATCCAGATCTCGACTCGGTTCAAGGGTCTACTCAGCCATCTCTCTCACCTCCTCCCAATATCCCTGATCAAACCCATACACCATCTTCACCTTTTTGTTTTCAGGCCCCAACAAATGCACACGAATCGTCCTCACTCTGGCCTCCTCTGGAATATCACTACTACATCTCACCTCTCTACCACTCCTGGCCTCTTCAAGTTCCATCACCTTCGCCCCTACTCTGGCTGACTGGGTTCCATTAAACACGCCTTCTTGTACACGTTCTGCTAGCATAACTGCGATAGCTCTTCTTCGAACATGTGGATCGCGACATCGTGCGATGAGTGAAACTAAGACTGATGTATACCCGAGGTCAACGTGGAAATATGCCTCTGACGGAGAGTCTTTAGCCCAGTTCCTTTGTGTGTAGTTCTTGTCAAGTCCAGCTGCTGTGGCGGCGTAGTTGACGATCTCATCAAATTCGGCGGTGAAACGATCCCAAAAGCAAGGGTCGCCTTGACCGTGCAGGTACTTCGCGACGTTGATCTCCAGGTACTTTCGATGAAGCTGCAATAGGGCGATTGCTCGTTGCTCAGCAATACTCAAGCTTTTGCCACTGCTCTCAAGCTCGATCAAGAGATTATCAAACGATTGGCTCCATTGCTCAACCTTTGTAGCATGTGATATTGTTTCGTGGCTTGGCTTTCCCTTCAGACCAGGACTGGCCTGTTCGACAAGAAGCTCCAGTATGGCTTCTCTTGCATCGGAGAGGGATGGGAATGAAGCTGCAGGACGTGGAAGTATATTGCTGAAAGTTTCGCGGTATGACGACCAAATACCTACATCAACGTCCCCCATGAGCTTGAGGAAGTTAGTGGAGGCTGTCGGCTAAGCACATATGGTGAGGACCTACCATAAGAAGCTGTACCGCAATACGTCTGAAGCAGGCATCAGCAAGACTGAAGGTTGCTTCTACGTCAGACTTGGTTTGAGAGCCGTGACCTCTGTTGATGGAGAAAGTTCTTCTGAACTGCTGGATCATGGCACAACCATAGCGGAATAGACCAATGGCCGAGTCAGTCTTTCCATGAAGAAGCTTGAGATGGGTCAGCATAGACTAAGCAGTACCAGCAGGGGAGACGTTACCTCAATGCAGATGAAAATCAAACATGACAGCACAAGGATGTGTCCTTGTGATGAAGTGCTAGGTGATGGGTTGAGAAGCTCCTTTATAGCAAGGTTGTAGTGTTTCAGTGCAGAAACAGACTCAAGACTCCGCCACTGTTCATGAGTAAGATAGAGCTCATGGTAATAGGCCAAGGCGACGATGGCATGTCTTATACAGTCCGTGGATTGAGCGACTTGGAGCACTCTCCTATTCCAAAGATCATCTTCAAAGAAAGTCTGGAAGTTGACCAGGGTCTTCTCGATGAAGAACTGGAATGACCGTGCTTCGGGACGAGTGGTGTATGTGGAGATGATGGAGGTTGGGGATGAGACAGGTGATGGGGATGAAGCAGCTGGGGGGCTAGGTGTGTTGGTTTGATAACCATCACATTTCCGACCAGTGGATGTACCTGAAGTAAACCAGTCAGTCGTAGATCCTTGTATCGAGTTATGTAGGATGACACACATCTCGTACAGGCTGGACGAGCTTCGTCACATTTAACTCTGCGGACTACTCCAGTTAGAATTACAGCTCACGCCAATAGAAACTCAGGGATGCAACCTACTCCTACAATTCGTTAGCCATCTCGCCCTCGTTTACTAGCAATTGAGAATGAACTCACTTGCAAGTGCCGCAGCCAGTCCGTACTTTCGGCGCTCTAGCACGCTGTCTTTGCCCTGGTTTCACGCGAGTCATATTGAAGGAAGATGCCTATACGAGATTTTGTCTGGGGTTGAAGGACTTTGCAGATGAGAGGATGGATGAGTTGGAAAAGCCGCCCTGTCGCTCAGATGTCATTCCCATCTTTACTGGCAGGATCCTACACTAAGCCTTATCCGATGTAGCGATGTCAGATTCTAAGCATGTCCGTACGAGATGACGAATCAGAGATAGAAGATAAGTGGTTCTCCGTCCTTGTCGGGTCAACTTTTCAACTTAACATACAGAGAACGCTGAATGTAAACAGCGTAGTAATATTCTTCGTCTAAGATAAGAAGAAGAAGTTCCAAAGATATGAGGGAATGGTATGAGGTATGGAGATGGTTCTTTGAGAGACTCCTGGATGTAGGCTTTGTATTGATCAAGTTTCGTTACTCAAGAAACGGGACGCGACGATTAAGATATCTTCTAGAGTCAACGGATCAAAAGCAACGGACACGAGAAATCTCATGTTGTTTTCCCAGAAATGAATTGGTGTTCTTCTAGACTACATAGTCCGTCGGATGTCTCAGATCCGTCGGAGATTGATAGAGATTCGCTGCAGAGCGATGTAACAACGGATCCATCGGAGTAAGCACCAGCGCAGCCACTCCAAATGATCGCCCAACCCAGAAAACAACCTTCTCTCTGCAACCTATCACTCCCACTAACAGACTATCAATAATGTCTGACATAAGAAAGATCTCGACACCTCTCATCAGCTCCAGCCTCGTCGTTGGTGGCTGCGGTTTTTTGGGGTTCCATCTCACGAGACAATTACTGCAAGATGACGAAAGCGGTCAAGTCTTCGTTCTGGACCGCGACGTTTCCAGAAACCGACACGAAGATGTGTCATATATCAAGGGAGACATCTCGGATGGTGAATTTGTGAGACGTGTAATCAATGACGTTCGGCCAAATGTCATTTTCCACTGTGCCTCTCCGATCGCAGCGTTGCCTATGAACCGCGAGGGCGAATTTTATGCGACCAACGTCAAGGGCACTGAAGATCTTCTCACGGCTGCGTCGGAGTGCGATGCTGTTCAGGCATTCGTATTTACATCAAGCGTTGACGCGTATGCCAACCCGCCTCATACAAAGGCTGACGAGACGTATCCTCTTTGGTCACCCAACGACAAGTCGAATGAGTACAATCGGACAAAGGCGATTGGCGATAGTCTAGTTCGGGAAGCTAATGGCCCGAGACTACGTACCGTCACCCTCCGACCTGGTCACGCTTATGGAGAGAGACACGTTCAAGGCATGGTTGAAGTTCTCGATATGTGCAAGAACAAGAAGCTCGTGCAGATCGGAGACGGGAAGAACCTCATGGAAGTCGTATCCGGAGAGAACAATGCGATAGCACATGTTCTCGCTGCAAAAGCCCTTCTGGACCCAGGGCGTGCATCCGGCAAAGTCGATGGAGAAGCTTTCAACGTCTCCGATGGAGCCCCAGTACCATTTTGGCATCACACGAGAATTATCTGGGAAACAGCAAGAGGTGGAGATATTTCCAAGGATCTCATCGTTCTGCCTGCTTGGGTGATGATAATGGCAGTCTTTGCGGCGGAGTGGCTATTCTGGATATTCACTCTCAACGCAGCTAAGCCTCCAGTCGAGCTACGAAGAGTCTCACTTGAGTATTGCGTATACACGCATACTTACAGCATCGACAAGGCTCGGAAGAGATTGGGATTTAATCCAGTTTCAAATCATGACGCCGTTGTGGCGCAGTCGGCGAGATGGATGTTGAAATATCGAGAGAGCATGAAGCAGAAGTCAAGTTAGCTAAAGGCTGTTCCTTTGATATCCAGAGTCATGAGAATACGATCAAAGCTCTCGTCATCTGGCCATGGTATGAAGGAAGGATACTAGGAAGCGTATCGGCTAGGCTTACCGCGGAGTACGTTACCAGGCCGCTTTCAACTCCTTGTGCTGAAACCTCGGGGGACAGTCCTAGCAGGCGGACCAAAACCTCAGGGTTGTGCTTACCACGATGCCACTTGTGGTTGAAAAGGGAACTAGTGTTTGTGTAATGATCCATGGACCTGGAAATTGCTTGGGTACAGGAGCCTTACGTGGCTAGCCAAGGCTTGTCCAATCTTTCACAGTGCCCTTAAGAGGTCACGATAGCAACTACCGAAGGAAATTCAAGTACTCACCGCCACGGCCCTGTAACGGTTCGTTGTTGCACCTCGGTCCGAATGAGCAGTTGAAACTTGACCGGTAGTGTATCACGGTTCATGGCTGTTCCACCAGACTCTGACCGTAGAATATTCTTGGAACTCGTATAATAATTAGTGGTTGGTGGATTGGTGCCACAGGAATATTGCGGCTCTGCGAATCCCCGGTATCACATTGAAGAGGTCAACTGCTTCATCAGGTGGAAGACCTTTGAGAAGTACAAATATCATCGCATCCCGTCCATGATCCAAGTTATCTCATCAACGCAGTAAAAGTTTCCTCAACAAGACTATCAACACTATTTAAGCTTCAAAGCACTACCACTTTTCAAAATGTCTTCTCTTCCCAAGCACTTTGTCATTATTGTCGACGGCCAACACGTAGCCCAGCCAGATAATGACCGTGATGAAATCCGTCCCGCTCAGGTTGGAGAGAAACCAGCTATCTTTGAGCTTGATGGAAACCACCTCATAAGCGGCGACTGGGCCCTGGGCTTGAGTAAGCTTGAGGGCCATGTTCCTGGTACCAGAGCGCCTTCTCTGGCTGTTTTCTGGTTCAGAAAGGACCAGGCAGATGAGCTCTACCCTGTATATTTGAAGGAAGGGGATGATGGGCCTCAGCTCCGGTTTTCATGTGTGTGATAGTGTGCTCTATTTTGCAGAGTCTTGTTAATAATGTTAATCAGTGAGCCCTGTTGATGAGCAAGGTCGCCCCTTGGCCGTTCTGAACAAGCAACTTCTCTGCTATACCTCGGATAGTACGTCTTCGCAAGCCTATGGATGAGTGTTGCTAATCACCTTCACCCAGATTCCGAACCTAGCGCGAGTGTCCAGATCGTGCCCAGCCAGGACTAAAGCGCCAAGGTCTTCCAATACGGTTATAAGGCAGATGTTGAGTCCTGTCAGAGATTTATCATAGCATAAGAGTTTAAAAGAATTTATTCACGTAACCTATCTCGAACTTTCTTAAGCTTGTTCGGTTGATTCAGAATGCTCTTGATGACTCAGAGTTTGTTCTCCTTAAGAATTCCGAATTCTATGACGAAGAGGATCGTGAGAGAAGAGCTGATACGAGTTGATTAAGCAGTAGGATCGTCATCAGAACACACACAGGATGGAGTACTAGAATATTAGTTAGCCACTAATGTTTCCTCGTCTGTAGGGAAACAAACCCGTTGCTGCAATAGCCACCCTTATAGTTCATTGTCTGGCAAGTTTGTAGGCAAGGATCCCCGGCAGGACAGTCTGCAACACAAAGAAATCCTTTAGGCCTAATAGTTAAGTTAGCAACAAGGGAATCTCAAAGTCTGCTCTTCACATACTGAGAGTAAAGACAAGCCCTCTTTCCATTAACCAAATTCTGACATTCGGGCACGGCATCGTTTGTCAGGTTGCAGCTTTTCGTATCACCAATAAAAGGAACAGGTGTCTGTATACTTGGTACAGTCACCAGGATCGAAGTAGTGTTTACAGTAGACGTCGGAGTTTCTGGCTTGGGTGATAGTGTCGTCAAAAAGGTTGAAGGTGAAGGTGTGCCAGAGATGATGGCGGAAGTGTTTGAAGCACCGGGGGTGGAGGTTGGTGCAGGCTCAGCAGAAGAGCTGACTTGGCCAAACTCCGGGATGAGTTGCAAAAGCTGTTCCTGACTCATGCCTGACAAGTCCTTACAAACTGCATTTACTTCTGAACCATACGTCGCTGTTGTAGTTGGTGCAGTGCATGATTCTGATTCCGTGGAGGTTGACGTAGGAGTTGGAGAGGTTGTAGGCTCATTGGACTTGTCATCCGGGTCTGTTGGCTTCTGTTCATCTTCAGGTTTAGCTGTCACGACTGCACCAGCAGCGACGGGGATCAAGGCTCCGCCAACAGAGATGACGCCGCCCCCTGGTCCACCAAAAATTACGGCGCCAACAGGTACTACCACTGTTGCACCACCACTGACGGTCGTGGTTGGTGCTTCTGATGACGTGGTCGTGGTCTCGATGAAAGAGGTGGTAATAGGGCTAACAGGTGTAACCGGCTCTGTAGGAACGCTGCCTGGAGTAGTAACGTTGCTGGTAGGAGTCACAGGAACCTCGGAGGACAAAAGTTCGGTGCTAGTCTTTGGGAGGGTAGCGAATGTTGCGGAAGTATTCTGGAAAGGAGCAGGCGGTACAGATTCCGGTAGCGGCTGTGCTTGGCGCTTGAAGAAGTTGAAGAGATGTCCTTCTTCCCGCTTCTGTGGCAGATTGCAGGACGGAGATGGAGATCCCGCAGTGTCAGGAAAGGCCAATACATCAAGTGCGTAGATAGCGTAGTTCTGAGCGTTCTTAAGCTTCTGGGCATCTGAAAGCCGGAAGCAGCTAAACTATATCAGCGATAGGCTTTAGAACCTCAATTTCAGACTCACCAGCTAGCTGAATAACAGTCCTTGTTATCCTCAAACGGATCTTGCAAGTCGTCGCATCGTTCCTCTTCTGATTCTGTTGCCTGGATCATATGTTGAACTTCATGCACGAGTGCAAAGCCACGCGACAGATTGTCACCCAAGGTATGCTCCGTCTTCCATAATTGAACAGCACTATCGAGGTTAGGCTTATTTCCAAAGAAATCAGGGCAAAGAACGAGAAGAGTGGCCCCGAATACTGCCGCTCTTGAACCAGTTGCGCTTTGAACAGCTGCCACCGTATTGCCATCGCATACTGGCTCGGAAGGGGGAGGACAGGCGTAGACCAGAGAAGACTCAGTGATGGTAGAGCCTTGCTGAGGATTCAGGAACGGGCTGCGCGAGAGTCGAAACTGGGCGGCGGCAGTGGATGGGACCAGATTCTCCAGAACGGATTGGAAATGTCTGTTGAGGATTATGTCTCTTCTATCAGGAGTGCCGTTACCTTTAAATTGTAGTTAGAACGATTATCATCTTGTTCAGAGGGAGACATACTTGAGCCAAACCAAGAGTCGAAGGCGATCGACTGCTCGGATCCAGGCTTCGAAAGGACGTTAATAGCTGCCTTGGCAAGATCGTGTGCCTCGTCGATGGCCCCGGAGATTGTTTTCAGCTGATCTTGGGAACATGGCCAAGCTCCGTTGAAGACATAGAATGCCGTGTCGAACGGTTTGCGAGGGGTCAATGTGGCTTGTCCCAGACAGGCCCATAAAACGAAAGAAAGGAAATAAGATACAATCATCTTTAATGCAATGAGTGTGATGGACACCAAAAAAAGGGAAAGAAAAGAATGTGTTGAGAACAAGCAACTTGATGAGGCTTCACACAACCGCCTGGTCTTCCGGCAACGCGATTGTTATACCAACTCATAATTGTTATGAAAGTTAATTAAAATTATAGATCCATCTTTACGAACGACGATCTCTGGTAAAGTTCCTTGGAAGGGTTTCAAATATCCCAAAATACTCACCTGAAACAAGAAATGGTTTTCAGTAAACCTTATTTCGCAGATATATCGGATATATCCGTCTACAGCTCAACTTTATTTCTAAGTTGAGGTGTCTGTGCTTCTGAGGGCCCAGATAATAGCATTATCTGTTAAGTGCCGTTGTCTCAAGTGTATGGAGTATTGAACGAGAGTGCGTCATGACGGCGCGTCATGGGCCGATTCGGGGACTTTTGAAGCTTTTCGGATGAACCAGACGGGATCTTTATAAGCTCTGAATATGATTTTGGAGCTGAGAAGCTTATCAATACGTGATTGGATTCCAATGTTCTATCCATAATACAGCCTCGCTTCGCCCCAGAATGGGTCCATGCTTGCCCGTCATCTACATCGTGGTAGGTGATAGAAAGCCACGCAACATACCAATCTGTATCGCCTAGCAACCTCTCTCGGGCCATAGAAAGGTCATCAAAACGAATTCCGGGGTTGAATGAAGCTCTTCAGCGAGTACGTTATAACCTTGCTCTTGCCCCGAAGTTGACTTTTAGTATATAGACAAAATTTAAGTTTCTTTGAGTAATGGTCGGCAAATGATATGTGTAGGAATGTATATGACTTGGATGTTTACCGGAAAGAAGTGCAATTACTCTTATCTAAGGACTAGTCTAGAAACCTGCTCTGAGAATTCTGGTATAACGATGACTACTCATTCTTCAGACTCTTGAATTTGTCCCCGCTGCAAGGGCGCGCGTTGATTTCTCAGCTAGTGGAGTTCTTAGCTTGAAGAATGGAGGGAGCCCCGTTCAACATGGCGGGTCGACATGTTCAGCCTGGGAGATCTAATTGGCCGACGGTCTGGCCCGATGCGCCCTTTGAGTCTTCAGTCTCGACTGACTTGGGTCTGCTGGGCGTGTAAGCCTTCTCGGAAGGATATATAGCTACAGAGATGGCCAATATTAATAGAAACCAAATGCTCATCACCTCGAGATGTCTCAACCAACTGAATCCGTCATAATCATCGGCGCCGGCATTGTTGGTTCTTCTCTTGCATATTTTCTTTCCCAATCTCCAACCCCAAGAACCATAACCCTAATCGACCGTTCATTCACTACTCTCCTTGGTTCATCCGGAATAGCGCCCGGCTTCATTGGCCAGTTCAATGAGTCTGAAGTCCTCACAAAGCTTGCAATCGACACTGTCTCGGAATATGTCAAAATTCCTGGTGGCTTTGACAGAGTTGGCGGTCTCGAGATTGCATTCCAAGATGAGGGAATCCAGCGATTGAAGGCGAGATGTGAGGCTGCGAAGAGACTGGGACTTGAAGCCAGAATTTTGAGCATCAAGGAAGCACACGATATGGCTCCCGAGTTGGTCAATGAGGACGGCGAAGGGCAGGCGGTCTTCTTCGAGAAAGATGGAACCGCAAATGCCGTGAGGATAACGACTTGGTATCAGCAAGAGGCGAAGAAACGTGGAGTCAACTTGGTGGAAGCCGATGTGAAGCAGCTCACCATCTCGGACGGCCGCGTCACAGGAATCGAGGTTGTTGAGAATGAGACATCGCGTCATCTCACCGCTGATAGAGTCATCATCACAACTGGAATTTGGGCCCAAGGTCTCTCATCAAACCTCTCTTTCCCTGTCCCCGTCATCCCCGTCGGTCATCCCTATATGCATGCCCAACCCCACGAACCACTTCCACACAAGATACCGTTCGTCCGCTGGCCAGAACACCACGTCTATGCACGCGATCACGGTACCAATTTTGGCATCGGAAGTTATGACCATGCACCTATCGGCTACAAACCTTACACCACAGCCAAGGGGGATTGGGTAGACTGGTTCAAGCAACCTATCGACTTTGCTACAGGTTTACTTCCTCCCGCTGCAGCCCGAGAATTTCAAGATGGGAATTACTTCAATGGAGTGTTTAGTATGACGCCAGACAATATGCCACTGGCTGGAAAGGTTGAGTCTGTGGATGGATTATTCATGGCTGTTGCGGTCTGGGTTACGCATGCTGCTGGTACGGCCAAGCTTCTTACGAGAATTATTGACGGGGAAGAAGTTGATGACAAGACGAAGGAGGCTCTTGATCCCGAGAGGTTCAGGGGGCAGGACTTTGCGGAGTTGGAAGAGAAATCGTTGACGGGCTATAACTCTATCTATAAGACGGTCAAGTCAGGCTCGGCTTAGTTATCGCTGTGGGTTCTCAAGTAGAGTTGTATAAGATTTACTGGTTTGCAGAGTTTAGAGAATTAAGATGAGTTCTGAACACTTTTATTTCAATCTAATTATTCATTTGAATCGATTCAGGGATATTCGTAAACCTTAGCCCCAGACTTGAGATGAAGATAGCAACAGTAAATCAGATCACTGGGTAGGCTTGGCAATAGGGTTCAACTCCGCGGGCGAGGTCTTCTCTAATCCAAGCGTGGGGTTACGGTCATCTCTCTGCCCAGCATCACTCTGGCTCTTCTCATCACTCTGGCTAAGATCGCCGTTTTCGCGAGCAAGCTGCTGCTCAATCTGGGCAACCTTGGAGCGACGCCAGATCTTATCATCGAAGAAACGAAGGACGGCAAGAGCGAGACCAACTGCGAGGACGACGATGTTGATGGTAAAGCCACGACGATATTTGGGCTTGTCGTCGGATCGGAAGATCTGTGCACCGTAAATGCCAGCAATATTAGCACCCATAATTACCCTGAGAACGTTAGTATGTATTGGTTGCTGTATGCGGGTGACTTACATGGCCATGGCAAGAGCTCGCTCCTCTGAATCGTCACAGGCCAGAGACATCCAAGCGATGTTCAAAGGGTGAGAAAAGGTGCCAAAGGTCTGAGTCCATACAACACCAAAATAGCTGACTCCTCTTCGTCCGAGCTCCGTGAAGATACGGTTGAAGACGTAACCCAACAAATGCATGCTCAAGCCCGCAATGACAGTTTCTGGTCTCTTATTGCTATACTATGGTTAGCAGTGTCTATTACTTTGGAGCAAGATCACTAACAATCTATCAGAAACGTAGCTGAAGGACCACGAAACGGGAATCTGGAGGAAGAGACCGACTGAGGCGAGGGCATTACTGGTGAGACCCTGGAAGCCGAAGCTCTTGACAATGGAAGGACTGTATGTGTCAAAGGCTCTTTGTGGGCCATTATTAGTGAGAGTGATGATGACATGGACCCAAAGGCGCCAGTTGGAGAACTAATGATGTTAGCTAGTCCTTTCGTATATGTAGATAGCGTTCTTACAGCTTTCTTGAAGGCACCAAGACCAATCTTCTTCTTCTTCTTTCCCTTCATAGGGTCATCGAGAAGAACACGAGTCTGAAGAATATGTAATTCTCTCTCGTTGAAAATCTTGACATTAGGGAGGAATGTGCTTCGGGGATTCTTGAAGGAGTCAGGCAAGCAGCAGCCCAAAACAACACCGCTCAGGACAGTGAAAGCGCCCATAAGGACAAAAAGCCAGAACCAGCCGGCCTTGTCTCCAACGCCACGCATGTGAAGAATACCATAGGCCAAGAGCTTGCTAGAAGCTTGACCGAACTGGTTTCCAAAGTAGAAGAACATGACACGCTTAGCTGTTTCCTTGCGTGTGTACCATGTCGACAAGGTCCAGAGTCCGCCGGGGATAAATCCAGATTCAGTGATACCAAGGAGGAATCGTGTTGCGACGAAGGACCCGTAGTTGTTCTGGAAGGCTTGGAAGGTACTGACTGTTCCGAAGAGGAATAATTGAAGAGTCAACCATTTTCCAGGGCCTACACGGTAGAGTATCATGTTGGAGGGGATCTCGAAGAGTACGATGCCCAGGGAGAGCATCTGTTGGCCGACGTTGAACTGGTTCTGGGTGACGCCGACATCTTCCATGAAGTTGTCAGTCAGGGCGTTGGCGATGTTACCACGGTCGAGTTCTAAGTTAATTTGTTAGTTTAAGCCGTTCAATCATTAGGTGAGGATGTCGGATTGCCATTAGGAGGACGTACGAAGACAGAAGAAGCCCAGGGTCAATAAGGGCATAATGATGAGGTCAAGCCTACACAGTCAGTCAGCATTGCTCAATTGACGGAAGGTAAAGATGACTTACTTGCGCTTGGCCTTTCTCTCCTCCTCGACACTCCAATCTTGATGAAGAGTGAGAGACTCCTCATCCTCTCGAGGTTGAGGGAAGTCTGAGTGGGACTTTGATGAGACAGTGTCAAGTTTCCCCATTTTTGCGGTCGATAAAGATACTGGTGAAGACTGCATCGGGAAGGAAGGAAAGGTTCTGATGTCGCGCTTTTCTATCATCTCAAGCCTTTGCCAAGAGAAAAAGGGCCAGAATTGGTGTCGGTCTCGATGGTCTTGGCGTGCAAGCCAAGTGAGCACGCAATACACCAAGTGCCGGGGCTGCGCGTTGGAATGTGGCAGATGAAATGGCAGGTCTTTGTGAAGAGAACGTTAGAATTCTTTAATTAATTTAGGTAAGAATCTCCATAGTCCTTTATAAACTTAGGTTTCTTTGCCTAAATGACATTTTAAAGTTGGTAAATTATTATCTAAATTCACAAAATTACTGAGTTTTGGACCCTCAAGCCACCTCTCCTCACGACCAGCGGCAGGCTTCTGAGTCTCTTCACAACACGATGTCGGGGCTCCAACTCAATAAAGTGACACGGGGAAAAAGAAAAAGGACAGTGGCGACACTAGCGAACCATGGCCACGGCCCTAGATGGTGTCGCCGTGTCGAGGATCAACAGCCCATCCTTGCAACCATTCGAACTCCCCGTCCTCGAACCAACCCAAGACATCTTGGCTTATCTCAATTACCACCAGTGTCACCACCATGTGGGGGTTACGAGCGAAATAAATGACTCACCGAATCAAACAGAGTCCAATCATCATCCCGGGTTACCACCGTCTCCCCGAGCGTCTGCATGGTGTCGAACTCTATCACAGTAGCCCAGATCAACTCCCCGCCGAAACTTTTCGCTCAGCGCTCTTGGCGTAAGAACGCCAAGGGAAATGACAACAGGCAATCCAGGCGGGGAGTTCGATAACGTTGAATTTTACAAACGGCTAATAAAAGCCGTTAGCAATATCAGAAATGCGACGAGAGAGTAAGAGGATCACTCTCCTGGGACATCAATCACATGAATGTAACTCAAAGAATTAAGGTTAAGAATTAGCTATGAGCTTTAATCCAAACCTTAGTTTATTCTGTGGACCATATCCACCAACCTACCAACCAACCCTTGAAATCATCCTCTTAGCGTCGGAATCATCGGTCCAACCGTCCAATTCCACGAGTTCCGAATCACGGAATTCTTGTCCTGATGAGACGATAAGCTCAAACGAGCAGAGATCACCCCCATGCTAAGCCCTTGATCAGTACGCGATGACCAACGACAATAACGACAAGACATGCTCGCCAACTTGGCAACATAATTGCTTCTTCCTTGAACACGAGACCAAGCCTCTTGTCTGACCGAGCATGCATGCGCGGGATGACATTCATCGACTCCGCACCGACAATCCGAGCATGTTTTTCTCCTTTTGACCCTTGTCGCTTCGGATGTCGCAATTCCAGCTTCAAATTCTCACCACTAGAACATGGTTTTTGTAGCTTGGCTAATGAGATTTATCACAGACTAATGCGTGCTTACCCCCACAGACGAAATCTTGCAGGAAGTTGAGGTGATCTGGAAGAGAAATGTCTCTAACCGGCGACCGTCCGAGTCTGGGAAGTGTAACTTACCGGTATACCCGGCGGTTGACGTTGTGGTGGATCATGTCTACCGTTGAATGAATCCGTAACGCGGCATCCATGAAGCCGCAATAGCTCTCAGCCAAAGTTTACCACGTAAAATAAGACCATGAATGGCTTCTACGCTAAAAAACGTGCGCAGAATGTCGTAGGCGGCACCCCGAAGCCAAGATCACGATCAAATAACTTCCAAGCGCAGCTGCCGATCGGCCCCATCACGCTCAGTCGAGAACCTCCCCCGCCAACGCTAACCACCCTTGTCAAGGCCAAGCCAATGCCAATTCGCAACGCTTAGCTTAAATGTCGTGATTACGAGGCCTCCACGGCGAGGAGCCGTTGGTCCACCGCGACGGTCCGCAGTCCCAAGAGATGGCGTTCGATAGTTTGTTCAGCTCGCTGGCAAGTTGGTGTCTTAGCTGGCACACCTTAATCTGAACTCCCCGTCCAGCTGGATTTGAGTCTAGAACTGGCGGCATGAAACAGGCGGATTGCGTAAGGTGGGTTGGCCATTGGTTTCTGGCAACCTGTTCAAGCCCGCTTGCGGCTGAATAGATCGAGATGTTACACGGGCTGAAAGACAGATTGGATTTCGTGGGGGAGAGGTAAGGCCGAAGTCCAACAAACTTGATGGTGTTAAGTTGGCCCTTGCTTCTTCTTGCATAGATTCTTGCTATTACTGGCGATTTGCAAGACTGTTGCCATCAACTTAGTTCATTCGCCATTGCCACAAACCTGACGCGACTTGTCTTTATACTACGAGCCAAGGTCACTATCCCGTGCTCGTAATGATACCCATGGGGGCAATCTCGCTTTCTCATTGCGATAGTCTTATTTCCAGGTAATTTCACCCAGTGAAATTCGAGAAGGGTATTGATGACAGATCACGGAACAGTCCTAAGCAAGTTTGGCCGGAAAGATGACCTTCAGATATTTTAAACGAGTGGCATCATGTTTAACATGACATATAGATCGACAGCGTCGTCCCGAATAGGTGCCTTTCCAGTGCAGTGATAGTAGATGTTAACAGCCGTGATGGAAAGCCATGGCCGATGATGGACAAGAGAACCATGAAGTATACGACGGAGCCCAACGCACGAGCGAGGTTTGTCTACTATTTGTCGCCTTCGCCTTCGTGAGGGAACAAATGTCGTGCGTGCTCAACGTAGAAGACAGCACCAGCGCCGATAGGTCCGAAGATTCCTTGAACAGAACCTCCTTCCAGTCAGTACAGACGTCGGGCATGAGCTTGTAGAAGGCGAAAATAGCAGGCAGACGGCGGAAGACAACGATGAGGAGACCAAGTCGCGGAGGTAGTTACCGTCCCAATTGAGAGCTAGGCTGGCAACAAAGCAAGCCAGGAGATCGTCCGTGCCGATAGCTCCGCCGGGCGGGGGTGCCGGGACAGCGAGTTGACAAAGCAAAATTACGCACTCCTGCAGAGAGGTCAAGATTTCGATCAACCACTAGATATCAGGCTTAATGGAGAAGATTATATCAAGATCCAAGGTAGCTCGAACGTTGCATCGCAACCTCACGGCCACCAGGGCTCACTCCAACCAATTCAGCGCCCAACAGATCCTATAATCGGCTTCAACCCCAACGGCGGCCAGTTTCGAGTGCTTGGTTGGTTCCGAATCAACTATACTGGTGAATAATAATAAGTACCTAACACATGAAGGTTTCTTTAAAATTCCACCTCGAAAAGTTCGCCGACCTCCATTCTTGGTCAAGAATCCCTTGAAGAGGTGGTCCGTAAGGACTGTCGATGGATTCTGGGGCTGGAAGAATGACATTATTTCTATGAAGAGTAGGTCGTCATCATCAGCAGCGAGAAACCTCGACGAGATCCATTCCCGGAACTCAGGAGTCCCTTGAAGAAGTAGTCCGTAAGCTGTCGATGGTGCTAAGGCGATGAGGATGGTGTCACTATTTCCAAAACCACCCAAGCCTTCTGGTGATTCTGGGAATGAAATCGGCGGCCCCGTTCGCGCCTCTTCTATTAGGAGTTTCCAAAGGCCTCTAGGCTCTCGCCACAGTCGCTGATGATTATTCAAGAAGGTGCTTCTACAGCCCAAGTCAAGCTTTCAAAGCGGAAAGACAAAGTCCTTCTTCTCCTTCAATTGTAGATGTCAGCACTCTGAGATGAACTCGCTACCAACGGCATTATCAGTTTATCCTCAACATATATATAATGCATTGACCCTGTCGCCGCAGTACCAAACAATCGACTAGAAAGCTTTTGCCATGGTTGAAGTTCCGGCCATGCAACAATGGAGGAAGCTGCTTAACTGCATGAATACTGAGGGAAGATTTTGAAATGATGATGAGATTATATAGCAGGGACACATGAAAAAATTCCTAGCTCGTTAGTAAAGCAAGCTGACTTGGTCGCCAACAATGGATATCCGTATTGGCAGATTTACAGACCACAAGACTCCATCCAGCCAACTCCATGTAGAGAAACAGAAAAGGAGAATTAATAGCAGAAAGAGTCCTTAGATTTGAAAAAAGAATATTGCTGGGGCAGGATTCGAACCTGCGGCACCCTCCTTCACTCCGTAGCACGCTACTGAACGATCCTCCGAAAAGGCACCGTGGAGGGGGTGTTACCAACTACACCACCTAGCATTATTGTTATTTAGTAGTGATTCAGTTGTTTTTCATTATGAACCATAGGGAACTCGACTTAGCGTCGGGATGTCGTCAAGATACTTCGAGTAGCCAGGGAATCGGGCATGAGCTGCCGCATGGGTATACTCTCAATATAAAGTAACGCGTGGTTCATGTCAACAAGAGCAGAGCTTAAATATTAACGTTGTTTACAAACTGTTAGTATTGAGTCGTGGCGGAGATGGATGCTCTGTATCTAGCTTTGTGGTGCGACTCGGTGATCACCTTCTGTTCTCGACTTGTCCCAAGCCTTTCCAGCGAACACCCATTGAGTACTAGCTGGGCGTTTTCCAACCCGAAAGGAGTTTTCTGATATAGCATCCCGTTTGATTAAAACTAGAGGATCTTCCGGAAGGTTGAGACATACAGCTTGTTCATGCAGTTCTTCGTATGAAATATGTGCCAGAGCAAGTTAACAACTATACTGAAGCTGATTGTTTTTCATGGCCTGGGCTGTTATTCTTAATTGAACACTGAAAACCACATCAATCTCAGCGAGGTTCGAGTCTTGTCAGGTGACAACAATTTCAGGAGCTCTACCATCAAACAGGGGAAGGTGCTGCCAGTGCCTCCCCCCTGACATATCTGCCCGAGCCCCACTTCAGCTCTTTCATCGCCAAAACAATTTCTCCTTTCCATCTCCAAGGAAGATTTGTTTTCTCATCGCCTGCAACTTCTCCATAGCGTTTCCGTGATTCTCCTACAGAACTGCAGCCGCATGACGGCAAATGTTTGCCAGCATGGGAGAAGCACCTTTGTCTCTGACCTTTCTGTGCCAGGGATTTGCATTTGCTATTCCACAGTCTATCGCGCGAGCGCAGTCTCCGAAGCTCGCAGCTTCTCTCGATGCCGCCCAGAAAGTGTGCTATCCCGTAGCCCGTGCTCTTCAGGGAAACTGACGCTTTGCAGATATCTCAGAATCCGGTTATCACCGTCAAAGACTTCTCTCTGGACACGGTAAACTGTATGGTTGAATTCTTCAAGTCTGGCTGCTATGAAGTCGACCGAAGGAACTTGCCAAGTGTGCTGCAAGCTGGTATGAACTCGCTCATTGTCGTTCGTGGTGAAGGCTAACCACTACCAGTTGGAGGCTCACCAGCTCCGGAGCATTTCATGCGCGATGTGTTAACCTGCCATCTTCAAATATGCGCCATCGGTACCCACTATGGAGTTCCCAAGCTATGCGAGCTTGCTAGAGACAACATTCAGAAGGTCTTTGGAGGGAAATGGTTCGACTCGGTTTTCCTTTTCACTGCCGCCGTTGTCTTGAAGTCAAAGGACGATAAGCTGCAGAGATTACTTGTTACTCTTGCGAGAGGGCACCTGCATTCTCTAACAACTTCGGACGGCTTCGACCATGTGACGATGCTCAAAAGCTTTCATCCCAAGCTTCGAGAGCGAGACGGTATTCTTCAACAAAATGGAGATCAAGCGAATTCAACAACGGCTCCATCGATCAAGAAAGAGAGTTTTACCGAGCTTGAGACTCTCCGACTCCAAGTCTCTTCTCTGAAACAACAAGTTATAACAGTCTCCAGTGAGCGAGATCAACTCCGAGAGCAGATATCGGCTGCTTCAGTCGGGAGGGAAGAACTACGACAGAGCCTCGCAGATACTGCCGCTGAGAGAGACTTATTGCGGAAAGAGATGTCAACCCTAGCAGCCGAGAAAGAAGAAATCCGGAAGGTTTTGGAGAAAATGTCCGCTCCGACAGACCATGGTGGACAGGGCACGAGGGCTACAAATAACGAGAAATCTCCAGCGGAAGTCAAAGCAGAAGAAACCGAAAAGGTATTGGAGACAGTTCAACGAGAGCTGAGAGTCAGAAGTTCCGAGAGTAGCTTGCTCAAGGCCAGATGGGATAAAGAAAAGATAAAGTCGTCGATTCTGACACAAGAGAACGACGACCTGAAGAAATCCCTCGAGCTCGAGAGACGCAGTAGGGTCAGCATCACGGAATTTGCACGAGACGACGTTCGAAATGCCCTCAAAGACGAGCAAAAAGTGACAGCAGACTTGACCAAGAGGCTCACCCAAGCGTCACAGGCCCTGGAAGCAGAAAGAAAGCGCACAACGACTCTAGTGCAAGAAGTCACTCAAACAAAGAGAGACCTTGAAGTGGAGAGACAAAGAAATACCGGCATGCCCCTGAGGGAGCGTAACAGGATGCAGGAAACTATTAGTGCCCAGAAAAGTGAAATCTCGGCGCTCGTTAATGGGCGAGACGAGATCAAGAGGGAACTAAAGATGGTGAGAACTGAGAAAACCAACGAGATTGACAGAAAGTGGGAGATCACCCACAAGATGAATGCGTTAATCCAGACAATGGACGAGTGGGACGAGTGCCGTCATTGCGGTGCCGATTTTGGGTCGTACGTGGAGGACCACGGCAGCTTGCTAGTTCTGCGATGCTCATACTGCACAACTCGGCACTGGTCGTGATGTGTTAGGATTATGGGCCTGGCTTGGGGCGCAGTAAGCAAGGAAGGCATTGTGAGGCATTACTTGGGATCATATGTACGACAGATTCTGTTTTATGAGGATTCAGTACGGGATAGGGAGTGTTGTAAAATTATTTGTTTGTGAGCTACAGAAACAATCACATGACTGGTGTTCGCTTCGATATATCTCGGTTCCTTGACCCGGTCCCCCGCTTAAGTTAACGGCTACCGCATCCGACTATCTAACTTATCAACTCCAATTCTCGGATACTACTACCCGATTACGGAAAATCTAAGATGCTTTTGGGTTGCACCACTAGAGTGAGGAGTTGTGAGTCAACACAAAGAGACCTACTTGTGACTGATAACAGATACTCATTCCTCGCACTCACCATTCATCTCCCAGTCTACAATTATCCCAATAGTAACATGTCAACCAGCAACGGAAAGTACGTCGTCTTCGACATTGTCGGGACCTGCGTCTCATACGACAAACTTACCGAAGCAGTCGAAAAGCAACTCGGTGACAAGCTGCTGGCCGAAAATATAAAGCCTAGCCTTCTCGTCAACATCTGGGTGGAGGCCAGTGAACGCGAATATACCTATCTATCTATCACGAACAGATATGTCGCATTCGACAAGTTGTTCGCGTCCCTCTTTTATCGCATGCTCTGGCTCGCTGGTATCGAGGAACCACGCTCCTTCGCAAGTGGGGCCGATGTAGAGAAGATTACGCGTGGATACATGGAGCTTGAGCCGAGGTCTGATCTTAAGGAGTGCTTCGATAAGCTCCGAGCAGCAGGATTCACCGTACGAGGCCTGACAGCTGGGGACTACGACAGAGTGCTTGGGTACTTTGATAAGGCGGGTATTGAGTTTCCAAAGGAGCACTTGATGTCTTGTGACTCGTTTGGAGTGGGTAAGCCGGACCTCAAGGCATATGCCTCGACCTTCGAGGAGTTGAAGGGAGCAAAGGAGCTATGGTTCGCCGCGGCCCATATGTGGGACGTAAGCTCAGCTAAGCAAGTCGGGTGAGTGAATTATCGTTGCTTGTTTGCTGTCACTAATGGATGATCTGTAGATTCAAGAGTGCCTATTGTTCTGTGCTGGAAAAGGAGCCCTGCGTTGACATCTTTGGGGAGATGGATGTCATGTCGGATACTTTGAGTGAGATGGCAGATAAAATTATCCAAGCTTCTTCTTAAGCTGTTGGAAATGATCGCAGAGGCTGATGTAAATGATGATTAGTTCTGAACTTCTGTCCCAAAACCCAATATCAGAGTGTCATCGTTGTCTGGGTCCTGGTGGTGATGAACTTGATACTGCGGGTGGCAAATCACAGGCTAATCATCGAACCAACCGCGGAGAGCCTCACGCATTCTTCAAAGTTGACGTTTGCGTCGCGTCTAAGAAGGTGCGTCCAACGGCACCAGTTCGGCCATCATAACTGTTACGCACTAAACTCAAACTAACAGATTGTTCCTGTCACATTTGAAACAAACAAGGATAAAGATAAGGTTATCATTAAAGTTAGTGAAAGCTTGCTATCACATATCTCAACCAATACATTCCAGTGCCTGACTGCCCATTACTCAAGGTCTAAGACATCTAGCCCCCGCCAAGAAATTTACCGAGGAAGGGCAGCACTTGTGAACCCGTCTAGAATGGAATTTCGACTACATTGAAACGAGATGTTTGAACAATGGGCTCGCGTCTTGGGCGGGTGCGGCCGAGCGCTCCCGTTTGTGATGGTGGCTGAGTGGCGTTTGTTGGTGAAGCTAGAAGGCATATGCAGGGGAGAATGCATGCCTTTTGGTTCCTGGAGCCCTGCACGAGTGGTTTCTGGGCTAAGGTAGGAGTCAGGGAAGCTAGGTACCAAGGCATATCCTAAATCATAGAAAGGCTTAGACAATTTTAGGACACATTTCCTAATTTTAGTATAGACTTTAGAGATCTTAAGACCCGTTTCTTTTGGTGCCATTCTCAAATGCCAAAGGCTTTCTTGCTGATCCCGTTGCGGCTTGGAATGGTATGGTTAGCTCATATCCCTCAAGATCAAGGGAGGATTTCCACAAGAGCATTATGGCTGGGCAAGACGCTTTCGGTAACTCGTAACTTGGCAATGTACTTGTCGCTTACAATGCTATTCTTCAAGTGTCTTGTCTCACCCCTCATTCCTCACGTCGAAGCTGAGTCCATCAGGCATATTCCAACAAAGCAGGCCCAAGCTCCATCCGGCGTCTCATAGCGCGTCAATCTCCCGCTTAATCTCACACTTTGACAGCGCCACGATACCAGGCACAGCTCTAGCGAAGAGATTCAAGACCGATGGAACGTTTCAGTTGGAGTCAAATATGTTGCACATGGTGGCTTAAGCTTAGATTTAACCATGTGCCTTAAGAGGACTGTGATAGCGGCTAGTCCAGACAGAAACAGGATGTTGGACGGGTTAGAGCTGATCGATCGGCATCTGGGCTGGGATAGGCTCAGGGCCTGTTCTTTCCCACTTGCGTGATTGTAGCCGAGTAAAAGCGGTTCGAAGCAGAGATATCCTGCAACGTTAAACAACAATACTCGGTGCAGTAAATTGTCACAAGTCATTTAACCCAGGACTGCACGTCCCCATGATCCAGTATCGAAAGACGGTTTACAAGAAGCGCCAGCATTTTCATCGAGAACGAGACATGGTGTACTCGATAAGCCACAGCGCACAAAATCAAGATATTGAAACGCATGATCACACAAGTTCTCCGTTTGTCCTTGAGACATTGGCATTTGAGGCTTTAAGCTGTCCACATCCGGGAATGTCGCTGTAGAACGTAGTGGGTCTAGACCAGTCCAGCATTCAAGACAGCAGCTTGGCAAGCAAACCGAAAAGAAATATATAATGCTCGAAAGAAACCCCCTGAAGGCAAAAAAGTAACAACACATCAGTGCTTTCTCCTTTCATATTATAGTTACTGCTAGTCAGTTTCAACTTTTACAATGGCCCCACTTAAGACTTCACTCCTCGCCTTCGCAACTTCAGCCGCGCAAGTCGCTGCTCATGGCCATGTAGACTGGCTTGTCACAAACGGCGTTGCATTTCGAGGCTATTCTGCACCTGAGATGAGCTGGAATCCCAATCATCCTCCTGTCGTCGGTTGGACCAACGGTGCCACTGACAATGGTTATGTTGAGCCCAACTCCTTCGCAGACCCCGATATCATCTGCCACAGAGCCGCGAGACCTGGGAAAGGTCACGTAACAGTGGCAGCAGGCGAAAAGATTACCCTTCAATGGAATGTTTGGCCAGATAGTCACCACGGCCCTGTGATTGATTATCTTGCGAGATGTCCTGGAGACTGCGAGACCGTTGACAAGACCGATCTTGAGTTCTTCAAGATTGGTCAAGAAGGGCTCATCGATATGTCGATGCAGAACGGCAAGTGGGCATCTGACGTCCTCGTCGCTACTGGCTTCTCTTGGACTCTTCAAATTCCTGAAACGTTGGCCCCCGGGAACTATGTCCTTCGCCACGAAATCATTGCTTTACACGGTTCAGGTCAACCGAATGGAGCACAGAACTACCCCCAATGCTTCAATCTCAAGGTCACTGGTGACGGAGACTTGGCTCCGGATGGCGTCAAAGGTACACAGCTCTACAAGGCCAACGATCCTGGTATTCTCTTCAACCTCTACACAACACCTTTGTCCTACAAGATCCCTGGTCCTACACTGGTTCCTGGCCTCCCTTCTACAGTCTCTCAGCGTATTGTGGCTGCAACTGCAACATCGAGTGCAACTGTGCCAGGGCAGACCCAAGCTAGCACGAGCAGCAAATCTTCTTCTTCTTCTTCTTCTTCTACCTCAAAAGGAAGCTCGGCATCGACCAGCACTGCTGTTGGAGGAGATACAACACTCAAAACTTCAACAACAAGCAAGTCTTCCTCGTCCAGCACTACGAAGGACACACCACAGCCCACAGAAGACGACGATATCATATGTGGTCCTGCAACAGGAGGTCTTCCAAAGTATAGTCAATGTGGAGGTAAAGACTTTACCGGGCCGACAATATGCCAATGGGGGTCTAGTTGCAAGGTTCTTAATCCTTATTACTCGCAATGTCTTTGATTGAAACGTTTCTGCGTTGGGTTGC
The DNA here is from genome assembly GCA_002165215.1 of Fusarium pininemorale. Lineage (NCBI taxonomy): Eukaryota > Fungi > Ascomycota > Sordariomycetes > Hypocreales > Nectriaceae > Fusarium > Fusarium pininemorale. The sequence goes on along the minus strand of NFZR01000026.1, from coordinate 182,003 downwards.
AGGAGACCCGGTTCCTTTGTCTCGGTTGCGTGGACTGGCTACTCGTCAATAACAAGGGCTATGGAGAAATACCATAATAAAACACCATAATTATTATCCTAAATTATCAAAGTCCATTAAAAAGTTGCTCGTTTTATGATAGATTTATCAGAATCGAGAAGAGTTTGAGAATAGGCGACTTTTGCTAACTTTCGTCAGCCCCTGGCAGTACCGGCAGCATCAGACCGTGATTATTGTATATGGAAGTCAAAAGCAAGAGCTAAAAATAACATTAGTCGACTATTCTTCATTCTAGCTTAGGTTGTGCTGTTCTGGATATCATCGATGTCATGCTTCATTTTCTCCGCGGAGTGACGCTTTGTGTCTTCATACTGTCAGACCACGCTCAAGGTTCAATTAAATTAGTCTGTAGAGCTCCTATCAACTGACTGAAAATATGTCCCACAGCAAGTCTTGGGTTGTCAAAATTTAGGCCCATCCTGGGTCGACGGCTGAAGAGATCCGGAACGAGCTGGGCTGGGATTCCGGGCACCACTGACCAGAACCGCGTTGGCTTCAGAGACCGAAATAACCGACTTCGGGACTTACTCATACAGGCGATAAGTATAGAGAAGAGGTGGCTAGAGAGAAGCAGAAGTATCTTGCATTTCAGAAGAGAGCCAAGAGTGGAGAATTGATCAATTTCAGAGACTTGATTAAGAACCAAAATGTCAATTATTTATGGCCCAGGCTTCCGCAGCTGAGGATTGGGTCAAGAATAAAGAGCCATGGCCTGCAAACCTAAAGAAGCAGGAAGAGGAAGAAGCAAATAGTGATGAAAAGGATGATACGACTGAGAAAGAACATGAGCAGAAACGTCACTCGGATAAAGACAAGCATCACGATACATACACGAAGAACAAAGATAACGAGGAAAAGAAAAAGGAAATGACGTCGAGTGAGAAGCCGGGATTTGGAGTACGAAGAACTATATTCAACACCTCAAAGATAACAACGAGAGAGAAGGTCTCCTCAACACTAGAATCTCACGCAGATCTTGGTTGACGAACAGGACCAGTCCACTCCCGCCAACTGGCTTCCTCGCTCTTCAGATCTCATCCGCCTCCCTGGAAAGCACTCTCTCAATGCCGAGGCGCCATTGACGCGACTATACGAAGCTGGCTTGATCGCGCCTAACGAGCTTCACTACGTATGAAACCACGGTCCTGCTCCGCGCATACTCTGGGAAGTCCACGAGTTGGAGACTGCCTACGATGGTAAAGCTCAGACACTTTCTATGTATGAGCTGAAAGAATTTGATACAGCCAACAAAGCTTGAAGATTTATACAAGAGTTCTAATGAACAGTTGAGAGTCACTCATGTGCTGAGTCATGCTGAGAATGGCTGGAAGGGAAAGACTGGCCATGTGAATGAGGATATCATCAAGGAGGGTTTCTTTGGACAGTCTGAAAAGAGTACTGTTTTCTTGTGCGGTCCGCCGGCGATGATACAGAAGCCTGCACTTCCTGCTGTCGAAGACTGGGGTTACGTGGAGGATGAGACTGTGTTTGGATTCTAGTTTGTTAATCTAAGGGAACTGATTTCTATTCTCATTCAAGGACTTAAATTATTACTTTCATCTCACTGTTGATGTCATAATTTGGCACAGGATGCAGGATTAGGTCCAAGTGCACGAGAGTAAGGTCACCTCGATATCAGGACAGCAATGCAACACCACTCGCATATTATTGCTTCGCAAGTTACTCATCACCCCATTTGAACTTGAGGTGAATTTTCTTGATGCGGAATTTTGAAATTTGTCGGCTTACCCGTGATCGAAAACGTTCAGGACTTACGAGAGAAGATCATCACCACTGAAGCATGAAGCTCACATAAATTGAACGCCTTCGTAATCTCTCCTCCACCTTCAATTGGATGTTCTTTATTTCTTGAAGATAGTTGATGAAAGCTTATCTACGGACATAGACGCCAAGTCGCCAACCCTAAAGATCCCAACCTTATCAACCAACCCACCCAATCAATTCATCAAGGTTCAGGGAGTTAAAGTCCCTCATGAAGAGCGGTCAGAAATTAATCCATGCTTACGATAAGATGTTGTTTTGTGATATGTGAGATGATTTGACTGGTCACTGATAAGAAGTACCTATACGGGAGTTGATCTATCGGATAACCGTATGCAAGATCTCGCCGAGATAGATCAAGGTTGCGTCCTGTATATGGCGCGATTTTGTAGATCATTGATGAGATTATACATCCTATCGGCACACTTGCCGAGAATTGAGGCCATCTCGAAAGGCAGATGCTCAGTGGGTGGCAGTTCAATTTGAAATCGTCGTCAAACACTGATTGTTTGGCGTCTGAATTCATCGTCTCTCACGAGTTAGTGGTTCTGAATGAAGCAACAAAAATGTCCATCTTTACAATTTGATTTCAGCTGCTAATAAATCTCACATCACGCATCACAATATCACAAAGATTTCTACCAGAATTGTTCGAAATGTGATCAATTTCATCTCTTTCCAAACAGCGGAATAACTTTCATGCTAACTTTTGTCCCGCTAACCAAACGCTATCATACACTCTCTTCTTTCCATTCCTTTTATCCGTCAGGGTATTCATCGTAACTTCATAACTTAAACAGCAGAGGTTCCGTTCTCAGGAGTCTCCTCAGGCCAGACATCATAACCGAAGGTATCCTTCATGTTGACAAAGCGGGTATGTCGGCCCTTGGCAACACTCTGAATAGCCTCAAAGTCCTCGTCAGACAGGTTAGGAACCTGAAAGTTGCTCTCAATTCGAGAGGGTGTTGAGCTCTTGGGCAGAACAGCATAACCGCGACGCAGACCCCATGCGAGGAGCACTTGAGCGAGGGTGTTGCCGCTGCGATCGGCGACGGCGTTGAGGGTCTCGTTGGTGCGGACCTTCTCACCGGTAGTGGGGACCTGGTTCTGAGATCCGAGAGGAGAGTAAGCCGAGGGGAGGATGTCGTTCTCCTGGCAGAACTTGACGAGCTCCTCGTTGGGCAGGAAGGGATGGATCTCGATCTGGTTGACAGCTGGCTTCACCTTGGCGAAAGACAACAGCTTCTTGAGACCGTCGACGGTCCAGTTGGAAACGCCAATAGCACGGGCCTTGCCGCTAGCATAAATCTCCTCCATGGCGCGCCATGTGGGTTCAGGGTTCTCAGTGAGATCCTTCTTGATGACGTACTTGCCATCAGGTCCAATCTTGGGCTTGTTGTCCTCACCCTTCTCAGCGGCGATGGGCCAGTGGACAAGGAAGAGATCAATGTAGTCGAGGCCAAAGTTCTTGAGGGAGTTCTCGAACGACCACTTGACCTCCTCAGGCTCGTGGAGGTGGTTCCAGACCTTTGTGCAGATGAAGATGTCTTCACGCTTGACATCCTTGTTCTCGGCGAGGAAATCCCTCACTGCCTGACCGACCTCACCTTCGTTGAGGTAGAACCAGGCGCAGTCGAGGTGTCGGTAGCCGACCTTGAGGGCGCACTTGACAGCGTCGTAGGTCTCGCCCTTTGCGCCCTCGTTAGCGAAGGTGCCGAAGCCCAGGCCGGGCATCTTGACGCCATTGTTGAGGGTAAAAACGGTCTTGTTTGAGACGGCCATGGTGTAGATGTTTGGGTGAAGTTTGGGAGTGAGTGATGGGTATGTGAGTAGGTGAAAGATAGGGAGTGAGAATCTTGGCTAGTGAGGGGCAGTTTTAGATATGAACGGCTTTTAAAGGGATTGAATTAACGATGAATGAATAAAATATCTCAATTGACGTTTCGTCAGTGGAGAGAGGTACCTACCGAAGCTGAAAACTCTATACCTAAGGTACGCAACGGCAATTGTAAGGATGGCACGTTTTGACCTACAGCATGTACATACAGTATGTACTTGATGAGGTGGCTGTCATCCATGGTCATGGTTTTTTTCGCCGAGGCCGCGCGAGGCGAGTTTGGGACAAGATGGACATTGACGTCATGTCCTGAAATGGGAAACTTCTGGAAAGGCTAAGCTAGACCAAACGGGAGAGTCTCTCAGTAACGAATTTTCACCTTGATGGGAAATTTTACTGAGAATGTTCCGTTTTGCCAAGAACTGTGGTGTACGTACTGTGTCGTGCCGACTCGCTTCAGCTAAGGCACTGTATGTACTGTACTGCACTGACGGGAGCTACGTGGACAAATACTTGAGTCAGGGAAACGTGCAGCGACCAACCAGAAGATCAAGAGTTGAAAAAAGTAATCTTATCACTTGAAAATTGGAGCCGCAAGTGGCGATCCTTCTGAGAACGTCCCCTACGTTTCGAGACGAGAGGCTGAATACCGCCCTAGCCGTATTTTCTTCAGTAACGGTATCCACCCTAAAAAGACGGTCGACGACAGAGGCTGTAGGGTCTAGGGCCCCTGTCCGGCAGTGGAGACAGGGATGATGTCAGAAATGAACCCCTTCTGAGGGTTCTCCAATTTAATTCCCGTGTAAAAACAGGCACCGCCAGCAGTCATCTCCACTGCAAGTCCACTTGGTGCGGACTCTTCTCGGCCAGCACCTCCAAGATAGCGATGCGAAGCGATAATGAGGCCTCGAGTCGAGGTACTTTTTATCTACTGAGTGAGGCATATCTTTCTCGAATGGTGTAACTTGCTAAGAGGGGCTGCGGAGTCTTTCTTGACACAAACCTCACGTCACCATCTGCTATGTACGAGCTATGACATGACGACTGGGCTGGCTCAAAGTTTAAGTCGAGTACCTAGGGGCGTGTATACAAGCTCCATCTCATTTTTCACACTGCTTGTCGCGGGAAACGGGAAGAAACGGTTCAAACGTGTCGTCTTCCAGTCCGTTCTTTGGCTCTCTAGCCCTTCTAGATAACGGATTCTCCATGTACATACTGACAACAATTAATTGCATTGACGGTGAACGCCCGAGATCCACTTCGGTAGCGCCGTTTGACATGAAGGAACATGGACTTTGTCTTGAACGGACGAGACGTTCCCGGGAAAAATGTGAAAAGTGAGAAAGAATGATGATATCAACAAGAAGGGCGAGTTTTCACTCAATCTCTCCCTCTCGCTCACAGTATCTGGGAGAACCCTCGAGATAGATAAATACGGATCCCCGCCCCATTTCTCTTGTTCATCATCTCGATCTCATACCTTCATCATCATCCTCATACCCAAGCAGTCTTCCCTTCACTCATACTTGATACCCCCCGATATAACCCAATCCACGACTGTCTTCTTTCCCTCTCTTATCTTGACATTCTTCCTCCTCTTCATATCGACTGTCTTTCTTGTTCACTATGCCCGCCTACGACGACAACGAACTTCACACCCCAAACTCCCCCAGCACCCTCCGCAAGATGTCAAACATGAGCAACGGCGAGGGCAACGGCGAGCGTAACGGCGACGGCCACCACGACAGCCTCGCCATTCCCGGCGACGATGTCAACGGGCCTCAGGAGATCCCCGCTACCAGGTCCTCCATCTCAGAGGCCGCAAAGTACATGCACAACCTCAGCGTCTCTCCCTCAATGAGGGACCGACGATCCTCCCGAAACTCTTTCGGTACTGCTCTGCCTATCCCCCGCAAGCGCCAGTCGCGCCTCTCCTCCGTTCACCATGCCGACGGACGACCCACCCGTCCCGGCATGCCCCCGATCCAGCCTACCCGAGACCTCCTTGTCGCTCAGGTTCAGGACCTCCAGGCTGAGAAGGTCAAGAAGGCCAAGAACATGGCCTTCGCCTTTGACATTGATGGTGTTCTCGTCCACGGTGATCGTCTGATCCCCGAGGGTAAGAAGGCTCTTGAGATCCTCAATGGAGACAATGAGCTTGGCATCAAGATCCCTCACATCTTCCTTACCAACGGATCTGGTAAGATCGAGAAGGATCGTTGCGCGCAGCTCTCCAAGATCCTTGGCAACCCTGTCGAGACCGACCAATTCATCCAGTCTCACACCCCCATGAGTGCTCTGGCTGAGTACTACAGCACCGTCCTCGTCGTCGGTGGTGAGGGTTACCGCTGCCGTGAGGTCGCTGAGCAGTACGGCTTCCGCAACATCGTCGTCCCCAACGACATTGTCGCGTGGGACCCTACCGTTGCTCCCTACCGCGTCTTCACCGAGGAGGAGCGCGCTACCTCTCGTCCCCGTGACTTCACCAAGATCTGCATCGAGGCTATCATGGTCTTCTCTGACTCGCGAGACTACGCTACCGACATGCAGATCATCATGGATGTCCTCCGCGCAAAGAACGGCCGTCTCGGCACCGTCGCTGAGGATCCTGTTGCTGAGCGTGTTCCCATCTACTTCTCCCAGGGCGATCTTCTCTGCCCTACTGAGCACCCTTACCCTCGTATGTCCCAGGGCGCTTTCCGCATCGGTCTTGAGGCTATGTACAAGGCTCTCACTGGTGCTGACCTCGAGCGTGTCGTCTACGGCAAGCCTGAGTTGGCCACCTACAAGTACGCTGACGATGTTCTGACCTCATGGATGGGCGAGCTTCACGGCGAGGAGCGCCTTCCTGAGCACATCTACATGATCGGAGATAACCCCGCCTCCGACATCATCGGTGGAAACATGTACGGATGGAACACCTGCTTGGTGCGTACCGGTGTTTTCCAGGGCGGAGACAACGACGAGAACAACCCCGCCAACTTTGGCGTATTCCCCAACGTTCTGGAAGCAGTCAAGAAGGCTCTCCGCAATGAGCTCGGCCAGGACTTCAAGTGCTTCTTCGACGAGAAGATCAACCCCGTCCTGCACGGTGACGCTACCGATACCGCCGCTGTCGTCTGAGCGTGCGTCGATGACATTTTAACGAACTTTATTTTTGCTTTATGGCGTTTGGATTGGGGGAATCGAAAAGTCAACGACGAATTTGAACCCATGGATTTTGACTTTTTGGCATAGACCAGCGATAGAATCTTGATATCAATAGCATAGATTGAATTGACCAAGATGACACTGGACGGACGCGTCTGAGTGTGTCTTGGGGAATTGCCTGGAGCAGTTCAATTGAAAGCAAATTCTCAATTTTTTTCGTGTCCTACAGCGTGAATGCGACCGCGATTGAATTATATCTCAATTGAGAAGATATTAAGCTATAAATAGCATATCCCTCTCTAATTAGTTAGATTAAACCTACTGTATAAATTATATAGCTTAATAAGGTTAACCTAATTATTACCTTAAATTAAAAAAAATAAAGCTTTTTTAATTAAAGCTAAAATACTTATTATAACTAATCTATACTTTATATAATAATTATAAGCCTAAATAGAAAGTAATTTCTAGTAACTTTTACTATATAACTAATAGTATTTTAGTAATTTTTTAATTCTTTTTAAATTTTAATTTTTTAATTTTTTAAATTAAAAAATAACCCTAAGCCTTAATATATAACTCTTTTATATAAAAATCCCTTAACTTTTTAAATAAGTATATAAAGCTAAGGTTTAATATATTAATAATAGTTTAATAAATTAAGTATATAAGGCTAAGGCTCAATACTTATAAAATAGTTTTATAGTAAAATAAATACTATAATAATACTTATATTAAAGCTAGCTATAATACTAAACCTTAATTTATATATTATAACTTTATATAATAATAATTAAATTAAATAGTATACTAAACTTAAAATATATACTATATTACTTAAAATTTAAAAATATATAAACTTAACTAAAAAAGGAAATAATAATTACTTTATATACTTTATTAAGTAAGACTAAAAGTAATATAAAAAAGATATTATTATAAAAAGTAAAAAGCTTATAAATAAATTTACTATTACTTAAATTATACTTTTTAATATAGCTAATAGTAATTATAATTATAATATATATATATATAAAAAGTATTAAATTAAAAAATAAACTTTAAAGAACTAAATTAATAAAATAATTAAAGGATTTACTTATAATTATATTTAATAAAAGCTTAATAATAAGTATATAAATAAATAGTAATTACTTAAAAAGCTTATATAAAAGATTAAAAAGTATTATACCTTAAGTAAGGTTTAGGTACTTAATATACTATATAATAAATATTATAAAGTCTTATATTAAGTAAACTATATAAGTATAAAGCCTATAGTTTAGTATAAGTATTAAAATAGCTTTTATAAGTATACTATTTATTATTAGCTTAATAAAGTTTAAAGAAATATTATAGTTATTAACTTTCTTAAAATAGTTAAATAATACTTTAAACTACTATAGGCTAAAAATAGGCTTAATAAATATACTATATATATATCCTAAGGGGTTTTATTATAATCTAAGCTTATTAAAGTAAAGAAAAAAATAAAAGAAAAAACCTAAGTAAAGCTTATAAATATAGTAAATAAATTCTAGGCTATTACTAGAAATAACCTATTTAAAAAAAAAAGGGTTATCTTTATAGCCTAGAATATACTATTTATAGATTTAAATAAAGGAAATAACTACTTATATTATATAGATAATAAGTATTTACTTTATAAATAAAAGTCTATAAAATATAATTTAGTTCTTTTTATACTTTTTAGTAAAAAAATAAAGTAAATAAAAGTCCTACCTTTTAAAAAGTAATATATAATTATTTATAAGGAAATTATAAAGCTAAAGTAAAAAGAAATTAAAAACTAATTAGTAAAAAAGGAAATAAAGCTTAAAGAAAATAATTAAAGTATAGAAAATAATTAAAATAATATCCTAAATAGTTTCTAAGCTAATATAATACTTAAAATCCCTAAGAACTTTTATATTAATATACTCCTTAACTTAAATAAGTAATATAAAAAAGAACCTTTATATATTTTCTTTACTTTTAAGGCTTTTATATATTTACTATTAAAAAGTATAATTTAAAACTTTAAAGTATTTATATATTTTATTAATAATAAAAAGTACCTTAACCTAGGTACCTTTAAAAAAGTAAACTAAATTATTAAGTTAAGTATTATATTTAATAGGATTATTAATAAAGGAAAGTATACTTTTAAGAAATTACTTAATAAAAAGGACTTAATAATTAGTAATATATATATTATTAAAGGATTTTATATTAATATTATTTCTTTTACTTATATATATAATTCTAAACTTTAAATATATAAATAAGATTATACTATATATTATAAATTAGTTATAAAAAATACTATTATTTATAAGCTTTAGCTTATAAATAACTTTATTTTTCTTAAATATAAGTAGCTTAATAACTATCTTAAAGCTTTATTAATATTATTATATAATATAATACTAATAAGCTAAGTAAGAATTATAATAAGTATTCTTAGCTAAAAAAGAATATTTTCTTAAAAACCTTTAAAAGATTAACTTAAACTAAAAAAAGATATAGCTATAATATAGTCCCCTGTTTATACTAATAGTATACTAATATTCTAGGTATAATAGTTATATGCCCTGTTATATAGTTAATTAGCCTTTTTTACTAATTATACTAATAATCTTTAACTTTAGGCTCCTAAACCTATATAAAACTTAATATATTTTCCCTCTATAAAACCCTGTAATTACCCCTTTTTTATTAATTTTATAATATACTATTCCCTTTATCTTTATATTCTTATAGTTTAATACTATAAATAGGCTATTACTTTTTTAATAAATTAACCTCCTTTATTAACCTCTTTACCTACTTTCTAATAGCCTTAAACTACTTATTATATAAGTTATTATAAATAATAGTAATAAATACTAAGTCCTTATAGCTTAGATATATCCTTTTAAGTAATTTACTTTCTAGCTTATTAAGTTCTTTTATTTTATTAAAAAGGAAGGTCTTTTTAATAAGATAGTATTATTTATAAAGGAAGTATATAAGTAAAAGGATCTTATAACTAAAGGCTACTAACTTAATATTATTAGTATTATTTATTTTATTTTAGGCTTTTTTAATCTTTAAGGCTTACTTATAAAGGCTATTAATTTTACTTTTTTTTTTTTTTATAAAAGCTTTTTTAATTATATTAATTATATTACTATTTTTTATTTAATATACTAGGCTAAGGTAAGCTGGCTACTAGCTTCTTTAAAGTATTATAATAGTATAGCTATAATATTATTAGTAGTTATAATTAGAAGGAAGTTAGGTTAAATAACTTACTATATATTAGATAATTAAAGTGCAGTATACTACAGGGGTTAATATAATATCTTTTAAAGTAAGTTATAGAAAAAAGATTTAGGCTAGCTAAAAAGTAAGGCTCCTAAGCTGGCCTATTTATAATAAGGTTTAGGCTATAAATAAGGCTACTAACTTAATAATATTAACTTAATAAAGCTTTGCCCCTTAAAAGGTAATTAATATTTAAATTATACTAAACTTTAAAGATACTTAGATATACTTTTTAAGGCTAACTTATAAACTTAAAAAAAATATAATATATAATTTAATAAGTTATTATTTTATAATAAGTATATAAAGCCTTAGTTAAAAGAGCTTATTATTAAGCTTAATAACTAAGTAGTTTACTTAAATTAATTATATTTTAATAAAACTAAAATAAAAAAAGCTTTTTAAGTAAATATATTAGTTAAATAATTAGTTAGTTTAAGCTTAAAGGTAAATATAATACTTATAAGTATTTTATAATAAATAAAAAGTATAAAAAAAACTTAAAGTATAGTAAAAAAACTAACTAAACTTAAACTAACTAGACTTAAAATACTAAAAGTAACTTTAAAATTAAAAGTATATATAAAAAATAGTAATATAACTTAAACTTTAATAGGTTTTAATATAATAATATAAAAAAAAAGAAATTCTTAAGTTAAAGAAACTTAAGTAAGGATATAAAAGTAAAAAAGCTTCTTTAAGGAAAAAGAAGCTTTATTAATAAAAAGTATTAATACCTAGAAAAAAGGAAGTATATATAAAAGTAATAAAGCTAGAAAATATAATTACTAAAATCTAAATAGCTTATTTAAAAGTAATAAAGCTAAAAAATATAATTACTAAAATCTAGATAGCTTATCTAAAAGTAATAAAGTATAAGGATAAATATTATAAAGCTAGTAAAGTAACTAAGTATATACTATAAATAAGTATACTATAGTACTTAGTAACTTTAAGTAATTTAATACTAGCTATAAAATACTAAATAAAGTAAAAATAAAAGTAAAATACTAGGTAAAGTATAGGATAGATAAGTAAATAGCTTTACTTTTCTTTAAGATATAGCCTTAAATATAAAATAAAATACCTAATAATACTTTACTAGCCTTAAAAATATTACCTAGGATATAAAATTAAACTATAATAAGAACTTAAGCTTTATAAAAACTAAAAATATATACCTTAATATAACTTAAAATAAAAATAAAGACTTTATTTAAGCTAAGGATATATACTATAATACTAGTAAAAATATTACTAAATACTTAAATAAATACTAAAATATAACTTAAGATATAACTAAATATTATAATAACTTAAAAAATACTAGTAAAAAAAGGCTAAAAATGCCCTAAAGGGAAATAATAATCTTTAAGGGAATTATTAAGATATAGTACTTAATAATAAAAAATTAAGTAAAAAAAAAAAAGTATAAGGTAAAATTTTAAAATATAAATAAAAATATAAAGATATAAATAAAATAATAAAGTAGCTTTCTTTATAACTAATTACTATAGTAAAAAGCTTATATATTTTAAAAGTATTTTTATAGCCTTTATTATTTTTCTTAATATAATTAAAAAGGTAAAAAAAGCTTAAAGAAGAAATATAACTAAAGTAAACCTTAAATTTAGTTTTTTATAACTAAAGTAAGTATATAATACTTTAAAGCCTACTAAGATATACTAAAATATACTCCTTTTACCTTTAAAAAACTAAAAAAAGCTAAAAATATATATATTTAAAAAGCTTTTCCTTATAGTAATATATACTAAAGTAAAAAAGCTTATAAATAAAAAGACTTAAAAAGTAATATTAAGGGAAAATACTAAGATTAAGCTAATACCTTTAAAATAGATATTTATATATAAATTTAATTAAGGTAGCTACTTAAATAAGTATAAAGCTTAATTATATATATATAAAAATCTTTAACTAGAAAATATAATTTAAAGTATATATATAGTAACTTTTATAATATATTCCTTTTATATTATAATTACTTTTATAGCTAAGTATAATCTTAAAATATACTAGCTAGATATAGTAAATATATTTATAAATATAATATATAATAAAAATAATCCTTTAGTTATATATTACTTTCTAAAAGGTTTTAAATAAGCTAGAAAGCTTATTAAACTAAAAAAAGTACTATATAAATTAAAAAACTTACTAATTTTATAGTTTAAAAAATTCTTAAGTATACTTAAAAGCCTTAAGCTAAAAGCTAGTAAGAAAAAGAAATACTTATTTTATATAAAAATATAAAATATATTAGTAATATTCTTTATAAATAATATTTTTATTTTTTATTACTAAACTAAAAAAAAAGCTATAAATAAGATTATTAATATATTAAAAAAAACTTATAAGCTTTAAAATAAGAAAAAAGCTAAGTAGTTTTTAAAAATTAAAATTATTAAAAATAAACTTAATAAAAAGATTTACTTATATTATAACTTTTACCTAAAGAAATATATAATTAAATATAAACTAATATAGTATAATTAGTTTTTAACTATTTTAATTTTTATTACTAAGCTTTTTAAAAGAAAAAACTAAGTACCTTTAAACTATATTAAGTTATACTAAAAAAAGGTTAAATTATTATTATATACTATAATAATAATATACCTAGATATTACTTTTATAGTATCCTAGCTTTTTAAATACCTTATAAACTTAAGTATAAAGTATTATAAAGCTATAAACTAAGCTTTATATTACTTATATATTACTTATAATTTTTTAATTACCTTTAAAGGTAATTATAATAAAACTTAAGTACTTTATATAGTATTAAATATATTTTTTATAGATAATAAAAAAATAAAAAAATTATTATAAAAATATTTTATTACCTTTTTTAGTAAAGTAATAATATAAAAAGTAATATACTAAAGTATAGTTTTAACTTTTATAATAAAAGTAAAATTAATTATATTAAAGTATATTATTACTAAAGTAATAAATTTATAGTATTTTTTTAATAAGTTATACTTTTACTTAATAAAGCTATATACTATTTATTATAATAATTAATAAACTATATAATTAATTATTAAGCTAAGTACTAAGATAAATACTTATTTATACTATATAAATATTTAAAGTATATAGCTATAATAAAAAAAAAGTAAAAAAAGCTTTTAAGTTACTTACTTACTTATAAAAAAGATACCTATAAATAAATTAACTAAAGCTTTATTATAATAGTAATTTAAATATTTTAAAGTATTATTTAATTTATTATAATTAAAGTAATTATAAATCTTATAATAATAAAGTTTAATTATTTAACTAGCTAATAATAAAAATAATAAGCTTAGAGTATTTTTTATAGTAAAAATACTTTTATTAAAGTAAAGTAAATAAAATTAAAAAGCTTAAATAATAATAGTATTATTTTTATTATTTTTATCCTTAACTTTATTATTAACTTTATAGTTAATACTATTAAGTATCTTTAAGCTATTAAAAATTATACCTAAGGTAATATAATTTATTATATTAAAAATACTTTTATTAATAAAAAAAAATATATTTAAATTACTAGTAAGGATATTAAATACTTATAATAAAAGGATTTTATAATTACTTATAGTAAAGAAAAAAGGGTTATTTTTAAAAAGCTTAAGTATTATAAATATATAATAATAAATATAAAGAATTACCTATATAAATAATTAGCTTAAAGTATATAAATAAAATAATAAAAAATAACTTACTAAGTAATTTATATTAATAATAGTATTATAAAAAGTAATAATTAAAAAAAAAAAAATATAAAAATTAAAGTAATTAGTTAAGTACTTAAATATAAGTAAAAAAATACTTATAGACTAGTATAATTATTATAAAAACTATAAAAGTAATAATAGTACTTTTTTAAGTATAGTTTACTTAATATAATATAATAAACTAAAGGACTTTTATTAAAAAAATTACCTTTAAAGTACTATATATAAAGAATAGTATATTCTTTACCTTTAAAGAACTTAAAGGCCTTTTTTAAAGTATTAAAAAGCTTTATAAAGGTAAATTAAATAAAAGCAGTTTTTTTCTTAAAAAAAGGAATTTTAAGTATAATATTATTATTAAAAAAAGGCTTAAGTTTATTATTATAAAGTATTATAATATTAGTAAAGCTTAAAACCTTAGTATAAGTATAGTTAAGCTTAAAGATTATATTAAAAAACTAATTATAAAAATTAAAGTTAGCTATAAAATTAAAGCTAGTAAGCTTAGACTTAAAATTAAACTTAAGCTATATATTAATAATTAATATAAGTAAATAAATAAAGTAATATAAAGATACTTATAATAATACTAAAAAAAAAATTATAAAAGCTTATTTTATAAAAAATAAAATAAAAGCTTAAAAGCTTATATAAATATAAAGTATTAAAAAAGTAATTATAGTAAGTATAATAAAAATCTTTAAAATAAAAAAAATAAAAAGGCTTAGTAAAAAGATTAGTAAAAGGCTTATAAAGTAAAGATTAAGTACTTAAAAAAGAAAGATAGCTTAGTAAAGCTAAGTAAATATATATAAAAGGCTTAAAATAAAAATAAAAAAGCTAGGCTTAAAGGGTAGTATTATATTTATAGGTATATATAGAAAGGTTATTAAATCCAGGAGGCTAAATTAAATAAATTATTAACTTAAATAAAAAATAAAAAGTATATTATTATAAAGATAAATACTTAAAGGTAAAGGGCTATTAAAATAATTATATACTATAATAAAAATTATAAAGCTTAAAAAAAAAAAAAAAAAGGAAATTATAAAAAAATAAAAAAAAGGCTTTTATAGTTTAAAAATAAAAACTTAAAAAATATAAAGTACTTTTTTATTATAAATTATTATATTTATTATATATATATTTATAATATTAAAAAGAGGTATACTTAAGGTAATAATAATATAATACTATTAAGATTTCTTATTATTTAACTAATTACTTTTTATTTATAATATATAGAAAGTAAGATTAAAGCTATTTAAAGTATATTTAACTATATTAAATAATATATAGTTAAATAGGAAGTATATTAAGCTATAAATAGTATATCTTTTTTTAATTAGTTAAATTAAACCTACTATATAAATTATATAGCTTAATAAGGTTAACCTAATTACTACCTTAGATTAAAGAAAATAAGGCTCTTTTAATTAAAGCTAAAATGCTTATTATAACCAATCTACGCTTTATACAACAGAAGATTAACTTGCCTACAACCATGCTCTGTACCTTGACAGCCCTGTAGCCCTGTGCCTTCACTGTGCTTCACTGTGCCTTGTACCTGCAACTCGCAACCACCAAGAAAATTCCCCCGATCGGCAGCGATACCCGCCGTGATCCAGGCTGCAAGCGTGAGGTGGGTACGTACAGGGAAAATGACAAGTTGGTTGTCCAGGCAGGATTGTTGTGATCTCGTTCTTGGCTGCTCATCTTTGGATCGGCACAGATTCAAGGCAAGTGCCGAACTCAAAAGCAAAGATCAGCAGAAGTGAGAACCTGGAAAGCTTCATTAGATCAGCGATACATATTTCTCAAGCGACATTCTTTTGTACCGTCAAAACCGTTTTGAATCGTAAACCGTTCAGTCAGCAACGTACCTAGAGTTGAGAAGTCCCAGTGGGTGGATGCAAAGATGTCATGTCATGGCGGCGTCAGTGGAGAGTTTAGGCCAGTTTCTAGGGCGTGGTCCACTACCTTACCTATCAAGGGGATGCAATAAAACTTAGGACCTCTATCCTAGGCGACAAAAAGTCTTAGGTAAAAATTAGTGTAATTTAGTAAAGATATAGAGGATCTTAGTTTTAGTATTTTTAACACCTTGGTTTAATGTCAGAAGTCTTCTTACACCCTAAGGCCTATCACCATAATACCGTGAAATACGACATCATCAACTTCTCCTCCGAGGCATGGATCAGTTGGATTCTTGAGGACAGATTATAGAGCAGGCCAGAATAATTACTATGGCCTCCTCTCGGGCCAGATTTTGTAAGCAGAAATCGGATTTAATGAAGCTCTCGTAAGCTTACACTGTAATATCGTGCGCTCGCCAATCGCTCGTGTCGCGTTTCGCTACACGCAAACGCGAGGTTGAGCCATTAGGCCAAGACATCAACAATGCCTCATCAATCCGTCAACAGGACAAATTTTACGTGTAAAATTCGTCCGAAAATAAGGCGAGCTCGAGTAATTGTTCGCTTCATGTGAGATAGATGACAGGGTAGTTCATTGATAAAAGCCAATGTCCTGTATCTCCGAGGTATTCTCATTCAACCACTCTACACCGAGAACAGTTCATCAGTGTTTCCAGCATACCTATACATACCAAAACCATGGTCCAATTTCTATCAACTCTCCTTTTAGGAGCCCAGCTCATTTTGAGCGTCTCGTCTCATTCAATCCCCAGCATGCTTCCTCGATCGGGTCAACAATACCCGCACGCTGTACTCGGCACGGACGAGCCCGCAGATTATGCAACCACTGGGTATTTCATCAATCATTTCGCCATCTCTACCAGAAATCTCACTGCCAGCCTTGACTTCTACTCCAGAGTCCTTGGCTTCCGCAAGTTATTTACTTTGCATGTGTCCCAAACATACTCCATCACTTACCTAGCTCATGCCCACGGCGGCAAGAACGGAACAGGCTATCAAACCGCTCTGGAGTTGAACCGTGAGAAAAACAATGCCCAAGGTCTTCTCGAGATTTACTACCTGGATATTCCAAACAAGAACATTGAGTCTAGCTCTCAGCATCCCAACACCTTTGCCCATATAGGACTGGTTGTGCCTGACGCCCAGGCAATTCAAGAGCGCCTGGAGAAGATACCTGATGTAAAGATTGTCAAGAGGTATGGTGAGAAGTTTACTGAACTCACTGAAGACCTTGTGATTGGCCCAGCTGTTGGACTGCCACCTTCTGTTGTTGCACAGTTGAGTCTGGAGGAGAGGGAAGCGATCGTTCAAGGACTTGGGCCTAGTGTCGACCCGCTCATCTTTATCGTTGACCCTGATGGAAACTTTATTGAGATACAAGGCGAGGAGGGCGCTGATCTGGTGCAGGGATGAGTCTGAGTTGCGCAAGAGTGGGTTTCATATGCTAGGAGAGGGTGTATATAGAAGGGTTGGCTGGATAACAAGATCTTTGGTTCATTACACTGTCGTTTCAGAAACATCCACTATTTAGACAAGATTCGATAAAACTGTTTATGGCTACTATTATTTTGAAATTATTTTGTGATATACTGTTTCAGAATAGAGAGAGCGACAGTACATGGCATGGAAGCACCCCGACCAAGAGGTGCAGTAAGCGCCAACATAAGTAGGGAGGACTTTCAATACCGGGAGTTTATAGGCTTTCCCTACCTGGGAAATCTTTTAGTAGTCACAACAAAGACTTAAATACTCCTAGTAGCCCTACGAAATTATACATCTCCAAGCTAAGGGCCGAGAACGCTTTAGACTTGCCACCCTTGGCTAACCCCACGCGTTTCTGCAAGTTCAGGCACTAGGTCTTCTAATAATCACGCAACAGATCCAATGGCATTGACAAGTTACATCCCGAAGCTTCGATAGGTCGCCGAGGTCAGTGCCCCTGCATATCGGCACCAACTAAGCTGTCGTTCCTGAGTCCCCCGCAGTTTGGGTGGGCTGATATCCATCAGCTCGGCTCAGTGATAATAGAGACAAACTGAAAATGAACACAGGATCACAAGCCTGTGATATCCAAATTCTGTGTCTTCTCTCCGTTCGATACTGATCAGCTATCATTCGCACACACACGGAGGATCCCCCCAATACCAACACCGCAAAGCATACCAAATTCAGATCCAGCCAAGCTTCCCCCTCCGCCCCCAACTCAACAGCAACACAACGAGGCTGTCGAGACCACCCGCAATTTCACCCTGCATATGAACACAGCCAAATGCTAAAAAGGCGGTCAACGGCGCATCCGAGCCACGTAGCTGTTGGAGTACATACGTATGCAGGCAGCCGGTTGATCAGGCCCAAAAAGGGTTGGGCATTTGGAGTTGGCATGGGTTGGGCAAATTTGGAGACATGAGGGGTCACAAAAAACACCAAAAAGGGAGAGAAAATGTAGTTGCGATGAAAATAAGTCATCAAGCGGCTCTGCAGTCATCATGTGTCTCCTAGGCCCAATTTCCGGTTCTTCATTTCTGCTCGCGCAAACGTTGAAGCAACCACCATCTCGCAACGTTTCCTTGGATTATTCCTTTTCGAGTACCGTCCCGTGAGGTAGTCTATTACTGTGCTGCTCACCCTTTGGCCGTGGTATAGCGTTACCGAGAAAGGTAAGTCAAGTCTCCGCTGTCCAACGAGACGCGATTGTTTCACGCGACACTGTCTGACTGTTAGCTGCACAGCTGAGACAAAGTCTTACCACCCACCGACCGTCACCTTCTCGATCCTGTTGCATCGAGAGAGTATCGACAACGTCACATCGACTGGACAGTAGGCCTGCCCCTGTCTCAAGCTGCGAAGGAATGATCGTCTGCTGGGTCCATCTCGCCCGTCGACAAGGACTTCAGAAAGCATCGTCAGTGACCAGAGAGAGGGTCACGTAAGACCGATAACAGAGAACAACCATACGGTCGACCGAAACTTACGATTCACTCACTGCCTGTGATAATGAGAAGAACTACATCTCATCGCAGCGTTGCATCACGAGAAAAGCCCTACCCCTGTGTCATCGCCGATAGTAAGTTGATCATTGGCACAATCAACTCATGCTGACAATTGTAGGGTTCCCGGGAAAATGCAAGAGGAGCTTCAAAAATATAGAAAAGCTGAAGTGAGTCCTAACATCTCTGTCCCAACCCCCAAACATGCTAACGAAGGTTAGTGAACACATCAAAAGATGCCACTCACCTTTTCTATGGTGCAATGATTGCTTGAAAAAGTTCAACAGCTCCATGAGCCGCGAAGCTCTCGAAAGAGAAAAAATATATCACAAAGCGATATGTCCTAAGGAGCCTTCTGAGAAGAACAAAGCCCTCAGGGAGAAGGCTTACATCATTGATGAAGCCCGATATGAGCTTTGCAAGAAGCTTGGATGGAAGCAAACTGCTGCTTCACATGAACTCAATCGCGAAACGGGCGGCAAGGAATGCGTATCTCAACGGAGCTGGAGACAGATCCGTGACACTATCTTTCCAAGCGACATCGTAACAGTGGATGAGTCTCAAGAGCTCGTTGCAAGAGTCGAGAACGAGAAGAGAAACCAGATGTTCTTGACGCAGTTCCGAGGCAGAGACTCACTTGTCCCAACACAGATAGAGATGAACACGACCTCTCAGCCACCCCCGACGGCTGACAACACGTCTCACCTGTCCACGGTCCTGTCTGAGGTAACTGCTCCTCTCACAGGTCCAACAACGATTGCTTTCTCGGATCCTGGACCAGATGGCAAAGACGACATGTTTGGGTTTCTCCCATATCCCCCACTCCCTAATTTCCAAGAACATGAGTCTGCAAACTCTTTGACTGGTACGGGAAAATGGGATACTAGCAACTTGGATCTGGGACCGGAACCTTATATAGACTTTGACCAGTGGTTAAATTCAGAATGAGTTGGTGGAGGGAGAGTGATGAAGAGGATATGGATCAAATTGACAAACTTGATGGAGGACTTTAGACTCGGAACTTTCTGGCAGAATGGACACAACTCAGCTTTTTATAACTTTCCTAAACAAAACTGATTCCTTGAGAGTGACTCAGCATCAATGTGCGAATTGTCATGCCGTATGTTTGCTGACTTGAGGCCATCTATTTGTCATTTGGGCTGAAAGGGATGCCACAAGTGAGGAATCGATATGCTGTGCGTCTACCACGATAAAGCTGCACGTCATCATGGAATTTACAATAAGCTGAAACAAAGCATTGTATTGGCTCGGCTGTATTTGTTGTGCAGACTGATGGCCCTTGTGAACTTCTGCACGCGACGTCCAAGGTAGTAAACAGGGATTATTCACAAGGGCGCGCAACACGGCATCTCACGCCTTTAATGCAGTTCTGTTTAATGACATGTACTGTAATAATGGTTATTCCCATTAGATCATCATAAATGTTGATGTTCTAAAAATATCCGATCTCGGACTTGAGGTTCGGCTGCTTCCGCTGAGGGCGTACTTGACATGTCAACTAAGTGGGGTCTTCAATCGCCCCAAGCCAAAGTTCAACTCTTACTCCTCATCAACCTTTCTTTACTCTCAAGCCCGCGCCCTACGGATACATTCATCCGAAAATAGACGCTATGCGCGTTGATAACGTTGATATGGGCGATACTAACGATACGGAGCGCCATGCCCCTCCTGATGCAACCTCCAGTGGGGAGCCCTTTTTGGACTTTGACGCATTGGCCTTTGATCCTGGTACACTTGAGTCCAACGCATATGAATCTGCTTTTGAGAATGGATTGGGGGGAAATGAGTTCGAGTTCAATTTTGACGATCTATTGTCTGCGGATATGACCCAACTGCCTCTCACGGCAGATGGCACCGATTTTACACAGGCTCCTCAGCTTCAAGACGATACCAGCTTGCAACATGACGGTCTACAACGCCCAGGGACTGATCAACTTGCACTCAACTTCGGGGACCTCATGAGGAATGTTTCTGAATCCCCATCTTCAACTCGATCACCCAGCATCCTAACTCCGCCAATACCCTCTCCCCTTCCACCAAAGATCGGGCATCGCTTCACGCTCGATGCCATCCGCTCATTGAAGGACTGGTTCGCTCGAAACATCGACAACCCCTATCCAAATGAAGAAGAAAAGAATATGCTGGAGCTACAGACCGGCTTGACAAGAACTCAGATTACAAATTGGCTAGCGAATGCTAGAAGACGTAGAACTACTACTGATAGCGGAACTCAGACGGCTTCGGGAAAGTCTGGCAAGGCCCCTTCCGAGTATACACCAACACGAGCCGGTACACCAATACCAAGAAGACGATCTGAGAAGGGAATGCATCCTTTGCAGAGATGGGTTGATTCACCACCTGAGAACGAACCGGCTGCGGTGTCTGCTATTGCCCGTGCGATGGCTTCAGGCCAATTAGTCACCTCCAGTACGTGACCTACACCCAAACACGAGGTTGATTCTGACAAGAACAGGAAGTCGAAGCCGAAGAGGAACATTCTCAAGTGATGAAAGAATACCCCGAAGACGTGGCCATAGATCAAACGCCAGCAGTCTTGGCACTTCAAGAAGCGCATCAACAGATTCACGTTCCTCACGCGGCTCCATCAGCGGTACCTCATCACACAGCCGCGGCAGGTCGATCCAAAAACGACGACCGCAGAAGACCTCACTTATGAAACCCCGGCTCACATTCCAATGTACTTTCTGTACTGAAACCTTCAGTCGAAAATACGATTGGCAACGCCATGAAAATTCATTACATCTGTCTTTGGAACGATGGGAGTGTTCCCCTGACGGCCCAACAGCCACGGATCCAGATACCGGCCAAGTCATTTGCCTATTCTGCGGTGAGAGTAGCCCAAGTGAGGAGCATATAGCTTGTCATAACCCATCTGCATGTCAAGAAAGGTCATTCAGCAGGAAAGACCACCTCAAGCAACATCTGCGTCTTGTGCACAACGCCAAATTAACTGACCTTTCTATGAAATTATGGAGGAAAGCACAACCAGATATCATTTCGAGATGTGGATTCTGTCAAGCTTCTATGACTAGATGGATTGATAGAGTTGATCATGTTGCTAATCACTTCAAGATGGGGTGTACGATGAATAACTGGGTTGGAGACTGGGGATTGGAAGACGATATATTGAAGACTATAGAGAAGGCTTTACCACCATGTAAGTACCATGGAGCGCTTCGAAGTACGTTGCTAACCTGTATCAGACTTGGTCGAATTGGAACGTGGAACTCCATTCCCCTTCGCAGCGAGTGGTAAACCACCTGATTCTCCCCGAAGTGCATACGAACTCATCACGCTGGAGTTGGCATATTTTATTTCGAACCACACCGACAATATTGGAAGTCTGCCAAGTCACGAAAGTCTTCAACTGGAGGCATGCCGCATCATGTTTGCCTCTGAGGTGACATTTCCTGAAGCGAACCTGGACTCTCATGGGAGTCCATCGTGGTTCAGAGACTTGCTTTTGTCCTCTGACGAGATTGCTCAGCAAGCTCGCTTCGCACCGATTCGATCGAGTACAGAGAGCAGACTTTCCGTATTGAGGGTCAAAGGCAAGAACTCTTTGTTTGAGGACTGTCCGCTGGAGTCACGACTGCAAGCGTTCATGCGCGATCGCAGAATGAGGGGACTGTCTGAGGTGTCTGATGGAGAACTACAAAAAGAGGCAGGTTGCATTGTCATGCAGATGGAAAGCGAGCTTCAAACAAAGCCACAATTTGTAGCCAACTGGCTGACCGGCTTTCTTTATAACTCAACGACCTGGATACGCGACTTTCGCCGGCGTGCAGACCTGATGTCAGCCGATGACAGCTGGAAACTCCCATCGCCAGGTGATGTTGCATGGTCTACTGAGCCGACAAGTGTCCAGGCACATCATGATCTATCTCTGGTGAACAACTCGTCTCTCTTTGACGGAAATGGCTGGTCTTTTGAAGAACAGCCTGGGCTGTCGGGCGCAAGCATGACTTGGCAAACGAACGAACTAGACAAGAACGCTGGGCAATCCACGTTTGACTCATCACTCGATGACTTTACCTGGCTATGGTCAGACGACAAATCGCCACCTAAGATACCACAGACGACCCCGAGTCCTGGAGCCGAAGGGGAATCAGGCCTCCGACCGACGTGGCTTGGTCCGGGTATTTATGTCTTGAATGATCCGAACCATCTCCCATGGTTTGCGCGCGAGATGAAGAGATGGGTGAAAGCTGCCATGTCACCCAATAACCCGATCTGCCATGTTCCTTCGGATGAGGAGCTTAGGCATCAAGCTCGATGTCTGCTTTATAATGAGTAAGTCCGCGCCCTCATGCCTTTTGATGCTTTTGACTTACCCTTTTAGTGACGATCCTTGGAACCAAACACCTGCGGACCATGCGCAATGGTTGGAGATGTTCAAGAAGGAAGTAGGAATTATTTGAAACACGGGCAACTCTCCACGCGTACGGGAGAGGACTGCGATAGCGATGCGAGTTCCGGCCACCGCGGCAGGCCATAAGAGGGCAGTCTATGGGTGAAAAGGCTTCTGCGCACATAACGAATGGAAATGGACATAAGAATGCACCGAAGGATCCTTCAAGTCCTTTCGAACTTTTACAAGGAAGACTTCGACCTCTTCAGGCGTCCATCCCAAGGCTCGAGTGAACGGGCCGATGGTGATTGCATACAGACCATCATAGATGACACTCTGGTTGTAGAGACCAATCATCTTGAGATTTGGGTCTTTAGCCCACGGTCCGACCGGCACTTTCTTGATCTCGTGGCGGATATTGACGAAGCCAGCGTCGTGGAGTCTATCGGGGTTCCCCTCGGCAGCGTGCATCTCGATGCCTGACTTGGCGAGGGCAGCTCGGATGTTGGCTACCATTTGCGGTGGTGTAAAGTCGGGACGTAGTGTTCCGTCGTCGCATCCGTATACCCACCGGAATTCGGGAAGCTCGATCCATCCTCCTGGTTTTAATGCGCTGCACATGTTAGCTGTGAGCACCCATCGGGCGCGGGAGTGTTACCGGTAGATCTGTCCCAGCAGCGCAGGCCAATCCTTGATCGCAATAGACATGTTGCGCAAATGGACAAGGTCTATAGAGTTTTCGGAGTATAGCCACGGTGCTTCGGCGTCGTCAACGAGGAATCGAACATTAGGAGGAACCCATGGTGATTGAATGGGACTGAGGTCAATCCCAATGACTTCGGCGCTTGGATATTCGTCGCCCACTACAATAAATCAGCCAATCGCCCTCGATCATAAATATTTCGCGTACTGTCAATCGCCCAACTTCCTGTTCCTGTTCCGATATCGAGGATCTTTTCAGGATTGTCCAACGGCGCATTATGTAATTTCCCGCCAAGAAGATGCACCGCAACCGTGTGCTTCATATCCTCTCGTTCTTGTTCGGGTAGATCATTCGGGAATTGGTACAAGCCCTCTTTAAACTTATGGTATCGTCGACTGTTCTCGAATTGATAATCGCGCACGCTCGAAGCTAAAGATGACGACTGAGCGGAATGCTCGGATGAAGCGTAGCCATCGTCTGTTGCGACATCATCGTTCGTTGGAGGAGGTGGATGATCTGGTTCAATTGGAGGATCGTGCTGTTGTAGCTCGGGGACTAGATACAAGGGATTCGTCGGAGGATCTGTTATATCAGGCATGATGAATTAATTGATGGTAAACAAGTTGGAGAGAATGCCCGAGGAAGTGGAGTTACTGTCCATAAGTTACCTCAGTGAGTGTCCATCCCCATTTCTTGGTTCTTGAGTGATATCGGGGGCGGGAGATCAACAGGCCGTGATTGATTGATCGCCGGATCACTGCCCGTCTCCGCCATCACTGGAACTAACGCCAACCCCACCACGAGCGTTTTCTTCTGTAGTTATCACGCTGCTTATCTTATGCTGTTGGTCGAGACAAACAGCAGCCACAACTGATTCTCATTGCTTGGCGTTTCTTTTATGCTTAATTGGTTAGACGCCATGGAGCCCTTCAAACTCTCCCTGCAAGATGGCACAGTGCTCTCTGGAATCTCCAACATTCCGTCATCGCCCTCAACTTTGAAGCATAGACCGTTGGTGGTTGGACTTCACGGGGGGTGCTATACGAGCCACTACTTCGATGCTACCCCAGAATACTCGGCGAGGGGTATCAGTGAAGCGCTCTCCGTGCCGTTTGTGGCTATAGATCGGCCTGATTATAGGGATACTACGCCCGTGGGTAGTATTCCCGAAGGATCGAGCTATCCTGAACAATGGGGACGACGACTCCATCGTTCCATTCTCCCGGCCCTCTGGAAAGAGTATGGACTGTCCAATGCATGCACATGCATCGTTCTTCACTGTCACAGCCTCGGAGCCAACGGCGCAATCGTTGCATCATCCCTGCACTCAACCTCATCATCACCTGCATATCCCCTCGGCGGTATCGTCATATCAGGCTTTGGCTCCCTGTTGAAAGACGCAGGCGGCCATGTTTCGCAGCCCGATCCTCCACCCTCATTTTTGAACATCCCTGTCGAAGTAAAGGACAAAACTTTGCTTCTTCCAGGGACAGCAGACGAAACTGTTTATGCACAGTCTGAGCGCCTCGACCACGCCATTCCGTTTGAGGAACTTGCGGCGCTGAGAAAGTCTTGGTTGGGGGAATGGAAGGACAAATGGGGTGTTAATGTTACGGTGCCGTTAATGATTGGTTTGGCGGAGCGAGACCATTATTGGGGTGCTACAGAGGAGCATTTGAAGCATTTTAGAGAGGGGTTTACGAACAGTGAGAGGGTGGATTTGAGTATCGTAAAAGCGGCACCGCATAATATTGAGCTGAGCTATTGGGGTCCTGGGTGGTACGCGAGGAGTTTTGGGTTTGCGGTTGAGTGTGCGGTTTCATTTGCATTACAGAAGTGAGGTCGAGTTGATTCATACTTTAGAGTCATACCATACACGATGGAAGCGCGCAAGTCAATTACTTCTTATGAATGAGATTGTGTACGAATCTCCAATAGATCACAAGTTTGTGACGAGAATCGTTGACATTGGACAAAGACTTGGGGTCAGGCTGGAGATTGATTATCCTATAACAATAATAAACATCTATAACACATCTCTATTCGACTCCTGTGTTTTTACACTTGATTTATCCTGCGAGACTGCTGTAACATGAACTGTCCTGGCATTGGCCGAATGACCTGACTCGTCAGTCAAAGGGCGCGCCCCTCGTTGTCACACTCCAAGATAAAACAGAAGAACAACAGCTTATCTCCCAATAGTTTCAATGAAGGCCTCGAAAGGCCATCATGAGTCAGCTACCTCCTCCAAATGTCTTGGATGCCTTTGGTGTAGAGGGCTCTCTGATACACGTCCCAGGCGGTCGAGGTCTCTGCTACCGGACTGCGCAGGGCATACTTCTCCGACCTTCAGACGATGACAAAGAATCTGAATACATCGCAATCCTCTGCAAATCTCTGTTTGAGCTTCATCCTGTCGACTACCGCGTTCCTAGACCAATCCAGGCTTCAGAATTCCCTGCGAGATATGTTTGTGATGGTTGGACGGCCTGGGAATATCTTGAAGGGAAAGCAACTCCACAGGGAAAGTTTGATATTCTTATGAGGGCTTGTCGTGCCTTTCATGCTGATGTCACGCGATTGCCTGTTGAGAGGCCCTCTTTTCTGTCTACGAGACAGAATCGATTTACAGAGGCAGATCTTGTGACTTGGGAGGAAAAGAAACTCGGGGATGTCGACGATGTCAACAGCGATGTTATGGCTACTATTCAACCAATTCTTGACCAGCTTCTGAAGTTACGACAGCCATTTCGAGAGGAAATCAAGAATCAGCTCATCCACGGCGACTTGACTGGGAACGTCTTGTTCAACTCAGAAACCAACAAACCACCGGCAATCATTGATATCACACTTTACTGGCGACCTGCCGAGTATGCAGAAGCCATCATAGTAGCAGACGGACTCATCTGGTTGAATGGCGATCGGAAGTTGGTTGAAATGTTTGGAACCGATCATACGAGGGTGCAGCTCCTCGTAAGAGCTTTGTACTGGCGGTGCTTATGTTTTGCTATTGATCCCATTCTCCCTTGGGTGAACGAGAATCTCCCAAAGGCGAACTTTACAGGGGCTATCGAGACTGTCAGGGAACTGATGGGCGAGTGCATTTGAGATGATTAGAGATAAGCTGCCGGGTGCTAGCTCTTGATACAGAGGGTTTAGGGAGACCGGTGTGACCTTCAAGGTACTCATGACACTTCATCATTTCTCGAACGGTTAATTATAACTATCTATCTACAATTCAAGTAGCTCAAGATAGATATTAATTCTATATTAATTCTCACTATAGACTGGCACATGCTGTAACAAGAACTGCCGCATGCCCAATCTGGCAAGCTAAGCCTGTTTGCCGTAGTTCGATGCCAGATAAGCGGCGCATTTTCCCTCCGCAGAATAAGCTTAATTTCTCACGCACTGTCCCCCCTTCCATCCATTGGCTCATCACTGTCAGCATCCCACGCTTACATAACACCTCTTCCGTCATCTCCCCCAAGGGATATCTCACTTCTGTTACCTAACTTTGAACAGTCATCAAACAGAATGGTCGGTGTTCCCAGCAGCCGCGGCTGCAACTCATGTCGAAAGGCAAAAAAGAGGGTATGTATGAGTTATGATCTTGGAGAGGAAGCACTGACTAATGAGACAAGTGTGATCAAAAGCAGCCAACATGCGGCCGCTGTATCAGACTTGGCGATGAGTGCATAGGCAGTGGGACAAGACGCTTCAAATTCCATCAGTACAAACCTGATACACAAACTACACAGCTCATCACGCCTCCTGCTGAAACACTTACCAATGATACGACTAGACTGGCTGCAGAGTTCATATCGCTTATGGAAATTGATGATGATCGGTTTGGTTTTGAAGCATATGGTCCTTATTTCTTTGCAGATCTCCCTCGACGTATGGGCTCGAATTCTGCTCTTGATACTACTACTTCTGCCATGATAGCATCCTTCCAAGCAATACGGCTGCGGAGGACTGCTGACAAGAAAACCTTTTCTCTTTATGGGAAGGCGTTGAGATCCTTGCAGGGCTGTTTGAGTGATGAAAATCAATCAGTCATGCTTAAGCTGGAACTCGTATTGATGATGATGCTGTGTCAAGTAACTATATCCAGTCAAACGTTTTGGTTTAGGCACTGACGGTGTTAGGTCTGGCTTGATAACAAACACGCCAACAAACATCGAGGGGTGATAGCGTACTTGTTGAAAGAAGCTGTATCTCAAGGCGTGATGCTCCACTCAGGTGATATACGAGCCTGGTGTTTGCAAGCGGTAAGGCCTTGTTGTACTTATACATGGCTTGACTTACAATAGTGATTAGATATACGCCGCTCTATGTGACCCAAAGGTCGAGCTTGGGTCATGGTTCTGGGACGTAGCCGTCCAAGATACCATCATGACACGACCATACCACTACCAACAAAACCTCTACTGCTTCGAACTCGGAGCAATAGGGGATCTACCCGTCTTTCTTCGCGATCCAGAGAGATATCTCTACCAGTTGAAATGCTACTACAATATTCTCTCTCAAGAACGACTCGTGATGAAGAAACTCTACGAAGAAGCCATGGTGGCAACACTCCCAACGGATGCATCGCCTGCGTGCAGAATGAAGGCTATAGAGTACGCCTCCGGCCACGCAGGTCTTCTCGTCCAAGCAGCACTCATCGGCCCAACGCTCAACGCATTTGGTGTTCTTCCAGATTACACCCAAGACTCTCACGAGATATGCGATGATGCAGTACTTCTCGCCCATCGATGTCAGACATTCAGACCATGTGGAGCGTCCTACGTGCCTGAGCTCTTAAAGTTGGTCTGGGCGTCATTGGACGATGAATATAGGCATGAGGCGCTGGAGAAGTTGATGGATGAATATGCTGAGGATGTTCAGGGTGCGAGTTATCTTGAAGAAGCGAAAAGTATGAGAAAGAGGCTTAATGGTCTTGGCTGGAGCAATGAACAGCGGTTTCTGGAGGGGAGGGATAAGGGGCTAGAAACACCGCCGCCGTGTGTGATTTTGTGAGATGTGGTGCTATGCTACCTAGGATGTACCAAGGACATAAGATTGAAGTTGGAACAAATAGTCCGTCAAATCTACAGCAGTCCAAGATTCACATGGCCCAAACCCCAGTAAAATGAATGTCATTCCAGGGTAAGTTATTTGCTGGAGGTTAAGCCTAGCAGGGCATCCATCGGTGCTAATTTTGGAACCTAATTGCACCATAAATTAAGCACCACGATGGCCGCACCTTTAATTCCTGTACCTACCTAGGTATAAATCACTAAGCTAATCTCATGCTGCCTAACCCAAATTCCCTGACTCACACCATCTCTTCTTTCGATCTTGAACATTCTTGGGGAAACATCCGCCGCGCAAAGCTTGCCCAACTGAGGGCCTCTTTTTCAGCTCCTGCAGATCGCGAGGATGATCCCTGGGCATCGGAATAACACGACCCCGCTATTAGCGCTCTAACGACAAAATGACAGGATGTCGCTGGCGAGAGTTAGTACTATAACTGGATTTTGTGTCAGCCACAGCGCGCTAGATGGGTAGCGTGCCCCTCTACTCTAATTCACGACTTGATGAGGTGTTGGCTCTGGACAATACGAAAATGGAATCAAGTCCCAAGACTTTAGTTTGAGTTGGTCTCTGAGATTGACAAGATGCTAACTACATACGAGTGTTTATCCCATGATCATCATCGCCGCCCTCATAAACAGGGCAAGAAAGCCAAAGCATAGCCCACGCCGTGGAGAATCCTCACCAAAAGCAAGGAAGCTCATCAAATGACAGCCCTTCACGACATTACACCCACCACTGGAAACCACCATCTGCCATCTAGCGCTCTCTCAATATGTAGTAGCTTCAATTAAACCCCTGTCATGGCGGTCTCATGTCCTGGAAGCTTGGTGAGTTAAGCTTATTTCAGTGCCCATCCCCGTTGATCAGCCTTGCGGTGTGAGTCTCCCTCGGATAGCCCTACGGTATTTCAAGGCCTTGCTTTCCCAGCCCAGCCCGGCCTTGGGTCTGTCGCTGTCATCTCTGCTCGCGTCTTCCTCTTTTGCCTCAGCACTTGCTCACCTTCAAATACTCCTGCTCATGGCCGATAAACCTACAACCGCCCCTCAAGCATCAACCACCCCCACAATGACCACTGCCGAAAAGTCATCCTCCGGCTTCCTCAAAGTCATCGCCTTCTTCGACCTTGTCGTCAAACTCGCAGCGACGGGCGCGCTCATCGGGATTCTTGTGCTACTTGTACAGTTCAACAGCAACTTCGAAAAGCTCTTCAACGGGAGCAAATCTCTCCCCGTTCGTGTCTCCGATGCCGCGCCGCTACGTATCATGCCCGGTTATTCGGGCACCTTCGATGTTCGTATGACGAATAGCGCGAGTAACCCCGTTTGGTTCAAGGTGGACAATTAGACGAAAGATTAGACGGGTGTAATGTTTCGGCGCTTCGTGGGAGTCGGTCTCATTTCGGTGGGAGATGGCGGTGGACGCTTCATTTCAAGGCCTGTAGCATGTTAACGTTATTCTGGTGGCGTGTTATGGATGCTTACCTGCGCTGAAACCTCAATGACATATTCTCTATCTCATGATCATCATGCGAAATAGATCCAGTCTTTCATGACCTATGCTACTGTGAGATCAAGCCAAGAGTCGCGTTGCAAGACGCGACACATCCATTACGGGGTTAATTGAACCGTGCACAAGGCGACAAGACAGCAGTATTCTAGAAGAAAAAAAGAGTATCATTTAGCAAACACCATAAACTAAATGCGAGCTATAAAAAGTCTAAGCAGATCAAATGTAAATGTCTTTCCCGTGCCGTAACTGACTGATTATTCCCGTGCGCCCGTCTAAGCTAAGGTAATGGTACCGAAGGAAAAACCCGATCGGGTGAAACCGTTGAAATCCGTAAGAGGGGGTTCAGGGATACACGTGACCACCCGGATCGTGACCGTTGCCGGCCCCACCCGGGCCGAGGATTTGAACGCCGAGAAAATGACATGGGAGAAACGCCATGAGTAGTAGGAAATTTGGTCGTTGTCGAATTCAAATAGACGCCGCTAGTGCTCTTTCTTCTCCTGTGTATATGTGGTTTTCCATCTGTTTTGTGCTGGGTATTTTGTTGTGTCTTGTTGTTGCTACGCTGCCCCCGAAGTCGGCCACGCTCAGGCCTTCCATGCGGCAAGGTTGCCGAGCAAGCCGCGAACGCTGTTACGGCTCTCTTCTAGGACAGCGGCGTCTCGTGTTTGCTGTACTTTCGACTCGACGGCTTGCAGGACGCGCAAGTGCTCCTTCTTGAGCTCCTCAAAGCCATCGTCAAGCTGCTTGTGCCATGGGTACAGGACACCCACCTGGAAGCTGAGTGCCGAGCCAGCGATGACAAAGTTGGTGATGGAGAGGGCGCGAGTGATGATCATGGTGACTGATTTCAAGGATTTGTTTTTACTGACTTGTAGAGAGTAATGCAGTTTGCGAATGAAGCTGAAGATGAAGGCTTGGGTTGGCGACAGACGCGGGAAGCAAGACACAACAAATTTACGGAGTACAGAAAAAATAATAGAAGGAATGAAATGTGAGAGAAGAAAAAAAAGAAGAACAGAGTTAAAAAGGAGTACCGACAGAAAAGAACAGCAGAGAAGAATCCCCGCATACGTACGTGACATTGATTCGGCTCGGTGTTGCCCAATTTATCCAAAAAGGTAAGGCCGCCGTAAATAAACAGGAATCAACAGTCTCGGCTCGCGTGAGCAAGGGATGGTCGAGACTCTGACAAGTCATGGAGAATCGGACCAGGGGCTGTCAAATGAGACGCTGTCATCCGAACTCCGGATTTCACATGTCCACTGTTCTTTGCGCGCGTGTCTCTTGTCACTTGTCGAAGAGAGTTTGACATTTGCCACAACTTCGTGATTCCCCACAACGGCGCAGGGGTGTTGGAGTACGAGGCAGTCGAGACGCTGAGCATTGGTCTCTTGAACTTGAGCTGAACTCAGGTCGCGGACAAGTTGTTCTTGAGGCTTGCGCATCTCGCTTAATGGTTTCGAATGTTGAATTAATTGCACAATGCTTCTACGGGCCTTCTGGACTTAACCGCCGTTATCCGTCGGTGGAGTCACCAGGACAAGGTTCCCACGTGTCGCAACAGGGCTGCATCGGTTCCCCCGATTGTCTCCATTCTTCCGTACCGATGCCGGGTCAGTGACATCTCCCGTACCGTATCTGTATCCACCTCCAAGAGCGGCTCATCTACCGGCCTTCGGTACCCATATCGCCGGGGTCGTGGATCCCGGATCCTCCAATCCATTGCTCCATCGTCAACCCGGACCGGAAGTGAGCAGCGATGTGGTCTGTTCGTTCTCCCCAGCTGTCCATCATGACTTGACAGAAACCGCATTTGCTTCTTATCATATCTTGTCGGTGTTGTAGCAGACTCAGGTCCGGTTTCCAGCCATCCCACTTGCGACACCCATGAAACTTGTGAAGGTGCTGCCAGAGGTGGTCTTTGCGTGTAAACTTGCGCTCTGAAACAGGGCGTTCGGCACAGGTGTCAAATTCGTGAGCTTGAATGTGCTCGTCGCTGGGCGAGTTCTCACCACAGAAAAGGCATTGCGGGCCATCTTCACTCATGCGCCAGACTAGGAATGATTGATCTGGCGTGACAGGCAGTGCGCAAATCCATGAGTCGAGACCTGGGAGATGAATTGACCGTTCATGACGAACCCAATCATACTTTTTCTTGAAGCTTTGTCCGCAGAATGTACATTGAAACGCGACAAACTTCTTTGTTCGTGACCTCGAGGATGCAGTCCTAGATATGGAGGGCCCTTCCACCACTGAACTACTACCAGAGCGAGAGAAGAATGCCGCATCTCTTGAGCGATACGAGTAACAAGAAGATGCTGAGTTGGACGACGCCTCTTGTAGATTAGAAAGCCAGAGAGAGTCATTGCTCGCAGATGATCCTGGCCCATCAGACACACCCGCGTCGCTATCCAGCGAACTATGTCCACTTGACTGAGCGGCCAAGGCGTTTTGAATCGCCGTCGCTGAAGCTGGCTCCTCATCGGGCGGAGAATTCTTCCAACGATCCAAGGGTGACATGTTTTTGCGGAGGTAATGCGGCATGGGGGATCCTGGTGCAAATCCTTGACGACCCCGGCCAGGCGATGCAGAGTAAGTCGAGGAGAGTCGATGGCGTCGTCTTGTATTGGCAAACCAATTGACAACTTGACTCCTGCTCAATCCTGACTGTTGAGAAAGACTAGCTTTCTCTTCCTCCGATGGGTAGGGATGGTCGAGATTGGAAAGGTACCAATTTCGCAGCACCCTCGTCTTTCGCACTGACCGAGTGTTCGCTCTTTTGCCCGACAGTGCTGCCATTGAAAGACCCTGCGATGATTGGCCTTCATCAACTGTCGCAGGTACTCCTAGGATGCTGTGCTCGCTGACCCCGTGGAGACGACCGATGACAGGCTCTGATGTCTCGAATTCCGATGGTTTCCTCTTCTTCTGCCCTGCCAGACTGCATTCGCGGAACAAGGCGACACAACTCGAACAACTCTTGGTGGGGTTCGGGTTTGCTACTGTAGTCTGCAAGATTAGGCATTGCAAGCGAGTTCGACGGCAATTGGTGCATGGCACAGGAGGACGGGATGCTCCATTCTTGACAAAGAATTCATCAATTGAGGTCATGGGCGTTTTGATAGGATCAGTGGAGGCTGGCAACGGCGCTGGGATACCCCAATCCGTCGCTGGTTGATTGAGAAAAGAAAAGTCCTGATTGAGATCATCTGCGGGGACCTCGGAGGCTGCTTTGGCCTGCTGGAAATCGGCATTCCAATCAATCTGAAAATCTGGAATTTCGTTGTTTTGAAGGCTGAACGCCTCTTGAGGATTGATCGTCTGTAGCATGGTGTCGATATTTGCTCCCTCAGCAAGCGGATTTGACGGACTCCGCGATTGAGGGGCTGGATCGTCAATCTGGTCGTAAGGAAGCGTCAACGCAGCATCTTCACCGCCAGTGAAGAGAATGTCATCCAGTGAAAAGTCCATAATGAAACTTTGATGAGGGCAGCGGCCTCTCAGCGACTTCAAAGGGCTGATGAGGAGGCATGTGAAGAAGATGTTGGAGTGGAGTATTGGATTGGGAGAAGTTGCGATAACGTCAAGCGATGTCGGGCTTAGTCACAGCCGCGATGCAATGCAAGTGACAGCGCGCACCGCCTGTTCTGTTTGGGATATTCTTAACGACATTCTTTGGTGTTTTACTGTGTTTTACTACAGGCCATCATCTGTTGTTTATCCTCGAAGAATGAAGAGATCAACCTTTATCGCAACGCGCACTTCCGGTAATGGCAAGTCAACTGTGCTGTGAAAGGAAGAATGGTACTTGGAGGGCGCTGCGCTATCGTGAATTTGACAATGAGCTCGCTGAGCCTGCCCTTGATTCGCATTTACAGTAGCTATCTTGAGGACTTCTAGATAGAAGTCATATAATGGGTCCTGTATATTATTTAGAGTTCTTTCTTTTTTACTGTGATAAATACCTCAACGTCCTCTGAAAAGTTGCCGATTACAGGGTGGCTGTCAGTGGTTCTGGAACGTCAAACGTGCTGCAACCAAACCCAAACTGCCTATCCCTTACAGAGCTCATTGTTCTAGACTTGATAAAAAGATGTTCAAAAACTCCGTCCGATACAATAGCCTCAACCGAAATGCGGAGCGGCACAGGAAGTCGTCTTTGCAGACCTGTTGAATGCGTGCAGCGACGGTCCAGACGCCGTATAGAATCGCCTGTTTCTGCATGATCTTACGAGCTAGCCTCAGCTAGCCTACGTCAGAACAACGGCTTAACATGCGCCCGACAACGATCGGTCTACCTGTAGGTATTGACGAGTAGTTGTGCGATATCTCAACTTCATCACAGAATCATGGACCATCAAGGACGATTAATCAGAACAGTTTTTTATAGATATTTTGAGACTCAAGCCTTGCGAAAGATGTCAATAATTTGAGGGTGATCGACCTGACATTACGAATTGGAACTGAAGTATGTGAATGCCCATTGTGTGGGGTTGGTGGTCACCAGAAGGCGCATCATTAATGTCAACTTGGGCGCATTCTCTTGCAAACTGCGTATAAAAATGTTGCAAAAATTCTTCTCAGGACCTTTAGAACATCTTAGCACTATCATCTCTTCGGCCTTCATCTTCCCATCGAATCTTGTTCTGGCTTCCCCGCCCAATTCTCCGCATCAAACCTTCTTCATCCCAATTGGAGAAACCCAGCAACTACAAGCATCATGACCAGTCGTCGACATGTCCACTTCAACTCCAAAGCCAAATCATGGACTTCACCTGAGCCCGCCTCTATAGAAGCCATTGATCGATTCCACCAGAGTCTCCCTAACTATGAGCCAACGCCTCTTGTTAGCCTGGATGATCTGGCCCAGGAGATTGGGGTCGGAGCTGTCCATGTCAAAGATGAGACGAACCGCTTCGGTCTTCCAGCGTTCAAGATCTTGGGTGCTTCTTGGGGCGCATTCCGCTCCATAACTGAGAAATTTGGGTTGCCTCTTGAATCGGATATTGATACTGTCCGAGAAGCGGCAAAGTCTCATCAATTGACCTTGTACGCAGCGACAGAAGGGAACCATGGACGCGCGGTGGCTCGCATGGGTGCTATCTTCGATATTTCAGCCGAGATTCACGTACCAGCATCGATGCATCCTTCCACTGTCAAGCTGATTGAGTCTGAAGGTGCAAAAGTGGTGATGTCAAAGGGTAGATATGAAGATGCGATGCTTGAGGCAGAGTCTGCGTCCAAGCATGAGAAGGGTATCATGGTTCAGGATCATGCATTCGGCGACTATCAGACCGTTCCACAGGTAAGTAAATTTCTCTGTCCATGAAAAGTATTAATCCTAACGTGTTGTTATAGTGGATCGTCGATGGCTATGGTACCATGATGCGAGAGGTTGACAAGCAGCTCGGTTCTGCGAAAGCTGACTTGGTCATCGCTCCGGTCGGAGTCGGATCATTCGCCCAATCTGTTGTCTCTCACTTCAAGAGACAGAGTGCATCCACCTCCACGTTGACAGTTGAGCCTGATACTGCGGCGTGTTTGTGGAAGAGTCTGGAGAAGGGCGAATTCACTGAGATCCCAACGACCGGCACCATCATGGCTGGTCTCAATTGCGGAGCTCCTTCAACAATCGCATGGGACCTCTTGAAGAATGGCGTGAATGCAAGCTTGACCGTGTCAGACTACGAAGCTCACCAGTCCACCTTGTATCTGCAATCTCAAGGCATCAACGTTGGGCCCTGCGGAGGCTCGACTCTCGCTGCACTAAGACGGCTTACACCGGATGACAAGAAGGCACTTGGGCTCAATGACAAGTCCACTGTCGTGATCTTTTGCACAGAGCGAAACAGAGACTACGATGTACCCCACGACGTTTCTGGCAATGACCCAGTGGCACTCACCCAGACTCTTGTCCAGATCAACTCAGCCAGTCCCGACTTGGGTTCTATTCCCGGACCTGGTGAGACAGCCATCGCTCGCTATGTCGCTGCATGGCTCGAGCATAGGGATCTGGAAATGCACTGGGTAGAGTACACAAAGGGTCGCCCCTCTGTCGTTGGTGTTGTTCGCGGCTCCGGCGGCGGGAAAAGCGTCATGTTCAACGGACACCTCGACACAGTCACTATCATGGGCTACGACGATGATCCATTGAGCGGCAAGATTGTAGACGGGCGTCTCTATGGCCGAGGATCCGCTGACATGAAGGGAGGCGTCGCAGCAGGCATGATCGCGCTCGCCAATACTAAGAACCTTGGCCTTCGTGGTGATGTTATCTTCACTGGTGTTGCCGACGAGGAGAGCTTGAGTAAGGGAACAGAAGACATCCTTCGCGCTGGATGGAGAGCAGATGCCGCTGTTGTATCGGAGTCAACGAACCTCGAGATCAATCACGCGCACAAAGGGTACTGTCACATTGAGATCAAAGTCTATGGACTGGCTGCACATGGTTCACGGGCTGATCTGGGCATCGACGCCATTGTCAATGCCGGTCATTTCCTCGTTGAGTTCGGAAAATACGCTAAGAAGTTGCAAGAAGGTCACGGAGACGAGACCTTGGGAACAGGCACTGCACACGCATCCGTTATAGACGGCGGCGAGGAGGCATCGTCGTATCCCGCACAGTGTACCATCATCGCAGAGCGCCGAACAATCCCTGGAGAGACCAATGAAGTTGTCCAGAAGGAGTTCGACAACATTATCGCCAAGGTAGCAAAGGAAGTCACCGACTTCAAGGCAGAAGCCAATATCTTCTTCAGCCGCCCGCCCCAGTTCACAGCGGCGGACCACCCTTTCACCAAGCTCGTCTCCGGCATTGTAGGCAGTGTCACTGGTAAAGACGCGGTTATCGCCGGTGCCCCGTTCTGGACCGATTGCGCTTTGTTGGCTGAGAAAGGGATAGTGCCTCTGCTCTGGGGACCAAAGGGAGAGGGATTTCACGGCAAGGAGGAGTTTGTTCACATCGAGTCAATTGAACAAGTAGCTGAGGGACTGACCAGTATCGCCACTGAGTTCTGTAAGTAGGTAGATAGACAATGTCTTGTAAACTAAGCGTAATTGAGGAATAGGCCCCTAGTTCTCATCTCATTTGACACAGTCAGTTTTTCGTCTGAGCACCCTATGACGCAGACCAGGCTATAGGAAGAACAGATAGATGTTATAAGCACCCAACAAGCCACTGTGAAGCTAAGTTTTGTCTCTGCCTGTGGAACCATGGCCCTGACACTGGAACAGGTCGTTCGCATCGATGAACGAACCTCTACTGGCACCGAGCCCAGTATGTATATAATGTTTCCCGTCTTATTCTTCCGTCTACTTTTTCTGTCAGACTTTCACCTTCCTCTATCACTAGGACTCGACAAGTCATCATCAACCGCTACCTTTCTTCAAGTGACCCATTCCCCCAAGCGATTCACCCTCGACGACGCTACCCGTACGTCTCACGACCACGTCCCTTAAAATGGAAACTCAGACACTCCCGCCCTACCTAGTCAGTACTTATGAGCTGTATAAGAAGGACACAGACTCCGTCGCCGGTTGGCTCGCGTCAAAGGCAAAGTACTATGGCTATAAGTCACAGACGGCTGAGCCCAACAATAAGGACACCCAGAAGAAACCCTCCGGCCGGCTAAAGGGAAAGGCTCGTAAGGAGGCAAAGAGCCAGGCCACTGGAACTAAGGATGGGACCGATAAAAAGTATATTGTCGCCTTGAGGGATTATGTCCCTATGGCTAATTTTATCGTTGCACATCGACAGCCTACCATCCAGGTACCGCCGACGTTCTTTGACACCATTGGCCGAGTCATCTACGAGAGATCTTCGTTTCGATCTCAAATGGTGAAGCATGGACTTGAGGTTGATGAACAGGCCAACCAAAAGCATCTTCACTTCGTCCATGTGATGGAAACTGTCCGAGATATTTTGCGTCCCAACATGGAAGCAGTCAAAAAGCAAAAGCAAAAGCAAAAGCCAGCTGAGCCAAGTAAGGTTATCGAAGGATTCAACCTACTCACGTTGGATGACCCATCGCGTGAGTTCTTGGACGCACCAGACATCGAGCGCCCCCAACAAATAAAGGAAGATACAACGACATATCAGGCAGAAGAACAGGACTGCCTCGATGATGCTTTGCTTACCTGGAGATTTCTGATCAACGACGCTGAGACAATCCGAAACCATATCGCTTGGGTTTGGAAAGGCTACCGTGATGGCAAGTTTGACCTCACAGTTGCTGGAGTAATCACGGATATTGGAATCCATATGGTAGAGCGTCTTGTGGGCAATTCATTCAGGCTCTTTGACAAACACGGCGGTTGTATCCAAGTTGGGAGGATGCATTTTGCCATGCAAGCTGCTCTAAATGGTTACTCGCAGCAGCAAATTGATGAGTGCTGGAGTGGCAAGCATGTCGATTCTCAGCTAACTGAACTATATTATTCAACGTTCTCTCATGTACTCGCCATCCTTGAGCCGCTGAAAACGATGTTCCCGCGTCCAACGGAAAGCACCTTTGACAATCATGAGATGATGCGCAGTCTAAAGACTCGCTGCGGTGCGCCAGGGAACAAAGCTGCTACTCTGGACCTCTCAGTTGACCAGTTGATGGCAGCACAATTTTGGAACGAGGCTCTGGTGTTTGCCAAGCATCGCAGAGAGTGTGGAGTCATGGATAAGTTCTCAACGTTTGTATTTCTAGCAAGCGAGGATCATGTGTTTTCGTTCGAACTGGCGTTTGCTTGCCAAGTTCACCTTGATGTGTTTCATATCGTGCGCGAAGACCTAGCACGAGGCTCATCGGAGCTCTACAAGCATGCGAAGGACATGCGAGACCAACTCCAGGCTTTCGTTGCCAGTCTATCACGACCAGGCTCGCCCCCTGGTCCCCCGAACCTTGATGAGAGCGTTGGTCGACTTATCCAGTATTTTGACAGGGTCCTGTCATACTGTGACCCCCAAGAGGAACGTGCCGAGCCAGAAAAAGGAACCAGCCACCAATGCAAAGAAGGTACATTCGAAATCTTCAATATCTTGCCAGCGTTTTCTGGTCTTTATTT
This sequence comes from Fusarium pininemorale, assembly GCA_002165215.1. Lineage (NCBI taxonomy): Eukaryota > Fungi > Ascomycota > Sordariomycetes > Hypocreales > Nectriaceae > Fusarium > Fusarium pininemorale. The sequence goes on along the minus strand of NFZR01000026.1, from coordinate 142,451 downwards.
ATTCCATGCCAGAGTTGGCTTGGCTAATATGGCACTGCGGCTTGTCAAGGATGCTGGCGTAATGACAATTATGGCTCACTTGTACAACGCCATGCAACAGCTGAAGATGCTTGAGGAACCGTGGATAGACATGGATTCATTTCAAAATTGCTTTGAGGAGCAGGATCTATTTTTCGCAAGCAAGCCGGAGAAACGAGAGGACTTCGCCACACGCCTCCTAATCCAGCTTGGCTTTAAACCATCAGCTGTGAAATATCTTCGCATGGGACGCAATCAAAGGCAACCACAAAAGTTTTTCAAATCCTTTACCGCTGAAATTCAGGGTGTAGCTCCGGTGTCGATGATATTCGCCGACATAGTTCGCAAACGTCTCGTCGCCAACCTATCAGAGGATGATTTGGCCTACATTCTATCTGCCAACCTTTACAAGGAAACTACCTCTGGTGAAGATTTACATACCCTCGTCCCTCTTGACGAAAAAGAAAGGAAACTAGTCAAGAAACGGTTTATGAAGACCAAGTCTAAAGACCGTCAGCAGGCAACGACGCAGCCCTCCCCTGACGAACAGCTGAGGCAATTTGCCTTAGCCCTGACCGGAGAATCGAGGGAGCTAGCATTTCCCTTCATGGCAATGCACAATCTATGCGTTTCGCTGTTCAACGATATGAGCGATCGATGCGCGGCGACCCTAGATTCCCTAGACTTGAGGGTTGATCCTCTTGGGCCGACAGTTGATGTCATGCTTAACATTATCTCGCTAGCCAGCTGTACGAATGAGGTTGACGTACTTCGTGAGGCAAGTGAAATCATTCAGGAGCATACCAAAAATAGCCCAGCGATTATAACTGAGAAGATTGCAAATGTTGGTGCTTTTGGTTCGATACCGATACCAAACTTCGAGGTGTACAAGATCCCTCAGACAATGCTTGTTAATGTCAGCGCTGACCCAGAGCCTGAGGAGGATGAGGAGTTTTCAATTCCTTTTGAAGAAAGCGATTCATGCTCCGAAGAAATGGGAGAAACAAATGAGATCCTGCAGGGGTATTTGCCTGATCCCCATGGCTCATCTCATGAGAAGGCTGGTGAGGGCAGCCAGAGCTCTGTGATTTGGTAACTTGTTGGGTAAATCTTGTCATGGCAAACTGTTGGCTAAGTCCTTGCTTGTGGGCTGCGGAATGGGAACAGGGAGTTATGTTGTGGTATATTGGATCATGACACAGGGGATGACGGAAGAAGATACTCATCTTGATTTAGCCAAGCTCACTTTTGGGAGGCATGGCGAACATATGCCGAGATCCTGGATGAAAAAAGAGCATTATCTATAGACTATGCTAGACTAGATGAGACATGAGAATTTGGCGAACTCTACTGCCTTTGATGTTATTAGTGAATCAAATGTATACAACCATGATCGTGAATTTCTTATCGGGTTTAGGCATTTCAGAAACCTTATCAAAATACCAAGTAGTATTTGAGGGTATGTATGTATGCTTGAAGTGATGACAGGCATCGAAAACGGAAGAGGCACGTGTGTTACATTGTGATTTGAGCTGAAATGTACTGAGTAAGCTCGAGCCTTTGTGCATGATGACGGCTGAAACATTACCTGACCAGGGTTGTGATTGTCACTGTAATCCTTGCAGCTGACCCGTCTCGAAGCGATGGCACTCCGAGGCCAACGCAACGTCGTGATACGCTGTCAGATTCCACAGATTACAGACGAGATTGTCGAGTAACGATGCACGATGAGAAAACAACGACTTGAAGAATGATTGTCTGCTTGTAACATGTTTGTTTGTCGTGCGGGGGAACTGTTTCAATTAGATGTAACCAGCCGAACCAAGTAGGTAAGAAAGCGTCCGATTGCGGAAAGAAGAGAGATTAGAGAAGTTCAAGGTTGGTTACACTTCAAGCCAAGCAAGCAAAAAAAGGGTCGGGTGCGAATAGCTTCAACGTAGCACTTGGAGTAGCAGCCGTTATCGAAACTGCAGCAATTGGTGATAAATGGCCGGATTGCAGCCGTAGGTTGTTGCATTCATGTTCCACAGAGAGCTAATCTCACTAGACTATCAGGCTATCTCCCTATCGGAAGGTGATTGAGTGGCCACCCTCTTCTGAACGGGGTCGTAGATCATGCCTTGAGCCTGTCAGGTGGCTGGCCCTATCGCCTATCAGTGTACGGCTATCTCGACCCCGCGATAAGTAACGGGCATGGCCCCCAGCATTGTGCATTTACTGGTAGTCTAGGGGGTCCATTCTATGGCACTGTAGGCAAGGTAGGGGTTGGTAGGGCAGGCCGCAGGGTGTAACGTCGCACTGATGCGTCCGTCCGTCCTTCGTCTCATCTCTTCTCCTCCCCCCTCCCTCAATAATCTGCCCGCCCAGGCCCTTCGACCAGTGAGTGAGAGCGTTTGGGTGTTTATTTTGGTACAATCGCCGAATCTTACGGTCGCGTGCCACTCCTTCCAGTTCGTACCCATTATCGCAGGCAGGGCACCTCAGGCTCCACTGCCACGCCAGAGCCACGGTCCCGTCGCTTTCTTACTTTAGGTACTTTCTTTCTTTATTATCACCATCTCCACCCCCGCCTTTTCAACGGGTTTAATAAATCAGCCAGAGCATCCACCTCCATTTCCTCTTTTACAACGGTTCAACGGCTACTCCAATTGAGCTTCACCACCAACCACCTCAATCATGGCCGATGAACAACCAACCGCCACCTCAAAGGGCGGCATCTCAACTGAGGCTGACTACCATGATCACACCGATGTTGATCTCCCCCGTGGATGGAAATATCGACGATTCAGTCTCTTTGGAAAGACTCTCCCCTGGTATGCCTCGCCGCGCATTCAGCTTGGCATGGTCGCCTTTGTCTGTTTCATGTGTCCTGGCATGTTCAATGCCCTCGGAGGTCTCGGTGGCGGTGGTAAAACTGATCCTACGTTGGCTGACAACATGGTGAGCATTTCTATGTATTTCCCCAAGTGACGCGTGCTGACTGGGGTAGAACACCGCTCTCTACGCCACCTTTGCAGTCTTTGGCTTCTTCGGCGGTACTTTTGTCAACAAACTCGGTGTTAAACTATGTCTCGCTTTCGGTGGTGTCGGTTATGGTATCTACGCCATCAGTCTTCTCGTCTCAGTTCACAAGCATGTTCCTGGCTTCAACATCTTTGCCGGTGTTTGGCTTGGTCTCTGTGCTGCTCTGTTATGGACCGCGCAAGGTACCATCATGATCTCGTATCCCCACGAGAACAAAAAGGGAAAGTATTTCGCTTGGTTCTGGGGTATTTTCAACATGGGTGCTGTTATTGGCAGCTTGGTACGTTTCTTGGTCACACACTCAATGGCAAGTACTCATTCAACTCGCAGATTCCCCTCGGCGAAAACATCAACATCAAGGAGAACAAGACTGTCAGCGATGGAACCTACATCGGTTTCATTGTTCTCATGTTCTTCGGTGCCATCCTTGCCCTTACCCTTTGCAACGCTAACGACATCATCCGCAAAGATGGCTCCCGCGTCATCCTCATGAAGAACCCAACATGGCAGAGCGAGCTTTGGGGTCTCTGGGAGACACTTCGCTTCGAGCCTTTTGTCCTTCTTCTTTTCCCCATGTTCTTCTCATCCAATTGGTTCTACGTCTACCAACAGAACTCTGTCAACGGTGCCTATTTCAACACCAGAACCAAGGCTCTCAATGGTCTGCTTTACTGGTTAGCTCAAATTCTTGCTGCTGCCCTCTGGGGTTGGCTCCTTGATTTGGAGCAGTTCCGCCGTACCACCCGTGCCAAGGCTGCTTGGGCTGCTCTATTCGTCTTGACCTTTGCCATCTGGGGCGGTGGTTATGCCTTCGAGAAGACCTACACTCGTGAGACTGTTTCTCCTGATTCAGGATTCGTGCCAGGCGACTGGACCGACTCTGGATACGCCGGACCTATGTTTCTGTATATTTTCTACGGTTTCTACGATGCTGCTTGGCAGGCTACTGTCTACTGGTAAGTCTCCTTAGTTGTAGCTTTTAACTTTACCTTGCTAACCTCTCTAGGTTTATGGGCGCCTTGTCCAACTCTGGTCGACGATCTGCCAACTACGTCGGCTTCTACAAGGGGATTCAGTCCGTCGGCGCCGCTGTCGTCAACAACCTTGATGCGCGCAAGATCTCCTACCGATCTGAGTTCATCAGCAACTGGACTCTTCTGTCCATTTCTCTCGTCGTTGCTGCTCCTGTCATCCTCCTCAAGATTCGTGACCACGTGAGCACTGAGGACGATCTCAAGGGTACTGATGAGACATTGGCCGATGTTTTGCCTGCTGGTCATCTCGAAAAGCAACCTGAGCGAGGTAGTGTTTAAGTGATGGGAGAATGATTTAATGGGCACGAAGGGGGATATGGAGAAATTGTGAAATACTATTGCTATGGAGCCATGATTCCAAGGCAAATTACCTAGCTCGGGATATCTCAGTAATGAATGAACTTACGTACTATCATAATGACGAATCAACTGATAACGATAGTTTGTCTTACTGTGCTTACTACGTGTCTGGCCTGGTGCAATAAAGGCCTGGCGAGACGTGTCAAAGTCAAATTATCGGATAGATTGAGCGGTAGTTCAGTTATGTGACTTTTGTTGTTTCCTAGAGCTTCGCGTACAAAACGTCGAACCAGTTCGAGGTCAAATAGGAATTGAATTTCATTGTGTGTTCAATCTTGTTGCTAGTCCATAGTCCCGTCCAGGTTCAAACAAAATCAACATGCCCAAAGAACTTGGTGATATGAAAGCTCGCTTTGTCGGGCGAACTCCAGCCCCCAAGCTCTTGATCAGGAAAGATCTTCGGATTTGTAACAGTCCTGAAGAAATTCATCCTCCACTTTGTCCCCTTTGCACATCCCGGATCGACGTTAAACAAACCCAGCGGAATCTTGACCTTACTAACCCACGTTCCTGCACGTCTATTCAACTTTGCCTCAGCCTCAAAACCATCGGCCTCCGGATCCGCGATGAAGAAGTGATCGAATGGAGCTCCCTCCCCACGGTCTTTGGTTGGGTTGTAGACGAAAGCTTGGTACGTCACGTTGTTGGGATTGATTTCATACTCGAGATATGTTTGCGGATCCTTAGTCCCTTTGTAGATGAAAGCCTCGACGACTTCGTACGCCCATATGTCATCGTTTGTACCTTGCGAAGAGTTGAAATAGAAGCTCTTTTCGTCAAGGGCCGTGAAGGTCAGGGAGAGAGCAGTCGAGGTGTAGCAGAGGTCGATTTGCGTACGGGGAAAGGGATCCTGATCGGGTACGGACTTTGAAAATGCGATTCTGTTCGATCTAGGACATGATGGAACGCTGACAGAAGGAACGTGAGCTGCAGCGAGGCTGGCGATAGCTAGGAAGAAAAAGGAATGCATTTTGAGGCTGTGGACGTAAGATACGAGATGAAGAAGATTATGCACTTCAAGGTTTCAGTATTACTACCTATTTAACTACTGGCCTACACAGACTCAGACCCCAAAATACGAGGGGAGGAGCAATGAGCATCTCGTCGATCTTGGCGCGAAGGAAGGTGCTGAGGTCTTACAAGCATATACGATGCCGAAGTGATTGGGTAGCATCGCAGCAACAAAGGAAACATGATCTGCAACGTAGCAGAAATTGGTGGTGCGAGGGGAGGGGACGTCAAGTGACTCGATAAGCTTGGGGCGGGGAAGAGGGCAGGCAAATGGATGGGATGGATGGATGGATCATGGATGTGATCCCTGCTATCAGCTTGCTAGTGGCGTCTCTAAGAATAACCTCGGGTGAGGGTGAGTCAGACTACTGTGGTGCGACGACAATGTGATGGATTATGGATGAGGAGAGAAGAGATTCTTTTGATTTTATCTCTCCCGAAAGAATTCCAAATGGGGACCGAGGTACATGGCTTGATTCTTGGGGCTGAGTTGATCCAGGTAAAATATTGACACTCTCCGTGAATGGCTGACTTCGAGCCTGTTTGAAGAAGTGCAAGGACGATGTCACCACGAGAGGCTCAAATTAACTCTACGACGCCGAGTATTTCTCACGATGCGATGATTGACTTTCAACGGTTCGAAGCGCCACAAGAGCCTCATCCACGCGAAGCATTAGCCTTAGCTCCAGATCACGGAGATTTCCGCACGACGGACTTCAAGCCACCACAGACTTGGTATTCTCCTATCTAATCGATCTGCAATACGAACAACGTCAGGGTCGTCTTTGATAGTGCTTCTGCCGTACCCAAACTTCCACATACGACCACAGCCTTCGGAGAATACGGGATCCCGTCTGCTCTCCCATCGTCAAGCCGAGGAGCGGTGAATTAGTACTCGGGTCGGTGACGACCGGGGAATCCTCACTGTTGTATGTCTTTTTGCTTCTTTTCTCATCGTTTTTTGGCAGTCATAGTACCATGATCACTCGGATCGTCGTTGTTGTTGTTGGTTTGATGCTTTGTTAGGTAGCATCCTCATAGCCCTACGGCTTGGCGACCGTCAATTGGCTCGTCGTGCCCCGCATTGGCTCGCTTATCACTTATCTTATCTAATGCGACTTGAATCATGTCGGCAGTTCCCGTCGAACCAACAGTTCTCAACTTCATTTCACCGCCAACATCAAATGCTCCGGAAGAGGAATCACAAGACGAGAAGTGGCTGCTTAATTTGCAAGTGGGTAACAAAATTGAACTGAAGTACTGAACTCGCCATCTAACGCTTTCTCCTCTCCTCAGGGCGCGTAAGATCAAATGCGACGAAGCCAAACCGACGTGTCAGCGATGCATTAGTGCGGGTCGCAAATGTCAAGGCCTGGGATATGGCCAGGCCTCATCCCCTCATCTTGCCCTGTACCGTCCCCAGAACCACGTCCTGGGCAATAATGTGAGGGCCGACTCACGAGCTATTGAGTTCTTCTGCAGGGTTGCAGCTCCTTCGTTATCAGGCCCTATCGACCCATACTTCTGGACCAATGTGGTCTTGCAATTCTGCGACCATGAGCCAGCTGTCAGACATTCCATCGTGACAATCAGCTCTCTATTCGAGAACCTGCAGTCAAAAGACAATTCGTCTGCTGTTGCAACACAGAGGAGTGTCTTTGCGTTGAAGCATTACAACGCAGCTATTCGAGAACTTCAGACTCCACATAAGCCAGATATAATATTAGCATTACTGACTTGCCTCATGTTTGTCTGCATTGAGGTTTTGCAGTCTAATGGAGACGTGGCGATCAGACACTGCCACCATGGAATGAATCTGATCAATACCTCGAATCCACCGAAATGGGTGCTCCAGTATCTATTACCGATATTTCGGCGGATGAGTATCTTACCATTTTACTTTGGCGATTCACAGCCTATGGGCTACTCTGAATCTCCAGCGATACCCGAATCCTTTTCTTCACACTTTCAGGCTCAAACTTCGATCGATGCTATCTACAACATGACCATACAACATTTCCGGCGGACAGCCGACTACCGTCTCGGCGAGATGAGAAACGAGCCAGCTACACCAGATGTGCTTCTCGAACAATATGAAATTCATGACTTGTTGGAACAGTGGAAATCCTCATTTGAAAAGTTCGAAGATGAAACGCCCCAGGGCCTGACACATACATCGTTGACGTCGCGGATATGGCTCTTCCATGTATACGAGGTCTGCATGATATTATCGCGCGTGCAGTTCGTCACCGATGAGACGGATTATGACGCCTTCATCCCCAATTTCACGCGCATGATCGAGGGTGCTCGAGAGCTAGCTGGAATAAGGGTGAGGTCAACACCATCTGAATTTCATTTCGAGATGGGTTTCGCGCCATATCTTTTCTTCGCTGCTATCAAATGTCGCGTTTTGGAAATTCGTATTGAGGCACTTCGGTTGATGGGCGTTCTTTGTGCTGCGCAAGAGAGTCTCTGGAATAGCCATACACTCCAGGTCGTTGCTCAGCGAATAGTCGATCTAGAGCACGGCATATCAGGACAAGACGTCGATAGCTTTGTGACCCAGTATGGTGTATTACCGCCTGATGAAATGAGAGTCAGACACTTTGTCATCGGGCCAGCTGAGTCAGGATCCGATGGTCCAGCGGGGAGAGAGTTGACCTTTTACATGACGAAAAAGGATGGCGGTCTATATCTGAAACGGGAGAGGTTTCCTGGCAAGGGGCCGAATGAAGCTGCTGAAGGTGCACCTGGCGTTTTCGAAGTGGATCTCGAGATGGATAAACTGAGCTTGTCTGAGATAGCAACTTGGAGTAGCACGAGATCAGGCAGTGTTTAGATATCAAAGAAACACCTGGATTGTCCATTCATATTTTTTGTCAGTCTATCTTTCTTTCATGAATCATTACCACGACTCAAAACCGCGCAACCCCTCAATTCAGCCCATGCGCCATTCTGTAGCAAAACCATTCGTTTTCTCCCTCAAATACCCAAGACCAATTTATGATCTATTGGAAATCGTTGGGCCAGCACTTCTCCTTGGGCCAAAGCTTAGCGTCGTGTGTTGACGCGTGGACCTCGAGCTGGAGCTTGTTGGTGTTGACAATCTCCTTGCGGCAGTTTTGACACTGAATAAATTAGCTAAAAACTCCTTCAGGGAAGAGTTACACACGATTGAGGTCGGCTTGGGAGCCTTGACGGGGAGACCATTGGGCTTGACAGGAGCGCGGGTACCGGCAGCGTCGGCCCTCTTGTGCTCCTTGTTTCTCTGCGAAATGTCAGACGCGTTTGCAATTTACAATTTATGTCAGTGAGTAACATACGCGATCCTTCTTTGAGATAGGCATGGTGACGGTGATGGTGAGTCTTAGTGGTGAATTGAACGGTGAATGTAGAGTGAAAGTTCAGGGTCCTCGAGTGGAGAAAGAATATCGAGAAAAGAAAGAAAATGGGAAAAAACTCTCCATGAATTTGTGGAGATGGGGCGGCCACAAAGAAAATCACTCCACTAAATCCCTTAGCCAGGTGACAATAGTGGTCTAGAGCGATCGATTTGGCAGTATCGGGACCCGCATGTGTTCAACTACCAGTCAGTCTATCGTATCGTGTATTTTTCGTGAGATTGATTATCCTAAACTACCTATACCTATCCTAAGATATCCTAAGATATTCTAAGTTTACCTATATTTACCTAAATACCCTCACTATCTCCTTAGGGTCCAAAAGGTGGAAACGCAAAGGACTTGGCGCTACTACGCTTTTGTTTGAAGAAACAATAGTCCTTACTAGTAAGGTAGACTTTACCTAGGCCAACGGCCATTGTCAAAAGTTATAGATATCAATCTTAACTTTGTACTGCAAGATTCAAATGGAGTTCCCAACGTTTTATTCAACCTAATTCTAAACTGATGATTTAATGGCCTACATTGAAATAACTAGCCGTATGTCACTTTTCTCTCAGCACCTGCCTGCCAGTGCCTCCAATTGAGCCAATATCAGTCGACTGCGGGCTCATTCTCTGCTTCCCGGTCTACCTTAGTCGGGGGACTCAGTTTCTTCTCTTCTCTCCTCTCCTCCTTCGTTCAACCAACATTCATTTCACTGATTTCAGATCCTCAGTGTTATTTGCATTTTAAGGATCGTGGCTGAGAGCTGAGATCAGCAGAACGAACCTAGATCCTCACGACGATGGATCTCTCCCCGGAACGCAATCATTTCCCCCTCCTGAGACTCCCTAATGAAGTGCTACGCATAATCATGGAGAAGGCCTCTGAGCGAGGGCCGAATGAAGCGGCACTCCCTTATTACGACGATCTTCTTTCTTTGGCGCTGGTCTGTCCCAGGCTCAGCGCGGCCGCAACCGAGGTCCTTTATTCTTGTATATGCATTTACGCAGATGAATATCATGATGATGGCCTCAACGCCCGGCTTTCAACCTCCACGCGGCTCGTGCGTCTGCATCGCACTTTGCGAGAGAATGTAGGACTTCGCCGCTTTTGCACCCGTTTCATATTGGTCCACAGACGAAACCTGCTACAGGGTGGCCCTGTGGAATCCTTCAGCGTTCCCGTTGGCGCCTCGGAGCCGCATCAACCCTCTACTCCCTGGCCAAGAACGGTTGCTTCGATCATCCTGGATTGTACAAATTGGCTTTACAACACTAGAGTCTTAGTCATATCTGGGTATGATTTACATGGCACATTTGTCCCGGAGCTTGGCGAAATCACTTACCGTGTACTGTCCTGTGCAAGAATGAGCATGCCACGATTGGAATGCATCGATATCTGGAACGACATTTCATACCATCGCGACGTTCTGACTCTATACGATATTCAACTGGCCTTGAGTGGCGGCTGCTCGGACCTCAAGCATTTGATGATTCGGCAGCGTGTGCGTCACTCCTCGCACCCACATGGAAGCAATGCTCTCGGGAGGGTAAGTATCCTTTTACCTTACAACCATATGTACCGAGGCAGCTGGATACTGACTGACTGCAATTAGCTTCGCAATTCCAATCTACGTTCTGGGTTCTCTCTTTCCACTCTCACTCTCGTTAACTCGTCCGATCATCCCGACTCGTTGAGAAACTTTGTGACATGGCTGAAAGGCCTCAAGCACTTCACTCTGCGATGGGACTGCGGGTCTAGATTTGGAGGCAGAAGAGACCCCCAGTGGACTATAGCCTTGGTTGGAGATATCCTAAAACCTCACCGAGACTCCATCGAATCAATCAAACTCGGCATGATGTCTCAGCCTGGGCTGGGCGACTTTGACGCCTCCAACTTTCCCAATCTCGAGACATTGACTATGCATCACAGGGATGTTAGAGGCGTTGTTATCTCGACCTGCCCGCAGCTTCAAGCAGCGAGGTTGCATGACGTGGTCATCACCACGGACAACATCGAGGAAGAAATGTTTTACAATGCTTAATGTCACTATGGCTAGGGAAATCCGCCCAGATCGATCTAGATACGATGAAACGGAGCGTATTTGCATCCACTTGATCAGATGCAGTCTTTCGCCTCTGGATACTTTCCTTTAGTTCTAGATCTCGCTTTTCTTTCCAATACTCCGCAATCAACGCAGATCTAGCAAGGTTTTATTTCTCATCTCTCCAGATCAATATTCCTTTGGCGTAAAGTCCACTGATAATTCCAACGCCCTTTCCAGCGTCCTTGACAGCAGTCGAGCTCGACGGGTATTCAGTATCAACGTACAGGTGCTTCAGTCCTTCACTCTCGCTCCATGCAGAAACCCAAGAAACAGCCTGCAGATTACCACATGACTCCTTTATAGTAGGGTCTGCACGTTCATACTCAAAAGGATCGTTGCAAAAACGACGTGACTGCGTGAACTTCGCCAGGGCAGGCATGTTGCCGTGTCCCGCAATCATGAGCTTTTCACCAGATCTGGAGAGGTTGTCTGGTAGGAAAGGAAGTTTGATCCTGGAGGTCTCTTTGAAAGTTGTGGCGTCTGAAATGTTAAACATATAAATGGCTGCTCGTGAGGATGACGCCACCGCAACGGTTGAACTGTTGAGGATCTCGATACCGTTGGCGAAAGGAACCCACGCGACTACCTTTACATCGATGTCTGAATCTTTGAGGCATACATGGACCACTGTTCCTGTCGGTGGGCCGAGGTATGTCTCCAGGTTGCTGAGCAGGAGTGACTGCTTCTTGGTGATGTAGTGATCGTTGGTCACGTAGAACTCATGTCCGTTGATAGAAGCGATTGAATTTGGCGCATTGATGAGAGGATGCTGAATGGTCTGGATGTAACTAGCAGTCAATGATCCAATGTCGAGATTGAAAAGCTCAATACGTGATCCTGCGACAGCATGGCTTACGACGAAGAGATTTGATGTCTCAAGATCAAAGGCCATGCCCAGGGTGTGAAAGTCAGATGCATGAGGAAATCCAGGGAGTTTGATCCTCTTGAGAGATTCAGCGTCGGGACCATCGGTGATTGTGTAGTCATATGCCCAAAGCTCAGCATTGTTGGTGACATTTCCTGCAAAGACTCCCTGCACTTGTTAGTAGCGATCGCTGAGTATGGGGGGGCTGAAACGAACCATGACGGTGTTGTGCCGCTCTCTTCCTGGATCACAGGCCAGAACTGCAAGATGATACTCCTCTATGAGTAAAACATCCTCGCAACTCCTTATCTGATCTTCAAATTTGACTTCATATTTCCCGATGTTGTTCAACTTGGAGATACGCGAGGGAGTATTTTGATAGAAGGTCTGGATCAGATTGATCCTCTCGTACACGAAAGAAGCAATCAGGCCAATGAGTAGGATCCCCTATATTCTTTTAGTCATTGCCATTAATCACAAGTGTCCTTGCACTCACGAATATTGATCTTGAAGACATAGCTTTCGGAGTTTGAGTGATGAAGAGAGGGGAAGTCGGAGTTTGAGAAGGATTGGGTTTTGGTGGAACCTCCGTTGCTTTGACCCCAATTAAGCTTCCATGGCTTCCGATGCGACCTCGCTCGGTTCTGGGATTTTCCAATTCCGAATGTTTCACATGCGGCTTCTTTCTTCGAGGACAATCGAGTGTCTACGTTATTTTGTTGGATCAGCTTGTTTTTTGTTGGCCGCTTACTTTGCATGGCTGATATCTGTGGAGTCGGACTTGGCATGTAAGCAAGTAGACGGCGTTTACGTTATGGCTCCGGCTCGGAATAGCCGTTGATGTTCTTATCATGAATATTGGCTTTGGAAACTGGCTAGGTAGGTACAGAATATCCTTTCTTATCAGCGACTGGTGGATTATGGCGGGCACTTAAAAGACTATTCCGCCGCCGTCAACAACCATATCAGACCCGTTGATAAAACTTCCAGCCTTGGAACATAAAAGTACAACCATTCCACTCAGTTCTTCAGGCATTCCCATTCTTCCGCTTGGATTTCTCTCGGCCCATGACCTTCTTGCATCCGCCAGTCCTTCGCCCTCGTTAAGAATAGTATCCATGTACCCCGGGCTGATGCTATTCACTGTGATGCCATACCGCGCCCACTCTGCCGCGAGACTACTTTTCAGCATTAAAAGAGCTCCCTTGGACGTGTTGTACGCTACTTGTGGCTGCGGATAGTTGACCCTATGGGCTGATATGCTGGCGATAAAAACAATGCGCCCGCCAGTGTTGGCTTTGATCATTTCTCTTGCTGCAGCTTGGGCACAGATGAAGCTCCCGGTTGTGTTGACATCGAGGAGCTTCCTGAAGACTTTGGGTGAGAGATCAAGGGCATGAGTACAGTTGACTATACCCGCGAAGCAGACGAGGAAATCAAGGCCGCCCAGCTTCTCAACTGTTGAAGCCATGATCCGTCCTACAGCGTCTTCATCAGTTACATCCACAGACGCCGCCTCAATTTTCCTTTCCGGAAAGTCTTTCCGAAGAATATCAATTTTACCCATCGCGGACTCCGAAGTCACGTCGATGTCAAGTAGCATCAGCCCAGTCAGGCCGTGCTGCAATAGTGCTCGAACAACAGTCAATGCAATGGTTCCCAGCCCTCCGGTAACAACTGCAACGCCAGGCACTTGAAATCTCGTCGAATAATCATCTGAAGTCGAAGCTGTGCGTGCTTGAGCTGCAGAAGGTAGAGATTCGACGCCGCTCGCCAGTGTCATGGAAGGAAGCTGCCGCTTGGTGAGTTCTTCACGGGCTGCTGGGTCACTCATTGTAGAAGTTGGTTCAGGAACCTATAAGATCTAATAATGGCTTTTCAAAGAATCCGTAGTAAGATAAGGTACGTTACACTGTTAAACCTACCTCAAGGTAGCCTAAGCTTGCCTAAGGTACTAAACACCTCCTCACTTGGGTGCTTAACACGTGATGCATTGCATCTCATTGGCAAACTTTAGAGGAACTTATGCAATATTTCGTCATAATTTAGACCAAATTATGGTATATTGGATAACTTTAGAAGAAAACTATTACGGTAGTTATTACTATCGAATTCTTGGGCTTATTATGATTTACACTTAAGCAAGTTATTAACGTTTTAAGAAGAAAAATAACGCTTTATTATGAAAGACAACTTCAACCACCAGAAACACCAAAGACAACGCTCTCCAAAACCCAACAGGTTGCAGGCTCATTTATTGAGACCACTTCAACCACCAAACCGCCCGCTGTTCTAACTGACTCATTTAACCCCCAAACACAAACACCACGCTGTAAACTGAACACCAAAGACACCCATGCTGTAAAGAACTTTGCTGAAATTGATAATAAAGAAAGAGAAGGAGTTGCAATAATGTTTTTATTCTGGTGTATATTCCTGAATCCACTTGAAGTCTGGTTTGCCTGGGACATTTGACTCTGTCCAGATACCAAGTCTTGTCATTTTTGGCGAGACACTGTACTCATAAGGATCAGAGTACTGCCCAGTCCATTGTGAAACTTCAGGACTTGCACTATACTCTATCATAGAAGAGTATTCACCAGTCCATTGTATATCTTCAGGACTTGCACCATACTCCGTCATAGAAGAGTATTGACCAGTCCAGCCAGGGGTTTGTTTTGAGTTGCTGGCTGGTGGTGAGGTGCTGTGAGTGCTTTTGGGGCTTGACCAAGACTTCAAAGTGGATTCTGATTCAGTAGTATGGTTGCTGTATTTATACCATGGGTCAAATGGGTTCTCAAACTGGTCTAGATGCTCTTGCTTCATACGCAGCGTGCACTCTCTTGTGTCTTGATGCCATTTTCCCTCAAACAAGCTCCAAGATGGTTCCTCCTCCTCAACTGGACACTCTGTATAAAAGTCACAGTATGAGGGGAGGCTTGTTTGCCCAGCAGAGGTCTCTCCTGCCGTAGCACTTGAGACTTGCTGAGAGGAGTAGTCAGTTCTTGAGTTGCCCTTTGGTTGTTTATAGAACAAGGACTCTGACTTTGGCTTTGACATTTGACGAGTGCCGCTGGTGCGGAGCATTTTGGGGAGACACATGGTACTGAAGAAACCAAGGCTCTGACTAGACCAGGAGAAATATGCCTCTACCAACACTTAAGTGCGGATACTGTCTTTAATGATAACAGGAGGACTTGTGTTGATATGGAAAGAAGAGAATGACAGATGTACAGAATGCTGATGTTGACTTGACAGGAGTGTTGTATAGAGAATCTCTCACCAGCACATTGAGGAATGCCGGGTTGTCAAGCAACAAAAGAACTAAAACGCTGTTAGCAACATGCACAAGACCCGCGAGCTCTGGAAAAGTAGCTCACAAGAATCAGCAAGTACACCGCGACGTTTTGATAGTGGTTACAAGTGTCTGCGAGAGAGTGACGCAGCAATAACGAGCTGACAGCAGAACAACTTGATGTGCTTGTAAGAAGAAAGCAGTAACCATGATGAGATCTTTCGAATGGGAAATCAAGGGGGTATTTATGTTCAGTGGCCTTCAAATTTGAGTTAAGATTCAAGGACGTGTTCATCTATCGGGGTAGTTACAAACCTATTCTTCATGTCTTTGGGGTTTGGGGTACATCTATTGTAAAGTCGTGATTGGACAAATGGGTGGCTCAAGGCTGTTGTGAAAGGATATTTCTTCAGTATGCTTTCAAGATTGTGTCTGAAGTATGATTCGAGAGTCAGGGGCTAGAGTTTAGGCAGTCGTGGCGTATGAACCAACGGGTTTCTACAAAACTTACGCTTAAATAACATGAGGCTCTTGTGTGTTATATGATTAAGGTACTTAACTTTTCGTGGCTCCCCTTTTTGTCTGCCCCCGCCTAGGATACTTTCTCCTACAAAGGCAATAATAAAGCTGGTCTCCCAACTCGAATTACTAAACTCTTTTTAATTCCCAATCTTGTCTGTTCAACATGCAAAGTGCGCGGAGACGGCGATCGAGTCACGCCGAGTAACAAGGCCGTTCTTTATGTTTGTGTATCGTATTGCTTTAGTTTCGGTTTCTGATCAACTACAAACACAACCTAATACCGACTCTCTTATAATTTTACTTATTTGCTGGCCCTCCTGCTTATTCTTGCCTGGTCCTGAACCCACTGCATTACCCGGTCATCTGAATCTGTATTCGAAAGCAACTGTGGACTTCCTGTAGCACCACTTAGGGCTGTAAAAAGTATGCATGCCCACTGCATATCTATCATATCCTTAAAACAGTATGCATCTTTCCTTTCCATTCGTATATAAACACGCTTTCCTGACCGGAGGGCAGCTCCCTTGTTCGTGGTGGCTCCAAGTCTTGTTCCGTGGTCATCTATAGGTGCTGGGTCGCCATACTCATGGAATCGATAGAGCTCATCGATTAAATCTTGTAGGTTGTATCCCAAGCCAGTATTATAGACATCGAATACTTGCCCGAAATATCGCCTCATCTGAGGCATCCATCGAAACTCCAAAGTGATATTTGTCTCATGCTGACCAATGGGATCCATATTGAGATACCTGAGTGCAAAATAGCCCCTGCTCCACCAACTATACAGCTGGGGATCCATGGAGATCATATTCCATGCCTTGTCTGATGCACCTGGACTCGCTGGGTCGCACAGGTAGCTTGTACGGTAGAACAAGTCGATGCCAGCTAGATGGTGACGCGGCCCACCAAATTTCGATGTTTTTCTAATATTCTCTTGAGTGTTATTCCAAGAAAAGGGTGCGATATGATAAGCATTAGGTTTCGCTGACCCTGTCAAGACACAAGCATTGCTGTCTCGTTTTAAGCATCTCATCTGCTCAGCCATATCCATATCGTGGTTCCTGGCGTCCATAGACGAGCTGCTTGTGTCCGTACCGCTCTGTGGTTCGTATAGAGAGCCTGAGCAGTCGTCAAGGCCGCTCTCACCGGGTTTTGTTGATGCTGCTTGCGACACATCTGGCGGCTGCCAAGGGTGCCTCAAGTCTCGTTTACCTAGATGCCGAAGGTCCACAGACTGTCAGTTGGTTCTATAATCATTAACAATGCGGTAGATACTTACAGTACTTACAAAACGGGGTAATGGAATCCAAGGCTTCCTTCGTATGTAGTCGCCTACGGTCCCCTGACAGACACCCCCCAGGTTGAAGATCGGGCAGTGGGACAGTCAAGATAGCGACAACATGTTCCGCACGGAAACGAAACTCGGGCCTGAGTTCCCACTCTCTGATAGTGGTTTCCAGACGCTTGGCGCACTTAATTCTCTCGTCAAGTTCTTCGACGGGAATAAAAGCAGTGCATTGATCAGCAAAGTACTTGGGTGCTTCTGGTGCACTCATTTTGAAGGGTTCTAGGCGTGTAAATCTGGGGAGGGATATTCCGGTGTCTTGAATGATTATAGACCAGCAGAGGGAACAAAATTTATTGTAAGGTTTCCGCTTTTTCTTTCTTTTTTGAAGTCTTATTTGTAGAATCTTAAAGGCAAGTTAACTCCTTCGGCTCTAATGGTGGCGGCGCACAACTCCATTTAGACTCTCGAGAAGCGACCATTGCAAAGGGTGCCTTGGTAGGCGGCCTGGTCTTCGAGATACAACCAATAATCCCATTGCAGAATTTGCAGACGAAAACTCAGGACGATCGAGGGAGCCAAAAATGTGCTCAATGGGCCGTAGAGTGTAGTGTCGATCAAGGCGACCAATGTTCCCCCCATCGACGACATGCCTGGAGTACTGACAGATCCATGAAATGGCGCGTCTTATCTGATCTATGGCTCTCATTACTTACCATCCCTAGCCCTGATTCCGGTATCACGTCTTCATCTCAAAATGGCTGGGTACGTTGCGTCATGTTCAATCTATACCAAAACTTGGCCTGCTTTCTCTCAGCGTCGCATCACCAAACTAGACATACAATCAGTTTCAATAAGCTCTTCCAGGCTTCAGGGTATTGTAACTCTTATTGATCCAGCCATTCTTCATCGTAGACTCATCCGGCCTTTAAATCCGCCAGTCTCAACACCAAGCACACGTCACCCATTCCCACTCTATCACCGATCACCCAATATCTTCAACTTTCTCCTAATACTCTTCAACTTCCCATCTCTCAAGAACTTCTGATTCGGCGGCTCAACCACCTCCACTGGCCTGCTATCCAGCTCGACCGACACAACAGGCGTTGACCCTGGTAGCTCAGCTAACTGTAATTCTGACCATGTCCCCCCTGATCGTAACTCGTATCCTGAAGGCGGTACACCACTCGACACTGGAGTCAAGGGCAACTCTGCTGGTCGTGAGGGTATGTCGCCAACGAGTTCGACCGGTGACGATGATGATATAGCACTTAGTGTTGCGAAGGATGGTCTTTCGGAGCTGCTGCCTGATGAAACGGAAAATCTCTCCTGCCCCCGCCGTCTTGTGAATCTTCGTGTCAAGTCTGGAGAGAGCATCTTGTCGATCTCGGCTTCGCTATATCCCCTCGCTTTGAGACTCTTTGGAACAGCGGGTTTGCCCCAGTCATCTTTGTGTTTTGTGTCCGCATGGCGATTTACCAATGTTTCCACAATTCGTCTTCGTTCTTTGCTCAATCTTCCCTTTCCTTTCAGTTCAGATCGTTCGCAGGTAATCATCAATGGGGTCTCATTCGACCCGGACACCATATTGACGTCTGCGGCTTCGGCCACCAACAAGCCGACCATACGCTCGTTGCCTTTTTCGCAAGCTTTGTGCAGAGCTGTTTCGCCATAACCATCTGTCGAATCTATACTGGCCAGCTGAAACCCTTGTTCATTTGGGCAGGAGTGGTGAACGGGCTTCTTGATCTCTTCCAGGAGTAGCCTCAGTGTCTCATCGTTATCACATCGATGTAATGGAGTACCGCCTTTAGAGTCCAAAACATGAACCGACCCGGAGATCCGTAGTAATGCCTGAAGCGCGAGATTGTTGGAGTGTTGTACTGCCACTAGCAAGGGCGTGTCACCGTTCACATCGGGTCTCGCATGGTAGACGATAGGTATCAGCTGATGGACGATCTCCATCCCAACGGTCGTATCGGCGGCGGCATCGTGAAGCGGAGTACTCTCAACAAAGCTCTCCTCTGGTATATATAGTCTTCCCTCCATCTCAGAAGCTTCGTACCCATGCTGGCGACACCACAGTATTGTGTCAGCGAGTGCATTTGGCTCCGACGCCGGATCGTAGCCCAGTTTGTCGAATATGACTTTCTTGAAGGCATCCAAGTTATTCCACTGCCCCATACACTCGTATTGTTCGCAGACAAGCATTGATATTCGTGGTATTCTGTCCTCATGCTCGTCGCGGTTCGATAAATATGCGTCCAGCGACATTCTCAAGAAGTCAACAGCCCCCTCTCGATCCCGCAGTTCAGTGCACAAGATACCTACCTTCTCCTGTTCGGTACAAAAGTCGATGACATTCCCGTGGACAGTGTGTTTGTGCAAATTAGACTTGAGGTTCTGTAGCCTCTCCCACGCAAGTGCTTCATACGAGTCCACAAACGGAGAACATGCTTTTATGATACGGACATAAGTGATCTCCATGTCAACCAGTTCGGTAATACTGATAGCATTCGGGTCATTCGCCTGCATCTCTCCGCCGTATTTGATTGCTTCGTCGTGTGCCTTTTTCGCCATGATTGGCAGTTTTGCATCGTACATTCGTTTCGCTCGTGATATCGCGGCCTCGAACCGATATTGCAGTTCTATTGGGCTTACACCTGATGGTCTTCTTGGTGTTTCGCCTGGCTCTGATGGGTTATCGTGAGGTGATGGGTCGGGGAACTCTCGTTGGGCTGCGATGTCGGCGACTTCGTAGAGAGCCTCTCTCCATTTGTGTAAATCGGTTGTTTCATCGGGGTCGAGCTGCTCAGGGTTGTCGTCACTGATGCCTTCGAGAAATTGATGGACTCTATTTCTGGCTGGGGAGCAATCGGTAGGCGGGTCTAGTCTAGGTGCCTTGTGTTAGATATAGGTAGGTACTTAGTAGGTGGGTATCTGGAGCAATGGAAGGGAAGGGGTCACTTACAATGATAGTGCGGAAGCAGATACCTGGAAAATCTGGACGTTGCGAGAAAGTCGCGTGAGCAGTTCCCTATCATCCTGCAACCTCAACTTCAGCTGCACCCAATATCTCCCTCCCTTCTTCGCTGGTATCGTCCCCTCCAATTGTTCGAGATCGTTCAGAAAGTCCCTGATGAACCTATCAATAGCTCTACAGAGGTTCTGTTCCGGCGCTGTCATATAATTCTGTCGCTGGCGTATTCTCTCCTCCATTTGGCTCAAAGCCTCCTTCAACACACTCCCGCAAACTCTCCAATACTCGACATTTCGAGGAGCATCTCTTATAGAGCTTACGACTGTGTCGATACGGTGCCACGCTGTCAGACTGGAAGCGATGAAGCTTTGAATGGCTGAGGCTAACTCTGCCATCTTGGAGAATTCGATATCATGGCGATGTTTTCTTGGACTCTAGGGGTACGGCCGTGAAAATAAGACTTGCGATGACGAATACGGGATGTACTGCATGACCCCCGCATCGACAATCAGCCTGCAATGATCCGTATCATTTTGTACTGTCAAGACTGTACAGTCCTGCAACGTACATACAACCAACACTCGCTGAACCTGTCACATGACGATCCTTCCCAATTGTAGTTTCAAGCATATCCTTGCATCAAAATCGCCCGAGACAGTCGCCACTTAAACGAGTGACAAACATGTCTGATAGGGCTGATATAGGCTTCCCCACGGGACATTCGCCAAAGGTGGAGGTTTGATCCGCTGATCGACACTCGAGTATCTGCTGTTGGACCTGGACATTGCGTAGATGGCCTCGTACTGTATGCGGGTGTTATAGGGTCTGCCTTGCTTGTCATACATGAAATTTGGGGGCCAAAGTTTGGAATTCAGCTTGGCAAGGGAGGTGAGAACCTTGGGACCAGGGTTGAAAGAGGAGGTCAATTTGGGGTCCAATGTTCTGTTTCGCCTTTCCTAATCATCTTGTTTCTCTGATCAGTTCATGGCTTGCAATCGATGTCTTGCATAGATGAACAACACGACTGTTCACCACTATGACGGAACACGATAATCGAGAACCGCAGAAACCGAGTCTCAAGAAGAGATTGGAAGCATGGATTGAGAGGCAGATCCACACCCGAGATGAGTTCGGGAACTCTCTTGGTATATACTGCTCTCTGCTCCTGGCATAACCATGCTGACTTCTCCAGCTGGCGTATCTGAGCCTGTTCTTCGAAAAGGTATCGACACTCTCTGCAGAGACCTCCCTTCTCTCGAACGCGAGGAGGTCGAGCGAGCGGCAGAGGTAGCTAAGAATGGAAACTACTACTACCGTCTGTCCAAAGGCTTGATTACCAACCTCTCACCCGTCGTTGAGCTCACCCACGATGAGAAAGAAAGCCTCGTAGCAGAGCGCGAGCGCCTCTTCAGTCAGCGCGG
Source organism: Fusarium pininemorale (assembly GCA_002165215.1). NCBI lineage: Eukaryota > Fungi > Ascomycota > Sordariomycetes > Hypocreales > Nectriaceae > Fusarium > Fusarium pininemorale. The sequence continues at coordinate 121,143 of NFZR01000026.1, read as the reverse complement.
AATGGCCACCATCATCTGCACAGTGTCACTGGCAGCTTTCCTCCAAGGCCATGTTCAATCATCCATCAACGCCATGAGTCTCTTTGTCGAAACCGTTGGTATCGACATACAGAGACAGGGCGACACACAGAGCAATGGAGCCGATTCGGCGGCCCAATGGCAACTTGGAGGTATGAACGCGATTCCCTTCCTCACGGCTGCTTTTCCAGGTGCACCACTTTCGCTACCGGTTAATTACTGCCTTGGAAGGCGAGGTGCCCTCGGGCTTTCGGCTCTACTCATCATTGCGAGCTCAATCGGGTCGGCTTTTGCGGTGACATGGCAGCAGATATTGGGGGCCAGGATTGTTGGAGGAGTAGGTAAGTATTAGACTATTAAGAGCGGCAAGCATTAGAATACTGATGTGAAGGACTAGCCATGGGAATCAAGGCAGTCAGTGCTCCTATTCTCGCTTCTGAGACGGCAGTTGGATATTGGCGAGGATCAACTATCCTCGCCTGGCAGCTCTGGTAAGTCTCTTGCAAGCACACTACTCCCATTGTTAACATTCTTCAGGGTCGCTTGTGGGATCATGATCGGTTTCGTCATCAACTTTGTCATTGCGGCCGCGACTAATACTCTAGATGGCCAACCTAACGCTGATCTCAATGAGCGTGGAGGTCGATACCACGCTTTACAGTGGATTGCTGCTGCGCCTGTGGTACCATCTGTTCTATTGTTTATTGCAGTCTGTTTCTGCTACGAGAGTCCCAGATTCTATATGCGGCCGGGTACGCCTAATTATAACCTCGATCGTGCTTTCAGAAACCTCCTTCAAGTTCGACCGACCAGGGTGAGATGAGCCGACTACGTGTGTCTCAAGCATAGCTAAAGGTTTTCTAGCTTCAAGCCACTCGCGATTTGTTTCTGATTTGGTGGTCTACTAAAGACGATGAGATCCACCGGGGCCATCTTGAGAAGAATCGACACGAAATTGCTCACCGTGCCGAATACCAGAACGGTGTTAACACCAAGAATAAGGGAAAGACAAACCGAACGCTTACTTCTGGTTTGACATACGCATCCCTCATCATACTTGTTACAAGACTCTCTGTTGATCAGTTCAAACCGTTATTCACCAGACGGCGGCTTCGAAATGCGCTCTGGAGTAGTTGTGTTGTTGCTCTGTCGCAGCAACTTTGCGGAAGTAAGGTATCGTCACTATGATCGATCCAGTCTAGCTAACTTTTGTATCTAGTCAATGTGTTTGCATTTTACTCAAGTAAGATATACGGGTGTCTCACTTGGGACTGGGACTTGCTGACCTCCTTCAGACGGCATGTTCAGCGACTACGGTGTCAAGACTAGCATGGGCTACAGCTTTGGCTTCGGTATGCCTCATAAATCGAACATTGAACAACAAGCGACTTACAAACTCTAGGCGGTGTCAACTTCTTCTTTGGTATACTTGCAATGAGGTACCGTTCAGCAGTCGAGGAGCCTCTGCAGTGCTAACAGAGACAGGTCCATTGATATCATCGGCCGAAGAAGCTGGCTCTTATCAACACTGCCGCTGATGAGCATGTTTCTCATGGCTGCTACGATATCTTACGCAGTGGCGCCTCAGGTTGATTCCGGAGACCAGCCGAAGCCGAAAGCAGATACAGGGGGATCCATCGCTGGAATCATCTTCATCTACCTTTTTGCCGCGGCGTACAGTCCTGGTCTTGGACCAATCCCATTCACTCTTGCATCGGAGAGTTTCCCACTGAAGAACAGAGAGGCGGTAAGTCCATATTGTGCTCACCGAGTTCACCGACAGAGATAGCTGACTCTTCCAGGGCGCATCTGTGGCAATCTCCATCAACCTCTTCTTCGCTGGCCTGTTAACAATTCTCCTGCCTCGAATCAACGCCGTATTCGAAATGGCCGGCACACTCGGTTTCTTCGCAGGTCTCAACATCGTGGCATTCGTGCTCATCCTTTTCTTTGTCGAAGAGACAAAGCAACTTACCCTTGAAGAATTGGACACAGTGTTCAACAATCCGAAGAGTAGATTCGCGCATTATCAGCTGACAAAGCGTCTTCCGTTCCTGTCCAAGAGGTATCTGCTCTGGAAAAGGGATGCCGAGAGACCACTAGCTTATGATGAGTGGGCAGTGGAGGATGGACAGCGAGGGTGATTGGGTGTTGTTAGGCGAGGTGGAAGGATTTGGCTGGGCATCACTATTTTTATGCAACCTTTGCATTCTTCAGTGATGGCTTAACCACGGTGAATATAACTCACTAAATGGGACTGACATTCAGTGCTCTATGTTGTATACATCGCGGTTGAGTAGGATACATGTTGATCCGATGTCTCTGTAATAATATTCGCACGTCGTATTTAATTAAAGTTTAGTTCCCCATGGACCCCGCGCTCGCTAATGCCCAGAAATATCTGAAACATTTGGCGCCTGCCCTGCACCTCCACTTTCCGTGCCGACCTGAGGTGCCAACGTCATGCTCTTCTCTTCTCCACTGCGCCTCGAACTCGAACCATCCAAAGCAGCCATCTTCTTCTGCTTCTTCACCTCCAACATCAACACTTGAAGAATCGCCAAAATGGCTGGTCCTCACGAATACTCGTACGGAAACCAACAGCACCAACAGTACCCTCCTCAGCAACCGTATCCTAATCAACAACAGTATCCTCCTCCGCAATACAATGCGCCGCCTCAGTATGGATACTACCAACCGCATCAAGCCCACCCAGCTCCTTACCGCCAAACTCCACGCCAGAACTTCGCTGTCGTGACTGCGCGGCAGCTGAATATCGCTATTCCTGTTGTCATCATCATCTTGAGTATCTGGTGGTCTCTTAGATCGCAGATCTGTCCGAGCGATGTACCCATCGGTCATGAATGTTCGTGGATGCTCTGGACAGCTTTGCCTGTTGTACGTATCGCCCCCATTCTACGTGAGTCATGATCGCTGATGCATCATAGGCCATTGCGTCTTTGCTTTGGGCGGTCGTGATGAATATCTCTGCTCGTCGTGCGAACCACTCCATGTCCCACGTCCCGGCAGTTGTCAACACTATCGTGCAGCTCATCCTTGCGCTCGGTGCAACGGCATGCTTCGCTATTCTCATGTATCACATGGAGAACTACCCTGTATGGAATCGAAGTTTGGAGGGCTCCATGATCGCTCTTCTAGTAATACTAGCGTACGTAAAGTCGTGTAACAATATGGCCAATGTTTGCTAATAAATGCAGAATTATTAACTGGGTTTTATTTGGGTGGTCGATTTACGAGATGAGGTTCTATCGTAAGGAGAGGCAGAGCGCAAACAGCCATATTCCCATTTGAGAAATCTCCTAATTCTTTACGGCTGTACCTCTACGATCCTTACGATATGAAGGATTAGCAGTACGCAATTATTATTACTTGCTCATACAGTTTCGCATCTTAGACTTAGCTTTCAGTGGTTTCTTCATACTAGTCAATAACCCCCTTCACTCCTAGCAATTCTACAGCAAATGGAACGAGAGTATAGTCAGCAGTTCTACAGCATGCGCAATTCTCCTCCCGATACCTTCTGAGTATATAGGTACTTTTGTGACAAAAACATGAAGGTACAAGATGTGCTATGGCTGTTAGAGACCCGCCAAGCCCTTTCCGTTCATCTTCCGTACTGTCTCATAATTATACATAGATGCCGCCTCAAATCGACACCACATCTTCCTCATTACCCTTCTGTAATAATACAACACCTTGTTTCATCGCATCTTTGTGGCCCCAATTGGCTACAGATTTCCCGCAAACCCGCCATTCGCTGCAAATCGCAGTTGGTAGTCTCGTAAATCTGCCCAATGTCGCAACTCCTCTTCCTCATCCTGCGATGTCATCTGTGATGGATCCTGTGCATGCGTATCGATACCACCTCCAGTGCCAGCGCCCGTCTTTTCAAGCTTGACCAAAATGTTGATCAACTGCGACAACGCCTCCTCTGATTTCACCGCAAAAGGTCCCTTACGCTCAGGAGCGTCGTTCAAAAGTGTCGATGCGACCTGTCGGATCTTGTTGATGAGTGATCCGCCATTCGGCTCCATGTTCCGTTGAGAAATCGACCCCAAAACTGTGAGGAGATTTTGCACAATCAGCTCCCGCTCTTCTGACATGAACTCGTATATCTCCTTCTCATCAGCATCCTGTGCGGCCTTTTCCTCCTCTGAGTGGCCCTCAATAGGGTTGTTTTCCTGTCGTTGTTCTCCCATGTGGACATCCCGTAGGTCAAAGTACATTTCGACGAAATACGAACGCGTAGCGAGTTGCGAGACAAATATGTTGGCTTTTTGAATCTCATACTGAAGATGTCTGCGTCGAGCGGGTTGGTTCTTGATCACGTTTCGAAGATCGTGGGCAGGCTGGCTGTTGGGCCATGCAGGAGGTACGTATTGCATACCAGAATCATCAAGACTGGCCATGGTATTTGCTTCAACACCATGGTCTCCAAGCTGCAACTCTGGTGGCAGGTTGTCGGTGATGCTTTTGGCCGCAATGAGACCATCTCGAAGTAAAGTGCGCTGGTCCGCCCACGGAAGCGTGCTCATACCATAAGCCAGCTCAAGACTGACAATGCCATTCATCGTAGTGTAAATGTCTATAGCGAAACGGAAGCCTGTCAACAGAGTAACACTACCATCCTGTTGGTGAATGACTTCATTGGCGAGAACACAAATGTCGTCAACATTTTCCGGGTATGCGGGGTATGGGAGACTGGGTGTTGATGGTGCAATCACCATGTCTGCAGAAGACGCACCAAGCTGAGAAAAAGATCTGAGAGATGTCAGTAGAGCCTCATACGAGAGGAAGCGATACTTACCGTACGCCGAGAAGAAGGCAGTAAAAGATACGCTTCCCGATCTGATCTTTGACATGGTTGAACGGAAGAGGATCCGGAGAACAGTTGTCGTTGCCAAACGTCGGCAAATCACCAGGGTGCTTGGGCCGGCTGAATCCCAGCTCGCGGAGGAGGGTCAGGGTCTCGGCCATAAATTGACCAGAAGCGTTCCACTGATGCGTGTATCCCGATGCCAATCCCAAGAAGTAGCTGGTCGCAGCATCGTCCAGAGTTTTTGGCTGTTTGAGTTGCCACTTGTTCCCACGCGTAATCAAGGCAATCTCACGGCATCTTTCAACCATGACGATAGCTCGAGGAAACAGGTGGGTGCTGTGTTGTGCCTTGAGATGTTCTCTCGCACTTCGTGGGAAGGATGCGACAAGAGCACAGATCATGCTCGCCAGCAAACCAAGAAACTCGGGCTTTGTACGGTCTTCACGGTTGGCGAATGACTGACGGAAGGTAGGCTCGTGTGGGAATGGCGCAAGCGGGTGGATATAGGTGAAGAAGTCATCGACCAGCAGTTCCAACACCGGCATAGGCGCAATGTACTCGGCATCGACATTATCGGTCGAGATGTTCATCAATGTCTTTGCCGCAGTCTGCGGTGACGGAGACAAAGATCCTATTACAGCAGCTGCCACCGCTGCAGTCGCCGCCGATGGCACATCGACCCGAGAGCGCTTGGCAGCTTTTGCGGCCTCGGCATGCTTGTTGGGTGGTCCCCGACGCTTCGTTTCGCGGTTGTAGGTGCAGTCTACACCCAGCTCTCGACAAGGTCGGCACGGTATGTTGCTATCGTCGCACTTGACCTTGCGCATACTGCACATGTCACAGGCCCGTCGCAGTCGAGTAAGCTTCGGGTTAATGGTCGGGTCGCGCATAACAGCTCCATTTCCAGGTATAAGCTGAGTAGGCAACTCGGTCGCATGAGGCATGCCGTCTGGAGGGTCCATAGGGGCATGTGGTTGTTGGTGGCCCACGACTTCGGCGGCAGCTACGGCGGCATGTTGGAGAGCTTGGGGATTGTTCATGTGTTGTGTGATAGCATGGGCCGCATCGCTGGCGGCCTGGAGCATCTCGAGCCCATTGCTCGCGTACGCGTGAGCCGTCGCATGGGAGTTTGGTGATGGTGGAGGTGGTGAGCCGGACATGGCGGCGAGCTGCCAGGCTGTGCCGGCCTGCAGCGGAGCACGGAGCTCGTTTGGCGGAGCTGGGGTACTCCGTAAGCGGGACCCTTGAGAATGGCGCCGGACTCGACTGGTTTGAATGGTTGCGGCCGTCGCGATGGCTGATTGTCGGAGGATTCCCGGGTGTTGGAGGGTGTTGAAGCGAGGTGAGGCCGATGAGCCGAAAGGAAGAATTTGGTGGGCGATTGGATCACGTGTTTCTGATTATGTCAGACTAACAGGTATCTGGCTACCCTAGACAGCTCTCCTGAACTGTGAATTATGTCTTCAAAACATTCTTCAAAGTAATTCTATCTCTGCGGCAAAATTCATCCTAGTCTCTTTGTGATGTTCAATAGCTTGGTTTTCTCTTATGTTAGTCCAAGATGCTTGGTACGGCATGGTTGTCATACTTTCGCTGTAGTTTTATGATGTTTGCAACTCAACCCCAACCTGTTCATGTCGCCGAATCGCCAGTCATCAGAGAAATCCTAATTCCTCACGTAGTGCAATTATCGATATCCTTACCCAACAGCCAGGGGCTCGTAAATGGCTCATCGTGGGGTATAAATGTTCATCTTATGACGAAATCATGTCGGGAAATTCGGGAATCTGGCATCATGTCCCTGCTTGCGGCTGAACCGCACGGGTGAGTCGAGATTTCAGCATGGGCCTTTTCGAAATGAATCTGCTTGTCAATTGATCATGTAGCACAATGAGATTTCCATATGTGGCGCTGGCAAGTCGAGTCCCCGCAAGCCAGAGTAGAAGGCAAGAGAAGGGTATTCACGAATTGAAGATACATGAACGGGGATTGTGCTGTGCTACTTGTATCATATTCGACAACCTTCTAGATTCTGAAGCAATGCCATTGTGTAGATCTCGAACGACTTTCTGAAATGGGATTGTCTGATCTAGCGCTCATCCTTCATTGTTATGTAGCTGGCGCTATCCGCCGCCTTCAACGGTTACTCGAAGCTTGGAGCTCACACCAATCACATTAAGCTGATTTCCCTTTATGAATCAGACTAACATTCATTGATTATCCCCGCAAGTCGCCGTCGATACCCACCCAAGCTGTCAAGCATCAACTTCAGGTCCCTCCCTATATCAACCTCACAAACTATACTGCCAATACCATGTTATATCTCAGGATACCAGGTTTCGGTATTGTATTTATATAATATAAACAAGATATAAATCTCTTGATGCACTGAATCCATCTCATCTCTCGGGTGCGTCCGGCTGGCACCGATAATCACAGACCCTTGAACAGACCCACTCATCGGCCCATCATCACCATCGTCTGATAATATCGACCTGGCGTGATGCGCTCAGCTTAACAAACAACCAACGGAGCAAGGCGAGACTCGGGGGAAGAGCCTTCATGTCATGAGCACGCGTATAATCGCTGGAGAGAAAAAAAAAGTTGTCATGGACACGGGACTGAGGGGTAAATTACCAAGGATAGACAATCCAATAAATACCGACGTCTGGCTGTTGTTCGAGGCGTGCGATTCTGTATAATCGATCTCTTACTTGCGAAGACTAAATCCTTCAAATTAACGCGTCACACGAGCTTTTGCATCAGCTGAGCATTTTGCTTTCAAATACCGACTCTTCAATCAGCCTTTTCCACTTGCGCCTACGATCTGCGACACCTTCATCCAGCGGCTTATACCCTCACTTGTACAAGAGTCGATATTCTGGGCTTCATTTAACGATTCAGCAAAAAATCTACCCATTTCGAATACAACAACCAAAGTAAATACGCAACCAAGATGAATTCACGACCTATGAAGCACATTGATCGCGAGGATCTCTACACGAACCTCGAAGCCCGTGTTCAGTATCTTCACTCATTCCTCGACTTCTCAAGCCGTACGTTCCACCCAGCGCAAACATCCCATAACTCGACATCAGCCTCACAATTGAGAGCAGATTTTATCCCTAATTAAGAATAAACTAACAGTCTGAGTTTATAGGTGACATCGAAGCTCTCATCACGGGCGCAAAATACGTCAAGGCTCTCATCCCCGCCGTCGTCAACATCGTCTACAAGAAACTCCTCCAATACGATATCACAGCTCGTGCTTTCACTACCAGAAGTACCTCCTTCGAAGGCCCTCTCGATGAGATTCCCGACGAGAACAGCCCTCAAATTCTGCACAGAAAGATGTTTCTGCGCGCTTACCTTATGAAGCTTTGCTCAGATCCCAGCAAGATGGAGTTTTGGGAGTATCTGGACAAGGTTGGGTGCGTTGTCCCCTTTCAACAGAATCCGTAGGCAAAGACTGACTTGTCTAGAATGATGCACGTTGGCCTTGGTCGCAAGCACCCTCTTCACATCGAATACGTCCATCTCGGTGTCTGTCTCGGTTTCATCCAGGACATCATGACCGAAGCTATCCTTTCGCATCCCCGCCTACACATCCAGCGCAAGACAGCTCTTGTCAAGGCTCTCAACAAGGTCATCTGGATCCAGAACGACCTCATGGCCAAATGGCATGTCAAGGATGGTTCCGAGTTCGAGACAGGCGACTCTGATATCGAGATTGAGCGTGAGGGCTACTTGCATGGAAAGCGCATCCTTGGCGAGGGAAGTGGTTCAGGTACTGAGGACGATGCCTCAGAACATCACCAGAACCCCCCGTCAAGGATTCCGCATCCTAGTGGTATGCCCGCCGGTGGTGTGTGTCCCTTCTCGGGGATGGGTGCTCCAGCTGAGGACGAGGAGAAGTAAGTGGCTAGATCTCAGATTCTCGAGATTGGTCTTAAGTTAAGATTATGATGGACTTTCAACAATACATATCTGGCGTTTGTGATAATTACCTATTTTGGGGGTGGGATTGGGACATTCGGGGTTCAAGGAAATCTTTTGGTGTATTTCTTTAGGATAGAGTATTAGCATGAGACTCATGGAATGAGGAATACCACGCCTCTTCTCTTTTCTTTTCATCCTCAACATTTTGACCTCGAAAACGGCTTTCTCTTGGGTCGCAAATTTTGCATGCGAAGCTTGCCTACTCGCAACTTCACATTTGCACGCGGCATTTTTCGAGCCGACAAGATTGTGGTTGACGAAGCTACTTATCAAGGAATACTCGTTCACATGGAAGCCAACAAACGGAGTTTTCATCACTTGCGTCATGGCGCTGGAGGTTTTGGTCCTCCTTGGAGGGGCAGCGGGCCCTCGATTGCTAGATCACGATCGTTGAGTCTGGACCACTCGTCACATCAAGGTTCCTGGGCGATTCCCAACTAGAGGCTCCATCTGATATTAATATAAGACAAATGATTGGATCGTGATGGGCTTCTGTAGCGGGAATGACGGGCAGTTGAAGAGGATTTTGTCATTGGCGGATCCTTGAAATGTGCCCCTCGGTGGGGTTCTTTGAGCTTGTAGCTCAAGCTTGAGATGATATGATGGACTTGACGACGAGAAGGAAAGGAGAAGAATGCTTGTAGAAAAAGGATTTCGAGAAGAAAACGCTCAATATCGCGGTTGCTTCTGTGTGTGTCAACATCAGGAAGTTCTTGTCACTTGTCACGGCGTTACCGGGCCGGGATGTTGAATCGTTGTTTCATTCTTGAGTCTAGACAGTCTCGAACCTCTTGGAAACATAAGTCAACCTCCAATGGTAGCTCGTCGATAAACCACACTGAGGCGAGACAGAGTGAAATGCGCATATTGAACGGGCGAAGCAGAGCAAAGAATGCAGCCAAACAAGACATAACTACCATGTTCAGAGGTTCAGGTGGTGCACGGATAATACTGTTGTAACAGAGTCCACGAGGTTTTATCGTGAACCAACCAACAAGAATAGGTAGAAGCAGCCTGTTGTTCCAATTAGGCAGCGGAAGAAACGGAAGAAGCAATTTTTAAAGTAAACGGAGAGATAATGAGGAAATCAACACTTAAAATCACTCAAATATGCATACTTGACGCAGCCACCATCGAAGATAATCTGCGCGCAGGGAAACAACCAATTATGAGCAACTATACCTCTCAACCTCTCAGTGATCGGATATTCTCGCACAACAGTTAAAAGCTCGGCAGAAACGCCCGGATGAAGCACATTGACTGCCGGGAACGTGCGGCCACGTCTGATGGTGGATGGCTCAGAATATGAGGAGAGTCCGATGATGAGGCATGATGAGATTGATGGCCCGGCCCGCCCATGGCGTCTGGGTGTGTGTTCTTTTTAGCACCAGGTGCAAAGTCGATGGCGGGGTCGTTTCGCACAGGCTCCGGGGGATAAGCCCCGGATGCGGCTCGATGTGAACGGACCTGGACCCGAAAGATGGCCGGTCTACGCCTAATATTGAAGGAAATGCGCACCGTCTATTTCTTATTAACCACGATTTAGTAAATGCTGCGTCATATTTTGTCAATTAGAAACTTGGACTATGTTTGCGCAACTTCACATGTTTACTGCATATGACAAAGGCTTAGAAGGCTCGCAGAGTATCATGAGTCTCTACGCGGTGCGCTGGCATCTCGGGGTCAAAGGGGGTCTCACCGTCTTTTGTTTGGTTCGGCCTGGTCTGGGGGCACAATTGCTGGCGCCTGTGCCGTATTGCTTGTTTATCGTTGGTGCATTAACCAGTGGAGACTCAATAGCATCTTATCGACCGTGAAGTGGATTTTGTCGATGATGATTAGAATTGGCGATCCTCAAAGATGAGTCTCAAGATACTGTATTGAGCGTGGGAATTGAACAGGAAGGGCTTACACCCAGAACAAAAGATCTACCTTTGACCTCAAGCCATGAGGGCATCGTGAGATCATTCAATGCTATCGCAGCCACTTGATTGACCCTACGAAGTAACCTTCGTTACTAGTCAGGGTGGGCTTAAATGCACAGAGGATGGGAAAGCTGAATAAAGATAGATAACTAGACATCAGCAACTTAAAATGCTGAGTCAGTGCTGCCAATGCTTTCTCAGCTTCGTGAATGGTTGAAATAAGAAATACATGGTGTTTGTCGGCCGAATTGCTTTCGTTACCCCTCCCCCGCGATTATCCCCAACTCATGGCACGCACGGTCACATGGAAACAAACGCCATGCGAGGCCCCAGATATCTAATTTCTATCACCTTCTATATGATCCGATATAAAAGGTGGTCTACAGAAGCTATACTTACTAAGCGAGAGTTTCAATTCACAAGAAAGAAACTTGCATGGTGAGAGTTATCTCACAACATTATGGTGTTGCCAAAGGATCGACGTTGAAGATAATGCGACGCTGGTCGTCTGTTCTACTTACTATACCTACAGCATGTGTGTTGATAGACAAAGCTAGGTTACCTGTTTCAGCCATTGAATGTTCACCTGTACCTGATCGGCAGCCATCTTCTGGGTTCACTCGAGTTGGCGACCCAAGTCAAGACATCTTGGCAGCTGTCGGGCCTTTAAGAATTTTGCTCCGGCGCGTGAGCCAGAAGGTGTGCTGAGGGCTCATGATACTGCGACAAAATGGAGAGATCATGGTTTCTGGGGTAGATGGACCTGGAGAAGTCACTTGAAGTGGAATTGTGAATAGTCTGACGGCCAAACTGTCGAGAGACATGTTCAATTGCTTTTGACGCACCAACTTTAGTACCTTACTATCTTAGTTTCTACGGTACTCAGGCTCAGACAGTCACCATGTGCCATTTTTACATTCATTAGTGGTATGCCCGCAAAAAGCAAGGCACTTCACCTTTACAGCAGAGAAATGCCCCACCACCTCAATCATCAGTCACTGACTACAGCAGTTCCCGCCTGGATGGATGGGATGGGATGGGCATAGCAACACACGACGATGAGTCGCCGAAACCGCCCGGCCCGACTTTAAGACTAGACCAGACCGTGCCTTGACTTGCCTTGACTTATTATGTATGTCCCATCTTCTTGGGGACAGAACAGACACAGCTAACGTCACCGTTGCTTGTATCCCAGGTTACTCTTACCTTATCCAGCCTGTAGAATCGCTCCTTTCCCCTTCGCTTCTCCCTCTCTTAGTCCCGCTCAACCTTAACCATCCATCCCTCCTTCGCCATAACTTGACAACCTTTCTCTTCTTTCATCTCCCAAACCCAATAACTCTTTGCTTTGCTTCGCTTCGTGCAGCTTGTATAGCCCAGCTGTATCATTCTTCTATTCTATCTCATCACTTTTCTGCCTCGCCTTAATCACGGAATACGCGCGCGCATTACTCCATAGTCTAACCTCCTCGCGAGAGAGAGACGGCGATCACCTTGCTCCGACGAGACTTCCCCAAAGGAGACGCCAGCTGACACCTCCTCGTCCACGACTCTCCTCACATTAATTCTCTCTCCCTCTTCCGAGCCTGATTCTCAGATCACATCTTGACTAGGAAAATGGCAACCACCAGCGAAAACACTGGCGCGCCCAACTTGCGCCGCCGCGAGTCCTTGTCCGAGATTCGAGCTGCCAACCCTGATTTGGCTCTGAGCGGTAACATTATCTCGGCTACCTTCAACACACCGCATTCTTTCGTCTATCGAAAAGGCGGTGATTGGGTATGTAACTAACTCATTGTTCACCTCGCTTCGCTTCGCTTCCTCAACATTTCATCTCGTATCACTATCAGTTACTGGGGTCACTCTCTAGCTCGCATTCCCCCCTCTTCTCCAACCAAAGCTGCAGAGGAGCTCCCTCCCTGCCAGCTTCAGCTCCCCTCCCCCTCGTCACATGAAAGTTGAGCCTCAACTAAGCTTTTGCTCTCTTTACAGGACTTGAAATCTCGTCGCGGTCAATCTGCTCTCTTTGATTCCTTCGCATACCTCTCCTCCGACGCTACCCCATGGAATCATACCGTTGTCGCGTGGACCGGCGAAATCGACGCTCCAACTGATGACGTCGTTTCTTCGCCCGGCACGCCCGCCCCAAACACTTTTGGTGCGACATCGCTCAATGCCCTCTCCGCACCCGTTCCCATTGACGGCAACGCGCGCCTACCGACTCCTCCTCCAGTTGATGGTCTCTGGGTCCCACGCGAGGATCAAGACCGCCTCGAGTACCGTTTGTCACACAACAAGACCATCCGCACCTACCCTGTTTGGCTCTCCGATGAATCCGAGGCCACTTCTGAGGGCATCCTTCTCAAGGACCAGGCCCGCTGGCGACGCTATGCTGAGCACGATCTCTACACTCTCCTCCACTACAAGCAACATGAGCCGACCGACGGCCGACGCGAGCGTGTTCAATGGGCCGATTACTATAGAATGAACCAGAAATTCGCCAACAAGATCATCGAGATCTACAAACCTGGCGACATCGTCATCATTCATGACTACTTCCTCATGTTGCTTCCCAGCATGCTGCGACAGAGAGTACCTAACATGTACATCTCGTTCTTCCTGCATTCTCCCTTCCCCAGCAGCGAGTTCCTCCGCTGTCTGCCTCGACGAAAGGAGGTTCTGGAGGGTGTTTTGGGTTCAAACCTCATTGGCTTCCAGTCATACAGTTATTCTCGCCATTTTCTGAGCTGCTGCACGCGAATCCTTGGATTCCCCTCTGATACTCTCGGAATCGATGCTTATGGAACTCGCGTCCAAGTCGGCGTCTTCCCAATTGGCATCGACGCTGCCAAGGTTGAAAGCCACGCATGGACCGATGCTGTGACCGCCAAGTATAATGCACTGCGCGAGCTTTATCGCGGAAAGAAGATCATTGTCGGACGTGACCGTCTGGATAGTGTCAGAGGTGTTGCCCAGAAGCTGCAGGCTTTTGAGCGCTTCCTTGAGATGTACCCTGAGTGGCGTGAGAAGGTTGTTCTCATCCAGGTCACCTCGCCCACTAGCGTCGAGGCAGAGAAGGAGGATCTTGAGGACGACACAAAGGTTGCGACCCGTGTCAATGAGCTTGTTATGCGCATCAACGGCATGTACGGAAGTCTGGGCTTTTCTCCCGTCCAGCACTACCCGCAGTACCTCAGCCAGAACGAGTACTTTGCTCTTCTGCGTGCCGGTGACATTGGTCTCATCACCTCTGTGCGTGACGGCATGAATACCACAAGTCTGGAGTATATCATCTGCCAAAAGGAGGGCAATGCCCCTCTCATTCTCTCAGAGTTCAGTGGTACCGCTGGCAGTCTCAGGAGTGCCATCCACATCAATCCCTGGGATCTCAGTGGCGTTGCTGAGAAGATCAATGCCGCTCTGACCATGTCCGAGGACAAGCGAAAAGACATGCAGACTCGTCTCTACAAACACGTTACTGAGCACAATGTGCAGTCCTGGATCACTAAATTCATCCGCAAGGTGTACAATGTTCTTGGCGACAGCAGTTCTGCCAACTCCACTCCTCTACTCGACCGAGCTCTTCTTCTTACTCAATACCGCTCAGCCAACAAACGTCTGTTCATGTTCGACTACGACGGTACCCTGACGCCCATCGTGCGCGAGCCTAGTGCTGCAGTGCCATCGGAGCGTCTTATTCACACCCTTGACCTGTTGGCTTCAGACCCCAAGAATGCTGTGTGGATCATTTCCGGACGAGACCAGGATTTCTTGAAACAACACCTTGGCAACAACAGACGTCTTGGATTCTCAGCCGAGCACGGCAGCTTCATGAAGCACCCCGGCTCGGATGAGTGGGAGAACCTCGCAGAGAAGTTCGATATGGGATGGCAGGCTGAGGTGATGGAGGTCTTCCAGAAATACACCGACCGGGTTCAAGGTTTGTACACTGACACATGTTTCCCTCAACGCACGCTGACGTAAAAAAGGTTCTTTTATCGAGAGAAAGCGATGTGCTTTGACCTGGCACTACAGATTGGCCGACCCCGAGCAAGGCATTCACATGTCACGAGAGTGCCACAAGGAGCTCGAATCGACAGTTGGCGCGAAGTGGGATGTCGAGGTGATGCCTGGTAAGGCCAATATCGAAGTCCGCCCCACGTTTATCAACAAGGGCGAGATCGCCAAGCGCCTTATTACCATGTACCACACACCTGGCGCCGAGTCTGAAGATAAATCTGGGCACCTCGAGTTTGCCCTATGCATGGGCGACGACTTCACGGATGAGGACATGTTCCGAAGCCTTAATGCCGCTTCGGGCCCTGTGCTGGATGCCAACCACGTCTTCACAGTCACCGTTGGAGCGAGCACAAAGGTCACATTGGCCAAGTCGCATCTCCTGGAACCAGAGGATGTGATCGAGTGCGTAGCTCTCCTCGCTGGTGTCCAGGATGTTGGAGAACGTCTCGGCGAGGTGAACCTGGGAGCGCTGAGCGCTGTTGAGGGACACATTCCCAATGATGAGCGGTAATGACAGAACAACTATTGTTTTTTCCAGGCGTTTTTGGACAAGACGAAGACAAGATAGACAGGCGGTGGGCGTATGGAATGGACAGTGATGAAAGACAAAGAAGGGTAGTATACAGAAAATGGGAAGATAGCGTGAGGACGTGCACGAAGGACACAGTTCTTAGCGTTCATGATGTTAGCTGTCGTACATGCCAATGATAATGAGTTGAAAGTAGACAGATTTGTGGATTGTAGTGGTGTATGTTTGACCGATGTTGAGTATGCTTGAGCTCCTGTATTGATGTTCATGAAGGCCCAAGTTCACGACTTGTATGTATACGCATTGTACCTCTGGCAATAGAACCTACATTTACGAGAACAGAATTCGGCCCAACAAAGATTTAGTATCATGGGATAAACTACTAAGTTCGCTGGTGTAACGTCAATCAGCTGTTTGTAACATGTCCACCTCGATACTTCAGGGAAGCGTTCAGAACGCTTCCAGAAGAATTGAAGCATCACATCTTTCTCTATCTGAGCACGAATGAAGTATTAAACCTTGATAAGGTGCCAACTTACGGCGACTTGGTTGTATTTACTCATGGATCATAATGTTCTCTGCCTAAAGGATATATAAGATCAAAATGGTAGAAGGTATTACCAAGATCACGTTAGATGATTCGTATTTGCCGAGTCTGAAGTATTTGGGTGTATCAAAGAGGCTTTCGGACTAGACTCTCGTTGCTGTAAAGCATATCGCAATATATATATGTCCAACAACAAACACCTACGCGCTGCCGCGCCTTGACCGTTGGTAACGCCAACCTGTCTATCTAGATATGCATACACGCGCGTAACTCGTCTACATAAGCTAATACAGTTCCGTTTCACTAGGAGCCAGTGTCGAAAGCAGGCCCCTCATAGTCAATCGGTCTTCACTCCCATCCGGACCAGCCTTCTCAACAATAACACTGTGATCCCTTACCCTAACACCCTTCAAGTCCCCAACACCCTCTCCAGCGCCGTTGGGCATATACTCCCTCGCATATGAAGGTAGGTTCACCTTCTTGTTCTTTGCCACTGATTCAATGGAGTATATTACCTCCTCTGCCACAGGGAATGCTTCTCGGAGCTCCATGAGGGCTCGACACGCTTTTATGAATGTTTCGAGTTGGACAGGGCACTCCTCAACAGCGAACAGGACTTTGAAAGCGCAGACGGAACATGCTTGGATAAGCCAGTGCTCGCTTTGGATCGTATATAGAGTGCGGAAGTGCCAGATCGTTGACATGGCGTTTGTTGCGTGGGCGTAGGAGGTTAGACGTGGAGTAAAGGGGCCGAAGACGGGTTTGGGAACGTGGTCGAAGGGTTGAAGAATGCTGATTACAACAAGATCCGCGCTTAGACTAGTTACGTATTTGTTACCAACAATGCTTTGCATCTTCCTGTAAAAGACTTACTGTAGTAGTAGAGCAGCGGGCAGAACTGCATTCTCAGCCCTTAGCTCTTCAGGCAAGGAGAACTTCCACTCCATGACTTTAGAGTACAACTCTACAGCCCGCCCAGTATTTCGGGACGGTGAACCCCCCTGTTCCAAGGGAACAAGGAATTCAAGAACCTGCTCCGTGATTTCGGTAAAGTTACATTCGGCCTCGAATATCTCACGCTTCATCGACCGCTGGGGTGCTACTGGAACAGGATATGAGATCCACCAATACTCTGGGTTCTCGGTTCTATTCACCGGCGAGTTTTCTTCTTGCCATGTCTTAGCTCTTGCAGGCTTCTTGATAACTAGACGACGACATAGACCGTGCATTGGTTTCCTGAGGGACGTATGTCAGTGAGTTTGGTCCGGCGCGAGTACATTACTTACCAGTCCCAGACATAGAAACCCCATTGTATCCAAGACAACGCATGTGCTTCAGCTCTCTGCCTCGATCCCGCAATAGCAGTATCCGTAGAACGATAAATATCATCAAGTCTGAGCGCCATGTACCGCGACTGCATCAGATTGTGGAACTCAAGCGCCGTTTCTCCGTCGCCTAGAGCGCCTTCATACACATACATCAGCGCCAGACCCTGTGCCACCGGTAATGAAGGTCTTGTATCTTCTTCTTTCAGACACTGGATGGCTTCTTGGGCGAATATCTGTCCTCGGGTGCTGAGTTCGTCTGGTATGCTGAAAGTAATCGGATTCGTGGTATATAGCTACATTCGTGGTTTTAGTCTGCAGAGACTTTGCAAGGAGGTGGTAACGCCTACATACGCAACTAACGGCCAAAATGGCATTAACGAGAAATGGTGAGCAGAATCGCAATGCTGAGGGTACGCCTGGTGTCGTAGGGTCGAGGTTCCTTAGGTCGTCTTCGAATATAGTTCGGTCGATAAAACGGTTACATGATGTGTCCCACGTCCAGAACAACAGCAGTAAATGGCTGAGAAACTTATCATCTTGTATGACGTTCGTCCATCGCGAAAAAGGGAGTATATGGTCTTGGAGATCAATGGATGCATAGTCGTCAGAGGCTCTGCGCTGAGGTTCTCGCCAGGCTTGCTCAAATAGACTGCCAGGATGGTCATTTCTGAGAAATATTAGACGAGCGTTTAGAGGTTTTATGGTGTACTCACAGAGCTGTAAGTCTGGCCTGTGTCTGCTGTTGGGGTTGGGAAAGGCTCATGCGTGTCGCTGAGAATGTTGGTGAGCTGGTGCTTCCGGAGGCTGTAGCGCTGTTTGAAGTATTGTCGCTATTGTTTCGTACAAGAGGATTTGCCTGTTTCCGAGACGTGGGAGCGGCTGAAGTTGCTCCCTGAAGGTCCTCAGTCACGCCTTTGACGTCCTTTCCGGCTCGAATTCGCCGCAGTATCTCGTCTGTCTCATGAGGGTCTCTGATCCTGAGCGAAGAGTAAAGACGCTCGTGGTCAGTCATTCTTTCTTTCAGTTCATCGTGCTTTCGTTTCATCGCTGCAGCCTCGGCTTCGTAGTGGTTGCTGGCGTAGTGACATTCTCGGCCAGCAGTGATGCAGCCAGAGCACCTTGGCCTTTGACCATTGCACTATTGAAGTCAGCAAGCTGCCTATCTTGACACAGAAGCTCCCACAACCTTGGCTTTGCGTTGTCTGCAAGCCTGGCATGCAGTCTTGACAGATATTCTCTTGGGTATGTTCAGCTTGGGTGGACGTCTGGATGAGTCTCCTTCTCGAGTTGGGCCTGGCAGAAGAGCTCGAAGTCGGCCTGCAGAAGGCGACGACGACGAAGGTGGGTTGTCATCCATGTTTATCAGCAGATTAGATTGGAAGCTGAAGGTGATGAAGCGTGAGTGAGTGAGTTGCGAATGAGGCGAGAGAGAGGTCGGCGCTCTCAGCGATCAGCGACAGGCATTTTGGAAGGACGAATCAGACAATCAACAAACTCATGGTTGGACTAATCAAGGGGCGAACTATGATAATGTTATGAAGAGGTTCTGGCTAGGTATTCAGAATTGCCCGATGTCCCTTCCATGCCCTGTAACTTCGACGACATTTTGTCTATATATGATGTCTATGCTACGTCACATCTGATCTGCCCTATTTGGCCCCGGAGTTTTCGACAAGCGAGTAAATGAGAGCTCTACTGAGATCCATTCAAGTCCGTCACCGACCTGGCAGTGATCGACCCTTTTGCTCATGTATGTAATACTGACGCCGGATATAAGCACCCTCTTACACATGCCCGCACTGGCGATTATCTATCTATCTATCTATCCGTATCTACCATACATATCACGGCGGGTATTCCGAAGCATGGTCGCATTAGAATCACCTTGAAGATCAAATTTTAACTCAGTTTGCATTATAGCCCAGCTCTACCTCTGAGCAATCTCGTCGCTGTATAAAACTATAGATATCATCATAAACCGTCAAGAAAACACACCAGGCATCCTCATCATCAATCTGTAAACAGAGCCGCGACTCCATTACCAAACCAACTGCCTCCCTGATAAAAGAAAAGGTCATAAGAATCCTGAGACACATGTCTAAACCAAGCATCCTGACAAACGCCAACAGAAACAAGAACTAAGGAACCGCTCAAATCACAGGGTATCAAATTCAAGCCCATCCTCCAACCCCACGACACATCGCAAGCGTCAGACTTGACCAACGCATCTCATAATACCACCTGAGTCTAGCCCCAAGAATTCCAACAGCGACAAACAACGTTCGACGAAGCCAACCCTGCCATTACCGCAAGATGTACCAAGAGGTCGGGAATATTCATATATGGCCAAATCATGTACTGATGTCGCTTCATGCAAACAAAGTCAGGGTATCACGCCGACGGATGGCGTCTTCCTTTACCGTTACAAATCATGCTCCAGTCTAGCGGAGAAGGAAGCCAAGACACCCTCAGTAAAAGTAATAATAAAAAATAGCTGTGATGAGCAAGAAAAACATCTGACAAGCTCAGCTTGTCTCGCAAACTTCCAGGGGCAAAACATTTCAGAGTGTTGGGACGAATGTCGGTAGGATGTTGTTGAATGCTGCCATTTGAACCAATAGCCAAGTGAATTCAGAGTAGAGATGTCGATGTACCAAAAGAGATAGAAAAAATTCCAAGGTCGTGTATCATGCAAAAGATCATGCCCGCAACGTGCGTCGTCTCCGCTGCCAGGTATAAAGGAAAAGACAAGCTGGTTCAATGGAATGGGTCATAAGTCGTCAAATCGTTGTCGTCTGAAAACGACGGGGTGAATGAGGCATAACTCAGCTCAATATGCTGCTGCAGTAGATCCTTCGCTCGTTGCAACAGCAACTAACGCCTCAAGGCGACCTAGAGAGCCGTTGCTACCAGGTCGTCCCTGCTGTTGCTGTTGCTGTTGGGTCTGTTGATGCGGATGTTGTTGCTGCTGGGGGTGCTGAGGGTGCTGCTGATTTTGCGGGGGTAGTTGTTGTGGTGATTGCTGATACTGAGGATGTAGTGGTGCTTCCTTGATAGGGAATCCACTGAAGCCAGTAAAGTTCGGATGCACCATCCTATCCACGTGAGCCATCCGTGGATCTTGCTGCTCCTGGGGAGGTCGGCCGTCTCTATGGACGGAAACGGGCCCATTATACCATCCACGACGCTTATTTTCTCTCGAAGTTGTAATGGATGGGGCCGAAACTGTGTGTTGATGGTGAGATCGTGGGGCAGAGGTCGGAGGAGGTTTGGGGCCCTGGTATACTGGAGGCCGCTCCTCGAAACGAACAGTGGGAGGATTGAGCCGCACGTGCTCGGCTTGAGCCTGAACAGCCTTGTTTGCTTCCGAAGCCCAACTACCCGCACTATCACGAGGCGGTGTACTATGGTTGATATCGAGGCGGTTGAGGCCTCTCTGAAGGCTCGCATCGTACAAGTTGAGGTTTCGTCTCTCGTCCTGCATCGGGGTTTCGGGGAGATGGGGTTGATAAGAGGCTCGAATCTGAGGCTCTTGGTCGACCATCATGGGCGAAGGCTGTCTCCTTGGTGGGGTGGCAGGTGGGAGAGGGTCAAACGACTCAATACCAGGGAGGCGGAAGGAAGACTGGGAAGTGGAAGGGTTCGCGATCGGTGGCGGCGGGTTCGGACGGACAGATGACTGGTTCACAACGGAGCTTAGCTGACTGGGGTTCCCATTGATATTGCGGCTGTCTGGATGCCACGTTCTTCGGCGCCAATCACTCTCTGACAGTGACTCCCCTCGCGACCATTGAGAAGTCGATGAAGGAGTTGGGGATGGAGGGATGCCGTTACTGTTTGGCGGGAGAGCACCCACATTCGAAGCATTAGCGAGGCCAGGCCCAAACATCATCGGCCTCCCCCCTTGTGCTCCAGGGGATTGAAATGGATTCCCTGGAACACTCAAACGGCGGCCTGGTGTTCGGCTTCCAGAGGTATACATGCTGTGCGATCGTGAGTGTGATGTTGCTGGGGAAGAAACCCCTGGTCCCCATCTAGGGCTGCTCTGCCCAGTTGAGAAGGTAGATGAAGTTGGTGTTCCGAAATCACTAGGAGAAGCAGGTCGGTAGTGAGGGTAAGACCCCTCCATAGCGCTCCGGTAAGACTCTAAAGACAATCGCGAGCGAGGGTCTGCCATCACCAATGGAGGTGGCCGCCGTCTGGCATCTTGAACGCTGTAAGCCGAACCGACAGAACTGACACTGGTGATACTCGAGGTAGACAACGATTTGGAATGTCCTCTTTGAGGACCGCCGGCACTACCACCTGTCGATGCTCTAGCTCGATTACCGGCTTGCCGAATTCGATCGGGCCGCATCTGCCGTTGAAACCGGGAACCAGTTGCAGCTAGCGAGTCCATAGGAATGTTCTCGTTGACATGGACCGTCTGTGCATGTTGCCTCAAGTTATCGAGTCTTGAAAAGCGGCGAGAGCAGTGACACTGGAATGGGCGTTCTCCTGTATGCTTTCTGTTGATACAAGTCAGCATTACGGCAAACCAAGTCGGGTCGAGGGACAAGGGAAGACCACAAACCTGATATGCCGGGCAAGATGCTCGCTCCGCGTAAAACTCAAATTACAAGGAGGGTAGTCTGTACAATAAAAGCGCTGCGACTTCTTCTTCTTGCCTGATCTGGGTCCGTCTGCCCCAACACTTTCGTCGTCAGATCCAGCGCCATCCTCGATGGTGCCAGTCTCTCCATCAGAGTCGTCCATATCTACGTCGCCCGAGTCTCCTGATTTGGTCGAGTGCCGTGAGTCGTGACGCCGAGGCATCTTTGGTTTCGGTGGTTGTTCAGGCATCTGTAGTCCTTGGGGGAAAGGACTAGATGGCAGTGGCTTCTGGCTAGCCAGGTTGAAAGTTGCCCTTGTTGGGGTCGCACCATCGTCGGCAGGTATTTGTGAGTGTGTATGAGGGGCTGTGTTAGGTCGAGGAGTTACGGCCGATGAACCCATGACGTCTTCGCGGGAGACCGTCATGGCCAGCGGGGAATTCACTGGACGAAAAGCAGCCGCCATGGCGACAAAAGTTCGAAGTTGATACGGGCAGCAGTATTATCGATATTGGTGACGATATTACCGTTGCGCGGATCCGCCTCTCGGGAAGAGGGCGAGAAAGATGCCCGGAGGGTGCAACGTTCTGGTCACACAGGTACGAGAATTCGGTCGGGTAATCGATATGCACCGCTATATGTGCTTTCGGGACTGCAATGTTTTCACTTGGATGCACCGACAATCTCACTGGGACAGAAAACAGCGAGACGGCCACAGGGCTTAGCAGAAATCGCGAGGCGGGTGATGACGGCCACAGGCAAACCTGTAGAAGACGAAAACCTTCCGACGATGGGGGGATAGGGAGATAAGAAGTAATAGTCCGAGGCGTCAGGATGCAACCAGACACGCACACACAAAAAGGAACATGTATGTACAAGTCGAGACAGAATGCGGATCCCAACGGGATAGAGGGATAGATGTAAGGGGTCGAGAAGAGAGACAATGAGGATGGAGAAACAGGGAGCGTGTGTGAGAGTTGTAAGAGAATGAGTAGAGGCGTTCTCAGGCTCCTACAGTACCCACGACCTGCTAACTAAGGCCCGCCTTAGAGCGTACGTAGAAATGCCGGCGGGGAGGGAGGCGTGCGTAGTGGTGATGCAAGCCAGCCAAGATCAGGGCCTAGATCCGCAGAGTGACACAGACCAGACTGGGTGAGTTTATAATTATTCTTTGAGCGACTGCGAAAGCGATGCAGTCAAACTCATTCGACGGAATAATTTGTCACTTCCAGGGCTATTCTTTGTGGTTGCAACTTGAATTCATCAAGGGATAACCGAGAAAGTCAA
This sequence comes from Fusarium pininemorale, assembly GCA_002165215.1. Lineage (NCBI taxonomy): Eukaryota > Fungi > Ascomycota > Sordariomycetes > Hypocreales > Nectriaceae > Fusarium > Fusarium pininemorale. Next base: position 98,058 of record NFZR01000026.1, on the reverse strand, counting down.
AATCGAAACTGTCTTGTATATATGTGTTGCTTGCATACAAAGACTGCAGTAACAACGTGAACCAAAACGTGCGTGACGCAGAAGAGGGAAAAAAAAGGTTGACAGTCGCAAACTGGTGAGTCGAGACAGGGGCACAGAGGGAAAAAGTGGCAGGGCCGCAGGGGCAAGCGTGGCGATGATGTATGTCTATGGTTGCTTTTCCGCCCCAAATCGATTGTCTGTGGAGTCCGGATCCGGGATGGATGCATGGAGGCAGGATGGAGTCGCCCAACTCTCTTGTTTCCCTTGCACTAAGACAGAGTCTTTGTTAGTTGCGTTGCCCGACCAATCAATCTAGAGGTCAGCCACCTCACGTCGTCGTGCTCACTGTTGTCATGCTCATTGACCTGGAACACCGTAGGCCCAAAGTCCGACAAGAACCTAATTCTCTAGGGTTCCCAGCTGGCTGCAAACCGAGCCTGGCACTGGACGGGCGCGGAGCTCTGGTCTCGGTTTAAACGGCGCCAACACAATTCTCCGCTTTGCCAGTTTGCGACCGACCATGGCCAGCTCGTCTCGTCTCGTGGGAACCCTGACAGTGGAGGGCAAGGCACCGCCGGCTTTGGTGGGGAGCGGGTTACAGTTGCAGGATGAGTCGATGGGTGCTGCTTGGGAGTATCCGTATTCCTGAGCGGTGACTGTTGGGTACGATAAACCTGTACTCGAGGTGGGTGGGTGGGATTGCAGCAAGTCAGAACGATTCGATTAACCGTAGTATCCAGACCCGCGGGTCCAATTCCAAGCAGAGGCATCAAGCAACATGCGGACTGATTGTCGTTTCACAACACTTTGCTGAATAATTCTATCTTGGGAGCACATTGAACAGCAACTCATGCCAGTCAGAGCCGCCAGGTACAGGTCACCTGCACTGTTGAGCAGGGGGCGGGCCAGGTACATAGCGCCAGCATGTACCTGATATGACCCATGCGAGGTATAACCCTGCAAGCGCTGCAGCTTGATCAACCAACGAGCTGCAAGCTAGTGGTAAAGCAAGCTGACAGTTGACCAGCCTGTCCAAGGATGATATGGTCGCTGAAAAGCACCTAGCCTCTAGGTGCGTTGTTTCTCGACCGCTTCAGATGCATCCCTAAGTAGTCATATCTTACAAAACTTCCCTGATATCAGGTGAAGCGAAACCTCAACGTGGCTTCAAGCATGCGTAAGCCTGTGGGCGAGCCAGTCCTGCTCATGCTCTCTGGATCAGGGTACAAAACCAACTTGCAGGATTCGAGATATCCTCAACCAAGAAGGAGCCAGCATGCATGCGAGGGGTTGGTTTCTCAGCCTTGGGTGGATCAAGGGCCCATGTCAATGAGGGTTGGAGACGGCGCTTTGATGATTTTCACCCACAGGGACCCCAAAACTACCGCTGTGCGATGGTAAAAATAAACCTCGCGCCAGTTGCATGTTGAACCAAAAACCTGTGCTTGCTTTGCTTGACTCGAAGCGAAGCCGTCCCTGGCCGACCAGCCGCAAGGGGCCGTGTCGGGGGCTTGGCGTTGAACGTGCTCCGTGCAAGTCCACAAATTTGTTGCAACGACAACACGATTCCGGCTTTCACCACTGTCCAGATGGAGTTTGCTCAAATCTTATTATCAGTTTGCCATAGACATGCTTGCAGCAGCATACCTAGAAAGCATGATTCTAATAAGCGATGTCGAGTACGGAGTAGACTGGGAGGCAATAATGGATTGTTCATTTTCACCCAGTCAGTGCAGATAACCCAGGTCATCTGGATGCAGCCGGCTTACCCATGCGAAGGCAATCTGATACAGACCCCTCGCCGCGTCCCTAACGTTAACACACAGTCACTTTTTCTCAGCTTTATGATAGGTGAGCAGGGGAATGAACAATGGTGCCTGGATCCTGTAGGTCTGTGGGCTTGAGATTCAGGTCGATGATGAACATCGTGCGGGGAGTCAAGCTATATCAAAGCACAATGCAACCCTTTCAAATAAAGCCCATCTCTCCCGATGATGAACATGTCTTTGCTGCGTCGTTATTCGCTTCCAACATCGCGGTCTGATAAATTCGAAGGTACCGTCGGTTTGATGGCTCCAGTATGAAAGAAAGGTCTACCACTAAACAGGTCCACAAGATCCATCCATCGCACTGGCGCCGTTGGGCGCAAGCAATGACGTGAAATGTCGCAAATCAGAATACGCATGGGTGTATCTCGGTAGCAGGTAACGGTCGTTGTGGAGTTTGAGCTGGCATTTGATAGTTCGCAGCATTAGGAAGAGGCTGGCCACTGATTCCGAAGATGCCGTACAAGTCAGGACAAACTCAATGCTGACCTCCCTCGTATGACGCAGTGAGGGTCAATTGCCAGCACACTGGTTCTCTCGATGCAGGCCGAACAGCAGGTGCCTCCAAAGTGTTTGCCTGCATGCATCTCACGGCGGTGTATGTTTGCGGATGGATCTAGCGTGCCTGGTGGATCGTGGTCAAGAACCAGGTACTTCATTCATCTCACAGCCAAGGAACGACCAGTCCAAGCTCTACTAGCCACATGAACCCTTCAAGAGGCTGGAGCACAGCAATGAAGTATCGTATCAATATCGATTCTGGCTCTAATCGACTGTGTAGAAGCCGATGCAACAGAATCTATCTGGCGATTTCAAGGTTCTCTCTCGCACCGCAATTCTTCGCATAAATGAGGCGCACCACGCAGAGCCAAGGCGTGCGGAGAGAGTAACATGGCTCATATTTGCGTTTCTGCAAGCTCTGGCTGGACGTTGCGCATGCAGCTTGAAAGGAATGCATTTACAATTCGAGGCTCACAAGCTGCCCACCTGATGCGCGAATGGAAGAATTCTAGTCGTCCACCGATGGACGGTGATTTGTGATCTTACAAGCATCTTCCCGTACTCTCCTTATAGCGGCAACACGCTGCTGTGCCATGGAACTTGTATGATCCATGAACCCCGTAATACCTACCATACGGTCAATGATCGACTTCGTTTCTCTCGTCTCGATCTACTGTGATCTTGAGGCGTGGAAACCGTCGGCGATGGGACGGCTGGTTGAAATTGACTTTTGGCGTCTACCTAGAGAAGGTTTCTAGAGTTCTTGGTGGTTGGTTGGCGTATCCCCTGAAGGGTCCTTGAGATGGATACTGTGTGTTTTCCAGCCATGAAGGCTCTCTTTTTCCGAGGCGGCCAGCTCCGTGATCGTTTGGTTCCTTCGTTTCGTTTCGCGCCTTTGCTGTGCTTCTGATCTGAGTTGTCAATTTTAGTTAAGACTTACAGGTTCTCTCCTTGGACGGAGCCGCTAAGAAGCAAATGTGCGGGCAGAACCTTTACACTCAAACGGAAGTACCTTGCAGGAGGTACATACATACAGCACTAATACAAGGTGCGAGGTATAACCTACAACCTGAAAGGACGTAAAAGAAATAATCAGGACCCTCTGTCTTCAGTGATCAAAAGACTTGACGTACGTCAAGTTCAGGTATAGGTATCTTCCAGATCTTTAGACCAGTGGTTGAACTTTGGCAATGTCGAGAAGTCTTCTTGCTCCCCAGGGCCACCTACCTTAGGTACCCTGCCTCTACTCCGTACATACTGCCTCGAATACTCGACCCCCTCCTTCCCGTCCCCTCGCCCCTCCACTACCTTACAGTACCTTGGAGCTGGAGCTAGAGCTAGGTAGAGACGGTAACTACCCCACCCCCTCTGTCTATCCCTCATGCACGTCCCCCTCCTTCCCGTCATCAGTGCGTCCTGTGACCCTCTACCTATCGATAAGAGATAGGGTAAGCAAGCAGGTGGGATGTCGCCGGTCAAAAAAAGATGAGCACTAACTGATGGTGGAAAATAAACGAAACATCTTCTACTAGCACTATCCACCACCAAACTCGATATCGTTATTATTTACAGAGCAGGCAGGTCACATTTGATTCGACTGCTTACGATCATTGCTGCAGCCCACTAAGGTACCTAGGTATTAGGTATGTATGTATGCATGTACTGTCCTGCATGATTCAGGGTTCCCTTGGATGCTATCGACACATCCCGATGATCTTAGAAACCCTTTCAGCCGCTGTCTGTCCGTCTTCATCCTTTAATTGGCTCAGATGCTACAGCACTACTGTATCCCTTGAACTTCTCCAATGCTCTCTTTGTTCGTTTGGCTTTTGAAAAATGAGGATGATAACCATGTCCAAAACGCCAAGCACTCGAAATCGGACATTTTAGCAAAGCTTCTGGGACCAGCGTCTGAAGAGATGCCCGTTCTCGAATTCCATTGGTAACTTGGTTATTGGTGGCAATCCAGTCGACTGGCGGTGACCATTAAACTTCCAGCCTCTTTTTCTTCGTTGCCCTCTTTCAGCCGCCAGATCTTGAATGGGAGTATTGCTTGTCTCGGTGTTTTCGGGTGCCTGGGCCAAGTCTAAAACTGGACGGGCAACCCGGCGGATGCACACCTCACTCGCCCTTGAGTTCTAATTATCTCATCGCTTAATACTGTACCGTTTTCTCGCATCGGTACCAAGGATCACGATAGAGATGCGAGAATTGACCTGCATATACACTAAAACCACGCAACCAGCCGCCTCTAAACCAGCCGCCGTTTGCGCCTCGTCGCCTTGACAGCTCCACTTGGCGTTGAGGATCAACATCGAGGGTCTTTCTTCAACTCAATGCCGCCTGGCTCATACATCATGACAAGCCATACTGAAGGTTTGGCACGTCTGTCCAGCCTCGAGCTTCTAGGTGGACTTACCTCCAGTGCTATTTCCAGGCACCAAGTACGAGACATTCTCTTCCCGAAATAGCATGGAACATGGGGATTCGCCAGAAGCTTGCTCCTCAGGAATGGATGAGCCACAGACCAGCTTACCGCCTTTTAGTCGTTTCCAACCGCTGGTTGCTGGGAAACAAGCGCCTCTTTCAATATTATCGAATACTATGCGCATGCCTGGGAAGCACAGTGATTCTCGATACCACTCTCATCAGTCAGTGTAGGAAATCATCTCACTTGATATGTACGGTACCTTAATCGTTCCTGGACTACTGTCTGAGCCTTCATCCTAGCCTCTGGCCTGGTCTCCAACCATGCCACCAAATGCAAGGCACGGCGCAGGTTGACGACAGACCTATCCACCAGAGTAACATGGTCTCAAAGGATGTCACACTTGCACCCTTGACCTAACCTCCATGTGCTGGCTTGCACACCAACTTGACGTTGACGACGACATTTGGTGACTCTTTTTGGGGGGACACGCAGTTGAGCCCCGCGTCCGCTTATTCCGACCACACCCATGTGACGACTCCCTCCAGAAGCAGGGGAATAGGTATCACTCACGGGTCGGGAGGTGGGCGACCGGTGAAGCAAGGGACTGCGACTTGACTGAACCTGCAACGAAATCCACTTGTTCGTCGATTTCGAGTATGTGTTGCCAGCCGAGATATCTCGAATTTGCCCTGGGCTCCATCCTCCCCAACCTCACCATTCAATGTTTTGCCGTGTCCTGGAATTCTGACAGTTTCTGATTGTCTCATCACCTTCCACATGGACCCTCAATTTCATATCGTCTTGAATTCTCTTTGTTTCCAAGCCACATGCTAGTGCCCATGCTAACACTATTGCCCGATAGAGGCCCACAGCATTTGTCAATTACCTGTCTTGTCCTGAACTTGTCTCATCTTGTCTTTAACCTCTCTCGTTCGGGCCTTTGATCCTTCACCGCTCTTTTATGCTCAAACCCAAAATTCGGAAGCCTTAACTGCTTCTGGTGGATCTTCCATCGACATGTCTCATCGCCTCAGCCTCACTCACTGATTGACCTTTAAAGTCGATTCTTAGATCAACCGGCCTGCGATCGGGAAGCTGAACTTGGATCTGAATGCAGCTAACTCTAGTGGGTTGGGCTTCCTCTTGACGGTCGGGTTCTGAACCCGACTTGTCCTCAACAGACATGGCCGCTACGCATCATGACTGCATGCACCTCAAGGGCCTTTCATGCAGGTATCCTCATTCGCGTGCGTGGTTGCATGTACGTATGTACGTCAAAGTCTCATGATTCGATTCACGATCTTCCTGTGCAACCCTTGAAGTTTAACTATCCCTATCGCATATTGTGCGGAGGTGTAGTAGTCCAAGTCTGACGGCCCATCATTCCTCGGTTCTGTGCCCGTGTCCAATATCTTTGTTTATCAGTTTCTCGGTTCTCTTCGGTGCCTTCAACCTGGTGTGCTCGTGCTGATTGCCCCTCCCATGCTCCATTCGGGGAGTTATGGTGAATCGTACTGTTACACAAGTATTGCTTTCCTACTGTGTCTCTTTGGGACACCTCTGCATATCTCGTGACTTTGTCCGTGTGTTGGAGCCCGAAGTGTTCGAATGATGAGCTCTGGACGCCGCCCTTCGTATGCTCTCACGACTCACATCTAGACCTAGCTTTGAGGCTCCGCGATCAACGCCAAGTAGTTTATCGCCTTCAGCTGGGGAACATCCCCGCATGTGATTATCCTGCATACTAAGCTACTGATACTCCAGATGTAGTAAGAGCTGACATCATGATGGTTCTAGTGTCGATCCCCAGGGTCCTTGCCAAATCATATTGTTGATGCTTCGACATGGTCTGCCCCACGGTTGACCAGGAGTAACCTTCAGCTACCGCGTGGGTTTTTTCTTTTCTTTTTAGATACAATGCGGTGATTATTATACACTGTTGTTACTGGTATTTAGCAATTGGATTATTTGTTACAAACCTTGAGCTGCTTTCAGATTCCAGGTGATGAGCGGCCATTGTCTGGTTGGTGCTGCTACAGGGTAATTTACTTTGATAGCCAATACATCTGTCTGTAAGACACATCACAGGCAGAAGCGCCGCTCTTCAGAGTGTCTAATTAATGTAATAAGCATAATGGTGAACTTGTCTCTTCATTGTCATAAAGCTGTCTATAGAGAGAGACAAGCTCAGTATGACAGCAAGGGTGTCGTATTCTCAAGCTCAGCTCATTTATACGCAAGGATTCAACTTTCTTACATGTTCGGGATTCAACCTCTTTAACCAGCATATCCTTCAGTTCAAGAGGACTCAGAACAGACATCTGAAATATATATCATTAAAACATATTGATTTTCGTACATAGTCATATCTAACAGTATTGGTGTATAATGCGAGTGGCTGGCAGAACATCCCGTGAAAAACACCTCAAATTCGTAGCCAAGTATCCATGTTATAGATTCGTTTGCCTCATCAGGCCCAACATGACTAAATGTAGGGCAAAGCAACAATCAAAAACTTCTCATATAAGTATCAATGCTCACAGCATCATGACACGCCGGCTCTTAAATATCTAACATACTCCTGATTTGCTGGGGAGGAGCATTAATGGAGTTGTTTGTCTCGGTGCTATTGCTGCGACCGGTAGATCCGGGACGCCCGGAGGATCGACCCCGGCCCTGTCCGTCCATATAAGGAGGGGGAGGGGGGCCGTCGAGCCCGAGTTGCGCTTCACGGCGAGCTCGGTCCTCGGCGAGGTTGTTAGGGAAGAGGATACCGGCGACGGCTTCCATATGGCGCTCATGACGGCGACGTTCGTTCTTACCAGTGTACGGCTGGACAAACGTTCGCGAAGCATTGGAGCTAATGGAAGCAGTGCCAGCCCGATCAGAGCGTGGGTTGTTGGAAGCGTCCAGAGGGCGATGGATGTGGCCCATCTCGATATCACCATCTCTGGCGGCAGCCAAAGCCTCCTCACGCAGGTCTCGTTCCGCATCTCCCTCAATACGTCGACCGGTGGCTCTACCACCTCCGATCTCATTAACATTGCGAGTAAGCTTGTCCTTGAAGCTGAGGAGATGGTCACCCCTGACACGGTGCCACCAGGCAGGCTTGTTGACGATGCCAAGTTCTCGGTTGATCATCTCACCACGCTCTCGTCTCTGGCGGATCAGACTCTTGTCCTCATTAGGGCTGAAGAAACCGTAGAGATACTGAATGTAAAGGATGAGCAGAGTGGGCAGGAAGCCCCAACAGTAGATCACAGGAATATTTCCATTGTACTTGACAATGGAGTAGTCAAACTCCCATGAAATGAAGGCCTGATACGCGATGGTAGCCGCTGACAGAGGGATGATAAGCCAGAAGCGGAAAGGGATGTATCGAAGAAAGCCAACAGCGCGGTTGACAATACCGCGGTGTCGGGGTTTATAATGCTTGATCGAGTGGTGGAGGGAAAAGACGATGGTGAGCCAGGCTACCACGAGACAGAAGGCGCCGACCTTGAACCGAGTATTAGTTGCTCCAGGGACCGCCTTGGCCAATGTCTGCTCCTCCGAGTGCTGTAGTTGGGTGAATTTCCAGCTACGGGGAACAACCATGAAAAAGTTCAGCCACAGCCAGAGGTAAAACCATAAGGGCAACCAAAACTCAACCTTGGAACGACGGTCATCATCGCGCAAGATAAACGGATTAGGATCGACGTATTGCCTTTCTTGCCAGGAGCCCCAATGACGAACAGCTTCCCAAGTCATAGCGACGGTGCCCATGCAGAGGAGGTACCAAAAGAAGACATTGACAGTGATGGGCAATTCCTGGAGATAGTACCGATCGATATCAATGCCGACGAAGAGACTGATAAGAGCCGCCGCCGCACTGAACAAGGCCCAGTACCACTGCCAGCGACGACCGATGGGATAGAAGCGCGAATCGCGCGGCACGTAGAGTTTTCCATGCTTAGCCAGGACAGTAAGGTTGAGAACAAGAGCAATTCCAAAAGCAACAGCGAACCCAATTCCGACAAAACCACGAGTCTTGATGTTCTCGATCGCGGAATAGCACTTAGTGGCATTGGTCCATGTACCGTTCGGGAAGACGTAAGCCGGAGTGTAGGGCGCAAACGTCAGGTAGCATTTGGAGTTATTGGAGATTGTGTTGTTGCTGTAGAATGTGTAGTTGAAGTATTTGAGGGTGGTGAGGTTGAAGTGGACGCCGCCGAGAATGGTGTCGCTGCTGTTACCCTTGTCACCCTCTGGCCATTCATTTACGGCACGAGCCGAGATATGGGCAAAGGCCTCGAGTAACCCATTCATGCTGGGCAATTGATGTCGGAGTTGAGGCGAGTGCGTGCTATTTCGGCTGCCAATGCGCTCTGAAGGATATCCCGGTCGTTTCGAGTATTGAGGAGAACACCGCAAGCGTAAGACCCGAACGAATCTTGAGCAGATGCTGTGTAGTTGTCGCGATGCAATTGCTTATTTGTATATGGGCAATTCACCCTTGAGGAATCGAGAGGGTTGCCAATCAGTAGAAAAGAGTTGATTCAACAACGGGACGCATCAGGACATGGCTCAAATCGACGAAGATCTCAACCAACAAGAGATACGACGACGTCGAGATGAAGGAAGAAAGAAATGAGAAGTAGGAGGGAAGTGGCCAAGAAAAACAAAATATTGTTGGTTCGATGCGGATTGGATGGCAATGGGATATGCCGGGCATGCCGTTGCAATGGAGAAACGACTCGCGATTGAGTGGATGGCAGTCATCTTTTTTCTGGGTACGTATTTCCGAGGGTGTGGAGGTGGAGACGCCGAGCGGTCCGTTTTGACATGAGGTGTCGAAATTCTCTCATACTGAGATGAGATATTGGGACACGGAATACGCGGGAAATGAAGATGATGGGCGAGAAGGATCAGCATTGTCAATAAGAAAATACCAAACTTTCTTGAGCGTCATTTGTATTCAAGCCCAGCTAAAGAGACGACAAAAATGGAGGCTACCTATTCAACTCATTAAAGCACCTGCATCATGCCATTACCCGGCATCAGAAATCAATCCACTTCTAGCACCCATGTAGTGATGACCTCACTGTAGCAGGCTCGGTGCTCAGGCGTTCATTGGTTGCTGTGCCAAGCACAGGGAATTCGTCCGCTAATACCGCCCACATACGGACGGTTAGTAGGCACGTTTAATCCCCGCGGCGATGAGATGGATCCATTCTGCTCCGCCAGAGCCGCCAAGCCAAGGAGCTTGCTTCAAGCCCAGTGCCTGAGATGCAGAATGGTCAGGTGGAAGGGTACGTACCTGCGGGAGAGCGATGCCCGAAAAGGCCAGCAAGCTTCCAGAACACCCACCCACCAAGAGAGCCAATTGAACACTTTAAGCTTGCGCCAACATCACCTGCTGTCAACGGTTATAACCTTGAGAGCCAACAGCGAGATCGTGTCCGTCTATATACACCATGGCAGAAGACATCATAGCCGACGAAGAACCGTCCTACATCGACTACGAGACCTTCCTCGACCCTGATTTCTCCCCCGCTTCCTTTGCGAATACGCTCGTTGTTTCGACCAATAACCCTAACGATACACCCCTCGACCTCTCTACCCCCCTATCTCGTGTCCTCTTCGATGCTCAAGAGATTGACTCACATATCGATGTCTTGACGACCCGTTCGGCCGTCCCATTGCTCAATTATACTCAGGAACAGACACAAGCATCCAAGAATATCGTTGGTGAATTGGATGGCCAGATCCGGAGCTTGAACGACAGCTACCGCCAGCTTGAGAAGGAGGTCATCGATAAACATGCTGAGGCAGACGAGGTTCGGCTCGTTGCTCTGCGGTTATGGGAGACCCTAAAGCTTGGTCGCTCGGTTGGACGATGTTTGCAGCTTGGTCGACAGCTCGAGGTTCAGCATTCGGAGCTCGACAGTGGAACCGGCAAGGAGGACCATCGGGCCCTGGTACGCTGTGCTTACACAATTCTGTCACTACGAGAAGTGCTTGATCGTAAAGCTCCCGGTGAAGAAGGCTTTGGACTCAACCGTGTGGACGCCGTCAAGAGTCTGCAGGATACAGTCGTTACTCCCATCGATCGATCAGTCCGCGAGCGGGCGGAGCGCACCATTCGCGAATTCTCTGTACAGTCAACCTCGACCTTTGCACAAGTCGAAGAGATCAAGGCACGGACAGCATCTGCTTTGACTACCCTCTACCTGCTATCACCAACCACTGGTTTCAAGCCCGACAAATGGGTCCCAAGGCTGCTGCTTCAGTCTTTGGAAACCTATATACGATCGGCGCTACAAGCAAGCATCACGGCATTATCTCGTTCTCTGGGCCAACTGCCAACGCTGGATAAGGCCTTGGCTGATGTTATGACCAAGTGTCAAAACGTGGTCTCCCTTGAGGCTGTTCTCGAGACTACAAGGTCACCAGCCCATCCTCTTCTGCCCACCTCCAGCCAGCCCACCCAATCGAGCTTACTCCAGTTTCTTCTCGCACATCTTGAGACAGGAAGTCTCGCCTCATTCTTCTGGAGGACCATGGCCAGCAGTCTCGCTACGCGTGTGCAGGATATCATGAATCGTGGGGGTGTCGTAGCTAGAACCCTACGAACGAATAAGAACACGGTTGGAGACGCAATTCGCCAGTCTGTTGTCAAGGGATCCCAGTTACATAGCGCATTGGCAGGATCAAAGGCCAGAACGAAGACGGAAGTCAACTGGGACCGAGAGGTCGCCGTGATGGTGGGAAGTGTAGTAAACAATCTTCGATAAGCTTGGCAGATCAGAAGCATTGGAGTGATCACAGCATCACGGAGTTTTTAGCCTGTTTGGATAATAGTACTGTTAATAAATGTGGATTGATCTATGTGATGCATCAGGACCAAGCATATCTGACTGGTGGTCGGGGCCCGTCGAACCTGTATCTGGTCCCTGTTCTAATAATAAAAGATCGCCAGGTCGCATTCAGCGCCTCATTGATCAGTCATCAAATCCATGCCAAGTGAGCTCCAATCAGGGCACATGCTCTCCCCGCATGGAGCAATCTCACGTAAAGAGGTCATATCAATCAAGGGAGGGACTTTGCTTGTTTCAGAATTGCACACGCCTCAAAAGATTGTGGACAAGACCTATCACTATCTACAGTACAGTATTATTACACTTTCTTGCATCCCATTCGCCCTAAAGCCAAAACAAATATGGCACCGAATCAAGGCCTCGTTCATCCAAAGGAATATGATATCAAGGATAGCAACGTGGAGCTGATTGGGTCTGATATTGACCATCAAGTCAAGTACAATTCAGCGCTTACGGAGCCAGCCTGGAATGATGGCAGAGTTGGCGTTGAGCCTGGGCTATTTATCTGGCGCATTGAGCAATTCGAGGTCGTTCCTTGGCCGAAGGAAAAGTACGGCCAGTTCTATGATGGCGATAGCTTTATCGTACTCTTCTCGGAACTGATTGGCAGTAATGATGGCACCGAGAAGCTCGTTCATGACATCTTCTTTTGGCTGGGAAAGCATACGTCACAGGATGAAGCAGGCACCGCAGCGTACAAGACTGTCGAATTGGATGAGTTCCTCAAAGGCTCGGCAACCCAGCACCGGGAGATTCAAGAGGCACCTTCAGACGACTTTCTAGCACTGTTCCCACGGATTTCGATCCGGTCTGGCGGAGTTGAGTCTGGTTTCAGACACGTTGAAGAAGAAGAGGAACCAAAGCAGACGCTCACCTTGCTGCGTGTGTTTAAGAACCCAGCTGCTGGCGCCAACGGGGTTGTTGTTCACGAAGTCGAGCCCACCTGGACAAGCCTTGACGACACTGATGTCTTTGTTTTGGATGTTGGCGACAAGATCTGGGTGTGGCAGGGCAAGGATTGCAGTCCAATGGAGAAGGCAAAGGCAGCCCAGATCGTCCATGACATGATTGTCGCAAAACATTCAGAGGTCGAAGTTATTGCACAGACCGAGTCCCGCTCGCGACGAATTGTCGATTTTCTCGGGGGCGATGACGAAACACCCCGCGATGGTTTCCACTGCAAGAAACCCTTTGCTCCTCGCATCACTGACAAGGCGTCCAAGAAGCTATTCAGACTCAGTGACGCATCAGGACAGCTCTCGTTTGGTCTTGTCAAGGAAGCCGAACGCATATTGCATAATGACCTAGAAAGCGACGATGTTTTCTTGCTTGATGATGGTGGAAGAGCCATTTGGGTCTGGCAGGGAAGCGGATCGAGCGCTGCTGAGAAGAAGAGCTGGTTCAAGGTTGCACAGGCATATGTGCGACATCTACAGGCAGAGAGTGGACACGAAGATGCGTACCTCACGCCCGTGGCTAAAGTTGTCGAAGGTGGCGAAAGTCGGGCCTTTACAAGGGCTCTTGCTGCATGAGGGTATCGCGAGGCTGGTGGAGTCCGACCTGAAGTTGGGTTATGAATATGTTGAAGATTAGTTCACGCCTCTCATAGAAACCCGCGGCATTCATCGTTGCGAAGGATCAACGGAGATCTAATCCAAAACTCTGTTTGCCATAGTTTGTGTCCAAACTTTGGTGTTTGAAGCCCAGTTCTGGCCTGAAAGCCGCCACCTCTTTTCACAAAAGGCGTTCTAGAAACATGGGTTATAACAAGACTCAGGGAAAGTTTAAGCCACCTTATGGAGCTTTTAAAGCAAATGAGCATGCTTCGTGCAAGGACTTTTGTTTTCTTGAGAAAAACGAACCTCTTGTTGGTGCTTTTGTCTATATACGCCGAGTACGATTAAGAGGTCGGTAAGTGGGTGGGTGTTCGCTAGCCCAACAACGCACTCCTACGAAGGATCGTCGCCTGAGGTGAGGTAAGAAGGTGCTGACTGCATGAAGGTCTTAACTCCGTCCGAATTGATGATCTGACGCGTGTTCAGAAGACCTTGCACTTATTTGAGCGGTTGATTGCTTTGAGCTTCGGCTTCGTTGTCGACGTTCCTGAAGTCTATCGACCTAATACCATTCATTGCCTTAAGAAGCTCATAGTCGAGTCCAGCAAGGCCATCAATGTCCATAGTTTACCTTGCATATAACTGGGCAGTACTTGTTTCCGACCCGTTGTCTCTTGGCGCACATACGGAAGAATCATCAATGCCAACTTGGCATAACCTTGTAGGCTTGTTGTACCAGCCATCTTGATCGTCCATGGAGCTTGAAACTACAGTACACCCATATTTCCCCTCTTTATAGCGTGAACTTTATTCTTTCACTGACTGGGGACAAACTTGGCTCTTGGATGAGAAATGCAACATAAGTTGCAATTGGACCGCCTTTGCCAAGGACTGATTGACTCCGATGCTCGCTGCCTGTACTGAACAAGAGAATATGCCCGTTGCTCAAAGATTATCAATCATTTGTGAGCTTACTTATTCGCTTGGCATGTTGCGGAGCCCATGTGTGTTATCTGTTAGCGTTGACTGGACCAACAGAATCATGCATGACCACACCACAAGACTCTTGGAAAGAATACGGTGTGATAGTGCATAATGCAAGAGTTGCCGCACATACAAGGCTACCTTACTTAGTTACAGTGAACAAAACGTCAAACAAGAGCCTAATAAAGTGCCTCGTGCAAGAATTATACAAGGGTCGATCGGGTAGATACCTACTAAGATAGTGCTAAATGAGTCGGCTTGTGGGGGATGCAACCCAATGCCAATGATTCAGCCAATACCAAGCCATGAGAATTACAACCAACCAAGCTTATCTTGGACCTGACGAATGCACGCCACTTACGGAGGCCCGCCCATTGCGTACGTACGACGCTGCGAGCGGGCTACAGGCACTATCGATTTCACTGGCTGCTCGTTCTTGGTGATCGTCATAGAATTCTTTGCGGGTGAACCCGAACCTCCCGCCGGTATCCTACAAGAGGTCCCGGTACCCCCGAAGACCAAATCCCATATGCTGGAACTGGAATCTGCATCAGTCTCAATAATAAACCTTAGTTACAGTTCGTTGGTTGTCGCTGCCGAGACTTGTCAGTGACAACATCGACTGTAAGTAAAGCTGCGTCACCCGCATCCACACAATTATACCAAAAAGCAATCGATCATAAAGCCGCCGCTGGGAATTAAAAGCCCTCATAACGGGTTTCTCTCTCTCTATCATCTACAAAAAATTGCAACAACCTGAAATGAAGTTCACGTCTCTTATTCTCTCCGCTGCTTTTGCGGCTGCAGCGCCTCTATCTCGAAGCACTGATCTTCGACTTATCACTTACAACATTCGCCTCGCACCAAACAAGCCCCAATGGGGTGAAGAACGATGGCCAGTTCGTCGTCCACGCTTAACAGCCCAAATCAACTACGAGACCTCTGGAAGACCGGAATCAATCGTGTGCATGCAAGAAGCATTGTATCCGCAAATCCAAGACATCCAACAAGATCTGGGAAGCGAGTGGGACTACTATGGTATCGGACGGAGGGGCGGCCAAAGTGATGAATTCTCCCCAATCTTCTACCGTCCTTCTGTTTGGAATATTGAGGACAAGAAAACATACTGGCTGAGCGACACGCCTGAGAAAGTTGGTTCCAGGGGATGGGACGCCGCATTCCCAAGGATTGTCACCGTCGTGCGCTTTCAACACGCCGCTACGGGCAATCGCATGGTTTACATGTGCACGCATTTCGACCATAAGGGGAAGAAGGCTCGTGCTAACTCGGCGAAACTCATTACTGATATTGCCGAGACCTGGTCCATACACGACGGCGAGACCATACCTGTCTTCATTGGCGGCGACCTCAACTCCTCCCCTAGCGGCGCGGCTTACAAGCATCTCGCCAAAACCATGAACGACGTCAAGAGCCTTGTCCCGCAGAGTAAGCGATATGGACATTCGTCATATACTTACACTGGATTTACTACAGTGCCTTGGGACGACATGTATCTCGATCACATTTTTGTGCACGACCCAACCGGCATCGAATTCAAGGCCTTTGCAGTAGTCAATTCGCGATATGAGGATGGGGTTTTCATCTCGGACCATAGGCCAGTTGTCGTGGACGTACGACTAAACCAGGTCAGTCGCAAGCAACGAAGGACCGGGGAGAAAAAGGACGAGTTCTAGCAGAGCATGGTTTCGTTTTGCACAACGGCGTTGAGGATAAGTTATGATATGATACCCGTGTGAGACTATTTAGATCTAAATGGAAATCACTCCACCAAACCAAATACTTCCTGCGCAATTGCCTACCAACTACTTGTACTGACGAGTTTCTCTCTCACACCAGTCGGCGAAAGCTTTTGAGAGGCCAGTGCCGCCCTCTTGCCCATTTTTTAAAGACACCTTGATGTCATCTGGGATGCATCCGATGCGACCCCAAGGGTAGATCAAGGCTCCGTTATTATCGGTGGTGATATCTGGTGACAGCAGTCCGAACAGCTCGCTATAAGCTCCATACTTGGGCGCCTTAAACATGAGGCCCTACATATCGTCAGCATGTTTGCTCAAGACGTAATATGTCCACTTACCATCATGAAAGACACAGGTCCGGGCATATGACGCTGAAGCTCTGTCCTCAAGAACCCTGGGTTGACAGCCTACCTCGTCAGCATCGTACTACACTTCCATGGTGCAAACTCACCACGGATATAATTCCTTGCGATCCCAATCTCTGAGATGTCTCATAGGCCAGTAGAAGATTACCGGCCTTGCTCATCATGTAGTTCTCCATCTGATCTTTGACCACTTTCGGCTCATTCTTGACCTCGTCCCAGACAAGGCCTCCCGTGGGCGTGCCCATCTGAAGGGTACTCGCAAGCCATACAACTCGAACAGTTCCCTCGTCTGCAACAACCGTGGTCTTCACCAGAAGCTCCTCGAGAAGTCGCGACAGTAGATATCCGCCCAAACAGTTCGTTCCCATCTGCAACTCATGCCCGTGTTCGGTCTTGCTACCCTCAGGAGGCATCATGACTCCAGCATTGAGCACTAAGCCATCGAGTCTTGGTTCTTTGGCGAGAAATCGCTGAGCTGCAGGCTTGATACTTGCGAGGTCGGAAAGGTCAACACATAGCGACTCAAGACGTCCTGTTGAATCAGGAAACGCTGACTGCACCTCTTTTATGGCCGACGTGATCTTGGAATAGTTGCGTGCAGCTATGTAGACGATCGCTGAGCGGGAATAGAGAATCTTGGCTAGTTCTAGACCAACACCAGATGTTGCGCCGGTGACGATGTATACCCTGGAGTTCAAGGAGGGGAGGGAAGATTCTGTGAAAGTAGGGGAGGGAGGAAAAAGTTGTGTTCGGACAGCCATTTTCTATGATAAGCCTGATGTCAAGGCTGTTAAAAAATGATAATGATGCTGAGTTCATGACTGAGGAGAGGGGCGGCGAGGACTTATATATCCTTTTTACCTATTGCTTCTGAATGCCATCTGTTATTCCCTTGTCTATACTCAGGGCTATCAACATCATCATTGAGGCTTAGGTCGATGTCAAAAGTCTGATGTTAGCTTGCCTCATAGAAAGTGCATGGTCATGTTGAGGATCAAGTCAAGGTAATGTGGGCCCGACACGGTGATGCTCAAATTCGGTCGGAGATGGCCCACGGGATCGGCTTTATGGTGTTTTGGAACCTCCGACAGGGCCGGATTCCCGATGACCCCACCAGCCGGCGTGCACAGCATTGGTCGTATTAGATACGCGAGATTATCATAATTATCATCATTTCTACAAACCTGGTCAAGGATTCTTCTGGTCTTACATGTTCAAAACCCCAAACCATCCTCCTCACGCCTGTGTTGAAGCTTGATTGCTTCCGATGCTCCAAATTTAATCCAGTCCTTCTGGTACAGTTTGATAGCTTTCTTCAGGCACAGGAACACGAGCGCTTCGAGTGTAAATATGCTTCGCATTCTCCCAACTCAATCCCTCAACGCAACCCCCTTTCACCGACACATATGTCTTACCTTGGCCGCCTGGCAAGACGCTACGATGTAGGACCCTCACGCCGCACGTCTTACAAAAGTAGCACTCCAGGGTATTTCCCTCGTCTGTAGGCCGTTTCCAGACTCCGAGCTTGGACAGGACATCTTCAGAGAGAGGCCACATCCCGTCAGCTGGGAAGATGGCCGATGTACCAAACGCAGAAGCAGATTGTTTCTGACATTCAGTACAATGGCAGCAGTATACACTGAGGGGTTGGGGTCGCGAGGCTGTGATTTGGACTGCGCCGCACTGGCATTCGATCTTGGGATTCATGATGCTATCGATGTATCAGCAAGAAACATCACCAAGAACCGAGGCGTCTCACTTTAGTTACTAGAATCACGTAAGTTGGGAGCTGATAATGGTAGAAAGGACATTTAGCACATCGTCAGAGAGATGAGCTTTCTCAGATAGTAGGTATCAGCCCAAGCTGTCACACTTATCAGCCTCCAAGGGGGTACATCTGTTACCCCGCTTGAGTCTCGAAGCTATCGTCAAAAGGGTTAGAAAAGCATCAACATCTTTCCTTTCTTACATCTCCCTCAGAAACCTCCAGCGGCGACTAAATCTCTTCAACTCCGGCAGCACCAGTACGCATCTAAGGCCACGGCTCCCGACCAATAAGAGCCATGTCCGATTAACTCAATCGGCAGAGCGTGAGACTCTTATGAGTACGCGATCTCAAGGTTGCGCTGTTCCTATAATTCGATTGCGAGCGTTTGCAAGGCTTTCTTTTTTGCAGGTTTCTGTAAAGTTGTGCCGGAAAGTGTTCTCATTGCTGGGATTTCCCAAGATTCTGAAACGTCGTTGAACCAGTCGAAGTTGAGTGAGGAGTCAGGACTGTGCGGCCCCACTCTTCAGCCAGATTTCCCGCTCTTTGACGTCACAGTGGCTGTTATTGTTGCCTGCAACACCACATGTAAACTGTAAGCCTCTCCTGGTGATGCCTTCAAAAACCTCCATCACCGCGTGTCAATCGTCAAAATGCCCTCCAACGGCTCGTATCAGAACTCAAACCATCCCCATGTAGGACCTTGGACAGGCCCAATCCATCGGCCGTGGCTGTACCTCAAGAGGGCCGGCGTTGCCGCGTCGTATCCTTTACGTGGCATCTGGTTCTTCATTCAAAACCGCGAGTTCTGGCCACTCCTGGTGGGAAGGATTCTGCCAATATCTCTAATCTCGTTCTTGGTGTACCTTTTACTCTTCACGTTTGCCTTCTTGCCCCAGTATGCTTTCTTAGCGATCTTCCATGGCTGGGGAGCGTGGGTCAATGCTGTGGTACTGGTACTAGGCGAAGGATTGGTCATCATCCAGGGTCTGTTCGAGGGTTTCTTCGTTGACGAATGTCGAGTGGATGTATTTGATGTAAGTAATTGGACTGAGGAACGGTTGTTGTTTGTAGTTCAGAGACTGACAATTGTAGGCGGCTCTCATTAAGCTTGGACATAAGGATCTTGTTGCGCCACAGCGAATCCTGTTCTTGGACTCACCGAACCCGGTCAGAATGCTTGGAAAGCCCACTACTGCTGCCATCTACACTCCATGGAGCATCATCCAGATTGTTGAGCTCATTGTCTTCCTGCCGCTCAACCTCGTTCCAGTTGTTGGCACGCCTGCTTTTATCATCATTACTGGAACTCGACTCGGCAAGCTCGCTCATTATCGCTGGTTTCAAATCAAGGGTTTCTCAAAGGCTGAACAGAAGACGGCATTGAGGGATCGCGCGTGGGAGTATGTTTGGTTCGGCACAGTCGCCATGATTCTTGAACTCATCCCCGTCTTGTCCCTCTTCTTTCTCCTGACCACTACAGCTGGTGCAGCTCAGTGGACGGCTCGCATCGAGGATGAGAGTAGGGGCCCTGTTGAGAATACTGATGCGAACGGTCAGGCATACCAAGATGATGCCCACGAGGACCCTCACCCCGATGCACCTCCCCCTTACACTGATTATTCCGATGATGTAGTATGAACTAGGGATAATGAAGTACTATAGTACGAATTGAGTCTTACCCGATTATCTGGGTATTTCAGAGAACTGTTATTGTGTTCGACAACTTGGCTTGATGCCATTGTACTCATATTTCTGGCGCATGAACCCCTTTCATTATTCTGACCACACCTAGCACATTCCCTTCACCGGAAGCAGCATCTCCAAAATGGAAGGCCGGCTGGGATCCAGAATGACTGAGGCATCAAACCTTGCATCACTGCCTGCTGAGTGCTTGCCTCGCGAGAAATCGTCCCATCTTGCGTGGCTCCCAGGTGCAGGACACTGTCACCAGCTGGGGAATAGGAAGGAGCACTGGCTGCCGATTTTCAACTCGCTCAAAAGCCCATGTGATGATGACTTTGACTGGATTCCATGTGTTTGAAGTTCAAGGTACCAGTACAGTATCACATCAAATTCTTGGAACTTGGAGAGAAGGACATATTGCAATGGCAATAGAAACTAATTTGACATTAAATTGAAATACCGCTTGAAAGTACAAAGCCAGACCTCGTTCTCACATTAATTGATGCGCCAACCTCTTTGGTTGATCTGGTCCAATACCTAGTACCTACCTACCTAGTACCTAGGGGCGACAACTGCCTCACGCAGTGCCCGCGCTCCTTCCTCCTCTTGTCGTGACTTCCTCACCCTCTGGCTCGCGCAACTCCCCAACGCGTCATCCCCAACATTCTGCCGCTCCAGGAGGAAGGAACTCCTGCCCTCGTCCCCCTCTGCCCTGCACCCATCGTATATATCCTTCTCCTCTCGATCTTGTTCCCCAAACTTCTTCTTCTCTTCTTCATCCCACCTCATCTTCTTTTCTCTTCATCCTCAATCCTCCTCAACTCGAGAAGAGGCATCTTCTCAGTCCTCTCGTTTCTGTTGCATTCATCTTCAAGCTCTCTCTTCTCAGCTTTTCTGGCAAAGCATTTTACACTTGCCCACCAACAGCAATCATCACACATCTTCTCTTCTCCTTGTACACGCCCCTCAACCGCTCGGCTTTCTTCACGTCGAAGTTGATCACCCAAGATGCGTATCGCCGCGTCTCTCGGGGTCCTCGTGGCCACCGGTCTCTTGGGTCATACTGCCGCTCAGGCAACTGACTACGGGTAAGTTACAACGCACCACTCATCTCTGTCCGCGGCTAACCTTGAATGACAGAAACCCCAACGGAAGCCCGGTTGGTAGCTCGCCTGGTGGTTCTGGCAACACTAGTCCTGGCAACACCGACGGGTCTGGTAACCCTTCGTACCCAAGCAGCGCTGCCGGAAACGTTCCTGGCTCATTGCCCAGCAGCGTCGGCCCCGGCCCTACCGACGGTGGCTCTAACGGCCTCCCTCCTAATGGACCTAGTGGTGTTCCAGGCAGTATTCCTGGTGGTGTCCCCGGTGGTGTCCCTGGTGTCCCGGGCAGTATTCCTGGTGGTGTCCCTGGTGGTGTCCCTGGCAGTATTCCTGGTGGTGTCCCTGGTGGTGTCCCTGGTGGTGTTCCGGGAAACCTCCCTGGTAATTCTTCTCCCAATATTCCTGGTGCCGATTCAATTATCGTTCCTGGCAGCTTTCCTACCAATGCGCCCCAGAACATCCCTGGATCACCTGGTTCTCCCAACACTGGTGCCTCTGGCCTCCCTACCTGTTCTCTCCGCTCCACAAAGACTATTGTTGTCACTGTCTACCCCACAGATACTCAGGACGGACAAGATTTCCCCTGGCCTGACGATTCGGATTCTGATGGCTCAGAGTTCCCATCACCCTTCCCTACCAAGCCTGCGGATTTCACTTCTCTGATGCCAGCATCTTCTGTCCCCCCTTTTACCACGTTGACGCTCGATATTTGGGGTCCGGATGGTAGCCCTTCCAGCTCTGGTACAGGGTCAGATGATGGTACAGGATCTGGCGATAGCAGTAACCCCGAAGATGGCAACGGCACAGGCAATGACAACAGCGTCGGTGGTGCCAACGATCCTAGTGATGATTCCGACAGCTCAAACTCCGGCTCCAGCTCTGGGTCTGAATCAGGTGTTAGCAACAGCTCTGGGTCAGATGGTGAGAATGGCTCTCAGCACAACCCCGATTCCCCATCCTTCTCCCAGACCCCTGGTTCCAATGGTGCACCTGGGTATTCTGATGGCACTTCTGGTGATGATTCCTCTGTGGGTTTCCCCGGAGCTTCTGGTGTCAACACCGCTGGCCCCACACCTTTCCCGGCACCTGGCTCTCCAAGCAATGGTGGTGTACCAGACAGCCAGCCCCAATTCCCTTCCGCTATGCCTCCCCAAGAGGCGAGCGACAGTCTCCCCGTCACCACTCAGGCCAGTCCTCAAGGCCAAGGCGAGAATTCCCCATGGTTCACCAACGTCCCAGGTGGAAATGACGCCGGCCAACCTGTCCCCTCTTTCTTCACTATCACTGGCCAAGACGGGTTACCCACTATTGTCAGCAGCGGCAGCAATGCTGGCCCCGGCCAGGAACAGCCTTCAGCTACCCCAGGTTTCACCCAGAGTGACAACAACCCGGGCCTCCCAGGTGGAGTTCCTACAGTGTTTCCACTACCCTCTGCTGTATCTGCCGGTATCCCAGGCTCACAGGGTCCTTCCAACTCCAAGGCTGAATCTCTTCCTGGCAGCGGACCTGGAGGAGGAATTACTACATGTGCAACATTCACCATCACAGGCACTGATGGCCTTCCTACCGTTATTGACTCCACGTGGGTAGTCCCTTCCAGCACACCTTCCTTTGAGGACTCCTCACAACTTCCCGTAACTGGCATTCCCCAGGCCTCACTTTCAGGCATACCAATTGATGTTGGTAGCATCCCCACTGGCCCAATTTCTGCACCTGGCATACCTCAGGATGGGTCTGGAGACTCCGGCTCATCAACATGCACAAGTTACACCATCATTGGCACTGACGGGCTTCCCACGGTGGTCCACTCCACTTGGGCTGTTCCTGTAACTGGATCTGACTCTGGCTCTGGACATCCATCTGGCGCTCCTGGCTCGGACTCCTCAGGGAGCTTCTTGACCATTTCCGGCCTGTCCACCTTCGGCCCTGATGATGTTCCAGGATCCCCTTCTACAACATCCAATTTGGGCGGCGCTATCCCTATTACCACTTCCACGAGTTACACTATTATTGGTGCCAATGGTCTTCCTACAGTTGTTGGCACCACTTTGGTCATCCCTGGACCGACAAACACTGACCCTAGTATCAGCATTGGCACCGAAGGACCCTCGTGGGCTTCGGATTCTTTACCCAACGGCGCCACATCTGCCATAACCATGCAAACCACTGGAACTCCTCAACTACCCTCTTCTGGCCCGTCTGGTGCCTCTGGATCGGATGATGGAAGCGAAGACATTACTACTTGTACCAGCTACACTACCATTGGACCCGATGGCCTTCCAACAATTGTCGATTCGACCTGGGTTATCCCAGGGTCTGCCAACACTCAATCCGAATCACCTGGAAATCCATCTTTTGTCTCCGACTCCCTTACTTCTGGCCTGCCCACTGGGAATCCTGGTCCAGTGACATCCCCATCGAGTCTCCCCTCCGGTGGAAATGATGATGAGCTGTCTGGCCTCACCACCTGCATTACCTACACAGTCATTGGAACAGATGGCCTTCCAACAGTTGTTGATTCGACATTTGTCGTTCCCACTGGTACTGCAAATCCCGCTGGAACAAGCCTTACTGATGACCAAGCTGATTCATCTCTTGGTTCTCCGGGAGCATTCACCACGATCACAACTGCTGTCGTACTTGGCCCTGACGGAAAGCCGACACCAACTGAACAGACCATTGTCTTCAGTGACTCTTCTGCGCTTGGAATTTCTGCTGATGTTCCCCAAGAAACTTCTTCTGGCATTGCACCCCCATCTAACTCTGAGCCTGTCCTCACTACAGGAGACCTGGGCCCTCTTTCTACCAGTATCCCAACTCTCAACGGCTACAATGACGGAATGCCTGGAGACTCCATTTCGGTTATACTCACCGATGCTAGCGCCGATGCGCAGGATACTTCTGCTTCCGGTACAACCACTGGAACTTTCACTTGGACTGTTACTTCTGTTGTTGACACTTCAAATGGTCCCGTGTTTTCAGACGGTGCAGAGCAGCCTCCCTTCACCAGTAACCCGTCAGGGGACGGTTCTTCTGATCAGCTTCCCCAGACTGCGTACGGACCTGTTGCAAGCGAGAACACTCTCTGGCCTCTTTCTGCAAGCACTGCCACTCTACAGACCACTACCTGGACCAATGTCATCAAGGATGAGACCACTTCTTACACAATCGACTACCCTCTCACCACTCTTGCCACTGTCACCGTTCCACGAAAGCGTTTCTTTCGCCGTCAAGGCATGTCTTGGTCTAACACCACTGCCTCTGACTCCGGCGTTACTTCTCCCACGGCCACAGAAACGACTTCCGAAGCCAGTTCTCCTTCCATCTGTGCAACAGGAGGAAGCATTGGAAATACCACCATTGATGTAAGTAGCCATATACTCATACATAGATCTTTGCTAATATTTTTCAGTTCGATAACTCCAAACCGGGGCCTCTCTTCAATCCCGTTGAGAACATCTGGTTTTCAGGAGGTTTCCTTATCGCACCACCTTCTTCTAGGCAATCTCAACCATACATCCCTACCTCTGGTGGTCAGCTAGTGGAGTTTGTCCCCCCGGCACTCTCCAACACAACATCTACGATCTCAGGAGACGTCGCCCAGATTGGTGTAGGCCCTCACGCCGCCAGCCCTTGCTTTCGATTCGACCTCTTTGGAGCCAGCCTTGGATGTGATGCCCATGGAGACGAGAAGTGGTGCGAGTTTGAGATCTCAGCCTACCGCTGGAATGAGACCTCGTCTACCGAAGAGTCCATCGCTTGGTCGGAAACCAAGCAAGTACCGGCTTGTCCAACATTTTCCGAGGGCGGCTACGAGCTGACCCGTGTTGATCTGGATGGCTATACAGACCTCTCATCGGTTCTGATTACCGTGCGCGTTTCTCAAAATCTCCGTGTTTGGTGGGGTGATGACTTCCGTGTCGGCTGGACTGACAACAGCTGTATCGCTGCCTCTTGTCGTACCAACGTCCCATCTCAGCTTGTCAAGCGAGAGACTGTTCTCTCTGCTCTTCGACAAGGTGTTTACCAGTGGACACCTCATGAGCTCAAGCGTCTGGAAGACAGTCTGGTTTAGGAATCTGCCAACTGAAGAATGTTACGATGCAACGAGCTCTATTTGTATTGAAAGATGGCGCATTCATGTCGAGCGATTTGCTCTGTATTATTGTCACAATTTGAAACGAATTTTCTTGGACGGGAGGTGTAATGGTTGATGCTGGGACATGGGTTTAATTCAGAGACAATTAGATGGATGGGAAAGCATCATGTCAGATATGGTCGGATAACCCTTGTTTGCCCAAGTAATTGAGATAAAGATGTATTGATTCTCTGAGTTCAAAAACGCGTATCCGTAAAACGACGTTGACTGATGAAAACCTCTGGTGATATAGGTTTGTGAAACAATGCAGGGGACAGCTGCCTGGCTGGAAAGTCTGTTTATATTCTTTTCCTGTTCAGAATGGCTTTGAGGGCCTGCTGAACTAATTCAACAATTGAGCACAAGTCCCTCAAAGATTAAGTATCATTAGGAGCCATAACATCTTCGTACTTCATAATGAGTTCTTATCATCCAGGGGACATTTTGAGAAGATCATCACTCCTTCATCATGAACTCACACACATTACAAAACTCACACATATATTCCATTACACTAAACCGTACAAATGCCATCGACATGACCAAGACCTCAGACAAAGCCATCTATCTATATCATCATAACTTGAGCCATTGTCAAAAGAGATGATTTCCTTCCAAAACTACTTTCAATCGCTTGATGATGCGCTGGCGTACTCGGACTCGTCGTACTCGATTTTATCGTCGTCGCTGGTGTCACTATCTCCAGCCTCGTTAGCACCCATGTCGTCGACGCCGTAGTCGCCATCATCATCCTGCCCGTCGTTTTCAGCTGAACTGGACAAACGAATTGGCGCCAACACAGTCTCTTGAGCTATACCATTCTCCATGTCTGCTGCCTTGAAGAAAACGTGATCCGCTTGGAGACGCTTGCCCTGGCTGACAAAGCCCATGGGGCTGTGAGCGAAGTCCTGCCCACGGCGACGGACTGCTAGCCACTCTTGTAGAAACGTCAGTGGACTTTTGGCGAGCTTGTTTTCGAGGTCAGTTTGTTGTTTGGATGTCTCTGTCTCAGCATCCGTATCAGTCTCAGTAGGTTCATCCTGTGCTTGGTTACAGAGCTCGCCACTCTGGATTCCGAGTAAGGAGCACATGGCATCGTATTCGTCCCACTCAAAGTACAAGCGCCCGGCGTAGATCCCAAGCTCAACCCGAAGCCATTTTGGAGCTTTCCAGTCCTTAGGGAGAGGAGGAATGCTATGGAAAGTTAGATCGTTGAATCGGAGCATTTTTCGTGTAATTGGTGCAGAGTAAACTAGAAGATGCGTGGGGACAACCGAGTTCCGCATGATGGGAATCAAAGCTTCGGCTTCTTCCGGCATGATAATGACAGCGATCTCGGCGACAGAGCTCCAAATGATCCAATTAACGGGACGCTGAGGCTTTGTTAGTTCTATAATTGTTAGAGGATAAGTGAGTAAAAGACATACCAAGAAGTCATCGGTAGAGAGATCTCCCTTGGGTTTGATAGTTTTGCCAAACTCAGCCGTCTCGAGGAATTTTGATTTGGTTATCTTCGGCTGCACTTTGTACTTGCGACCAGTTCCTGTCTTTGACATGGCATGGAATACGTGAGTGAAATAATTGGTATCTGCAGGAAGCCTTCCAGTTCTGATAAAAGCCTCGAGGCTGGCGTTGAGACCCGGGAAAGAGAAAGCACCAAAGTGTTGAGGCTTCTTGACCTGTCGCACTGATTCAACCTCGAAGGCAACCTCTCTCTCTTGCTCGACTTCCTGTAGAGCAGAGGCATGCACGGCTCGGCCAGTATCTTGAAAGGTCTTGCGTCTGGCATTGAGATCTTGAATAAAGCCTTTAAGAACCGCGTTGTTAGATGTCTGCATGCCGACAGCGCGGTTCTTTAATTTGGGTTCGTAAAGATTCTGTAGGCTCTGCTGTTCGTCCTGCTTAATCGCCTGTACATATGCTTTTCGCTGAGGCTTGTCAGTCAAGAAGTCCGGGTGATCTAAAGCGGCCTGCATTCGACGGCAGTAATCCATGCCCTGTGAATAGTACAAGGGCTGCAGCTGCTCAATTTGGTCGCATGTATTGTCCAAAAGCCATTCGATGACATCGGCTGAGTCGATGGGTTCATGAATAGTCTTGTTTTGCAGGTCTGAGATGCTCTGGTGGACCTCAGGAGGGACAAAGAAAGAAACAATCTGAGTTGTTCCCAGCTGTCGTAGACGCATAGCAGCTACGGGTTGTTAGCGAACCGGTCTTAGAAGTGTTTAACAACATACCCTGAACAGTGTGGTCCTTGGTCTGGCCCAGGCGGAGAGTGAGGGCACCCTTAGCTAGAGGAGGGAGCCTAAGATCAGTGCCACGGGTGTGCGCCTCATCAAGGTATACTAAGCAGTTTGAAAGGTCATCAGCAAAAGGCGACGCGAGAAGGGGTGTTCTTCTTCCTTCCTTGGTCAGAATCCAAGGTTTGTTTTCCTCGTCAAAGTACAAGCCTGCCAAAGCGGAGGGGTCAATCTTTAGCCACTGTTGAACAAGAGTGTAGTTGTCCATCTCCAAGATCTGGGCTCCCGCGTCGATCAATATACGGATGTGCTTGGACTGAAGGCATCGCAGGAGATCTATCTCGGTGGCCCTGCCCATGTGTTGAGTTTTCACATCCCGAGGTAGAATGCAATGGCGATTTCGAGGGTGAAGAAGATAGGTCAAAACTTCTGCGCTTGTGTGATGAAGACTCGGCAGATCTTGCTGTTGAATGTTCAAAGGAAGCATTGTTCTGTTGTCGTTGGTACCACTGAAGCCTGTACTCAGCGGGTTGCCTGTCTTCTCTTTGTCATTCTCTGTTGTACTCCCGAGGGGTGAGAGTGGAATGTCCCAGCCATTGGCCTGAAGTTTCACCTCAAACTGCTTGGCGTGTCGTGGAAACACGAAGTTGTTTAGGAAATAATCTATGACTACCTCATTGTACCGCACAACATTCCAAATCTCCCTAAGCTGCATCTCATCATCCACGTTGATCGAGTTCCAGGCCTTGAGTGAAGAAGGGAAGTTCTCAGAGCTCTGGGTCCAGTTATCGTATTCGGTTGATGGATCGTCGGACTTGAGGATATGTTCAAGTGATTGTCGAAGTTGAGCTAGATTTATGCCATCATAGTAGAACGCCAAACAAGTGAACAGTATTGCGACGTCAGGATGACCCCACTCGGATTGATCGCTCGGAACACCTTTGGCGTGAAAAGGCACTGCTATAGGATCGCGGTGCGGATGGAGACCGTACTCTACATTCCAGCGCTTCTTGAGAGTCATCATTAAGATGCGATTGACGAGGAGACCTCGGAGAAGATAAACTGTTTGTTTTAAGCTAGGTTTGTCTGGCGAGAGGTTCCGGATGCGCTCTATATTTGCAGCGTTAGGTCGAGCGTGCATGAGAAAGTTCTTGACAGCGACTCTGTCTTTAGTTGCCATTGCTTGTTCAGTAAGAGGCAGAATCCCACCAGCACCGTGACAAATGTCTGCTGTAAGTCTTTGCACTAGCTCATCCTCAACGTCTTGCCTGAGGAAGAAGACAAAGGGGAATCCCCCCCCGTTTCGTCGAATAACACTGATGGAGTGAGGAAAAGACCTTGACAAACCATACATATGATTATCGACAAGTCTCAGCACGGCTTCAACCACGAGCCAGCGATGTGGGTGTCCATCAACCGTAGTCTGAGCTCCAGATGGGTAGATAAGCTGAGTTCTCACTGCCAGAGTATAGTCCGACTCGTCTAGGATATCTCTTGACACCCTTGTCAGCCATTCTTGGACCTTGATCATCGGTCCTGCCTGAGCTGGCTGCTCATCCAGGAGTCGCTGTCGGCCGCTAAGCATGAATGACATTTGGTGTTCGGGTTGGCAGATCATGACACCCCCGGACTTGAGCATATCTCTGTGAATTGAATGATAGGCTCGTATGTTTTTCTCGGTAGTTGGAGTTCGGCGCGAGAAGGGGACATGCCGAATACCCCGTCCAAGGATACCTCCGAGTCTGGCCTGCAACAGCTGAGCTGTTTGTTGGAGCAGAGCTTTTGGTACAACGACTCGCACAAGCTGCTTCTTGTTGGCAAGTGCTGCCGCAGCCATAGGGATAATACAGGAGGTTTTCCCTGTGAAACTGATTAGTACTCAAAAAGGCCGATATTATGATCTTCCAGTGGCAACTTACCTTGGCCCATGTTCATCTGAAGCACAGAATTTGATCCCGACCCAGGGGAGATTGTGGCCAAAGCTACATCAACTTGAACAGGTCGAATCATCATATTAGACTCTATTTCTAACAGGAGCCAATCTGGATGCTCTTCGGGCTTCCAATTCGAATGTCCCTCGTTGGACTCCTCTTCGTGATACCTTCCCGAGACGCCTTTTGACGCTAAGTCATGAAGTCGGACCTGTCTTTGGTATTTCGTAATGTCAACTCCCATTTCTAAAATGGCCTTTTTCATTCCACTTCCAAATTGTGTGACATCAGCAGCTGATCCGAGACAAGAGAGCAGAGTGGCCTTAGTCACAACCGGCCACAGGTTTCCTGTCTTGAGCCAAAAGATCCTTCTTTGTGATAATATTCCACTTGACTCCAAGGCTGTACAGATAGCCCCGAAGCCGCCATCGACCTTCTCTAGACTGGAGTGGATCTCAACATCTCGAGTTTTCATCGACTTTTTAAAACTGGTCAAAGGAGTGTGCTGGAAAGCCGCGAGACTCTTCTGGAAGTCCGCTGCGTAACGGCGCCGAACAGCTGACCGAGATGCTCCCAAGCGTTGGGTTATGATATTCAAGTTCATACTGGATTCTGATCTCACAGTCGATTCTGACATATGCTCATCCCTTTGGGCATTATGAGGCCTTGCGAGACCAGGCCAAGGAGGGTTGGCCACAGAACCTGTGTTTCTTTGCCAAGAGAAATTGCCGAACCCTGGGAAAAAGTCCTTTTCACTCAGAAACGGTCGATCGACCGGGGCTGCAGAAGCAATTCGATTCGTGTTTGTCGTGACCTTAAGAATACGATACGGTTTGGCCAGCAGTTGCCGAAGGTCGACGGTTTCAACACCATCTCGCATTCTTACCGCGTAGGTCTCCTCGGATATGGGGACCGTGGGTGGTTCGTATCGGTCTTCAAGGTTTCGTCTATCAAGAATAGTCTGGACCTCTTTTAGATGCTCAGTGAGATCTTTGTTCATGAACAGGCGTTTCCATTCGGGACGAATAACTTCCAGCGCAGAGCCGATGTCAATAAGTACAGACCGAGATAGACCACTGACATTAGGCTCTAGGCAAGGCCACTGGCTGAGGAGGTGGTTGGCCAAGTACTTGCAATCGTCCTCAACTTTGGCTTCATGTTTCGCTTGCTCAATTTGCAACTTGCGTAATAGTTTTCCACTTGAATACTGCCCCAAGCTCATCGCATCGTTCTCTGGCGCAGCAACTCTGTAGGGCTTCAGCAGATGCAGAATATAGTCAAGCTGGGGTGCCTGATTCGGTTGAAAATGATTGAATTCATCCCATTTGGGCAATTCAAGATCCTTAAGATCACTGAAAACCGCGGACGCAACAAGGGTTCGAAGAAGTGGCATATTTGCGTCAAGATGGAACGACATTGGCCCTAGCAGGTACATCAACTTGTATCGATCTGTTGACTCACGGGAAAACCGGACCAGCGACCCCCAATGTTGAAGAATATCAACCTTCAACTTCTCATTGATAGATGTCCCACTGAAGGCCGATGTAAATCCACCAACAGTGCTGCCCTGCGAGAGAATTTGAGCAATACAATCTGTCGTCTTGAAGCTCTGGGGCCATTTCTGGATCAGGTTTGTGACCTCAAGCACATTTCGATGCATGATATTGACTGTTGAGGGGCGATCTCGAGACATGTACTTCTGGTTAGCTGGCTGTGTGCAGTTGGACGTAATCCCTGAACACCTTGTAACGGCACCCTGTCGAAACATCGCTCGTGCATGTAGATGCACATCTCCTGAATGAGGTAGCTGAGGCATCTTCGGAATAACCTGTTCTTTGGCTGCAAACATTCCTAAAGTTACAGACTCTTGAAGGATACGATCCACAATTTGCCTATATGCCGAGTTCTGAAGAATGATAGGGAGGGACTCAATCCAGGTATCTGTACGCATGACCTTAAGATCTTGTGGATAGTACACTCTACTCGGCGTCAGCCCAGCTATCTTGTGCAGTACCAATATAGAGGGTGGAGTAAGGGGGGCCCATGGCTGAGATATGCCTGCTTGAAGCCACTCAATAGCTTCTTCAGTTCCAGTGCGGCCGGTCAGAGGATCGGGCAAAAGGAAAGATGTACATGCATGAAGAAGAGCCTTAGTAAAAACCAGTGTGGGCTCAGGCGCGCAGTCGATCCGGCCAAGTGTGCTGTTGATATTGAACCTTCCAAATTTATCTGAGGGCTCGACCCTCACTGTTACATGGCACCCTTCTGACCTAGCAGAGACGGGCCCGAGAGGCACCAAGATAGACCTGTGCATCGGGTTGGTAAGGCTAGTGCATACGAGCTTACTGCGGAGGCCGTACCATGTCCCAGCATCTTGGTCCTTGTCGATTTGGCATTGTAGCTGAGGAGACTGAAGTAGACGGTTCTTGTTGGTGTAGAACACAATGTTGAGTCTTGGAAGCTCCACGGTAAGGTTCCGGTCTCCTCCAGGTTGATACACAGTTATCTGGCTGCGATCTTCGAGTGAGTCTAGAATTCGGCTAATACGATTAAAGAGTGGACTTGACGGGTTGACAATATAATCCTTTGTAAGAAGACCTCGGTATGGGCGCATCCTCGAACATGTGTAGTCTTTGAGGCTCAAAATGTACCCCTTGTGAGGGTCATTCGGCCACGGTCTGTCCTTGGAGGTTATGAAAATGTCTCCCGTTCTCAAGTGCATCCAATGAAAGCAATTGCGCAAAAGGGGACCAGGAAGATCGGGGTAGTCGCCTTGAAAGATCTCACGTGGGATCAATTGCAGTGCATAGTCTCTTCGGAAAGCTCTTACAATCAACTCCTGCGTTCCACTACCATAACCCACATGGACTTGATATCTGTGAGGTTTCACGCATAGAACTGTTTTTCAATTAGCATAAAGCACGTTGTTCGCCGAGTCGATGAGGTGCACTTACTGTACTGCATCTCCGGGCGACGTGACGGGAATGTCAGGAGAGCTTGGTTACCAAAAAGTTCGTTCAGAACAACAGAATATTTCGGGTCTTCTGGAAGTTTTCCCATCGGTTGCCAATCAACAAGAAGCAGCCCTCTAACGCAGTTGAATGAAACATTCTGCTCAATTGAGTCCACACCGTCGCCTGTTCGAGATCGGCACAATACCCAACCGGGCGCTTCTGGGTCCAATTCCACTCGCGAGAATACTCGAGGACATCCTTCTTCCTCGGGCCACATCTCACAGAGGGATCGTCGGAACACTTCCAAGCCATCAACGATTCGCTTCGACACAATCGGGGCAAGTCGATATGAAAGTCGGATATCTCGGATGATGGCATGCTGGAGGAGCTGGGGAAGCGCCTCTAGCTTAACCACAAGGCTATCATTTACCGTGATACTGCTCTGGATGAATATCTCGAGAGACGAATCATCGAATTCAAGACTGCCGGAGGCCAGAGGTACAAATGTGCGTTTGCACAACAGGGCAGCCCAAAGACCATACTGTTGGAACCGTCGTGCTGTCTCAGTTTCGACAACCTTGTAGGATTCAGCACGAAGGAGCTTGAACCAACGCAAACATGTGTTTCTGGCACGCAGCAAAAGGGAAATTGCCTGGTCAGAAATATTGGGCATACGTGCTGCCCAGGAAAAGTCGAGGAGACGGAGGGTGAAGGTGACGATGGTTTCCATCAGATATATTTCTCTCCAATTAGCCGCCAGGCTGTCCAGGCGATGTGATATTTGCTCCACGAAGGTCTCGCAGAATGAACGGTCACAGAAAACCTCATGGATGATGCGAAATACACTCCTGGAATCATCTAGGGGCCCGCACTGAAGAGCCAGGTGCGTGACAAGTAACATCGTGGCCTCGTTGGAGAAGTTCAGGTTGGCCGATGCCAACTCGGCAAGAATAGATAGCCAGCGCCTGGACTTTCCAGATGCAACCGTCTGAAAAGCAAGATATTCATGAACATTGATACCCTGTGGGCATCTCGAAGCTGTGGCCATGATTTCGTAAGAGGATGGCCCGTAAATACTCTTGAAGAAGGCAGCGTCTTGCTGTGAGAATGGGGAAGAGTCGGGTATCTCAAGCTTCACATGATGTAAGAAGCTCAGATGACCCCGACGGCTGGGCCATTGCTTCGAGCTTTTATCACAATATGCCAATTTTAATCCGTTTGGTCGACACACGCCGTATCTGCCGTTATCCCATTCGATGGGGAATGCCAAAGAGTGGTAGTGGGTAGAGACGACTGTTCTAAAGTTAGCTGGGTTTTGCTTATGATTTAATCTCAATATTGAATTGGTATAAGTGAGGCCGAAGGGAGCAGTTATATGGGTCCCAACCTATCTTAATAGTTCAATTTTAGGACAAACTGTGTGATTCTTCTCAAACTAGAATAGACATGATGTTGAAGGGTGGACTTGGGGGGTTAACGTTAGTCTGAACACTTACAAGGTTTAGTGACGGAGGCTAGGGAGCAGCTCATTGATGAGTCGTTGGCATACTTCTGCAGCTGTTGATAGTCTCGTGCCCAGCACTTTGGGTCAACACCTTCCTCTGCTGGCAAGGCTATCGACATAACGGTCCATGTAGCATCTCGATATTTTGCCAAGGTCTGAGGGCAAAGCAGCTCGAAAACGACAGCCTTCGCGACATGAGGATCAGAAGGAAGTGGATGTTCGTAGGCCAGAATACTAATTCTCTTCAACTGCCGCTTTAAGTAGCAGCGACGGCAATCGCGGTCATGATATGGGGGCAAGTGTGGGTTATCGTCGTCCACCATGTAGACGCATGTGCTCTCATCAATAGCTTTGGATAGCCTTGAGTACTCTTCACTTTTTGTCTCCCATTCCTTTTCTTTGCTGTCTCGCAAATGGGTCGCCCATGCCTCTATTGACTCATGCAAGTCGTTCATCTCATCAGACATGTCAGAGTCGTCATAGAAGCGATGACCAAATGATCCGCGGACAGGATCGTCAAAAATGCTGACTGTTGAACCTTGGCAAGCAGTAATGCGATCCTGTAGATAAACCTGGATCTTCTGGAGCCGCTTCATATCATCGAAGGTAGAAAGTAGCAGAACATCAAGCATCTCAGGTCGAAAGACAGGGTGAAATTCGCTGAGGAGTGGGTACATCGCACACGCTGCC
Organism: Fusarium pininemorale; assembly: GCA_002165215.1. NCBI lineage: Eukaryota > Fungi > Ascomycota > Sordariomycetes > Hypocreales > Nectriaceae > Fusarium > Fusarium pininemorale. The sequence goes on along the minus strand of NFZR01000026.1, from coordinate 63,743 downwards.
TTATCCATGGTAACCCAAAGATCCATGATGTTCAAGATCAGTGTACTCTTGAGTTCGGGAATGCCACCGTAGGCCCTAAAGGCTTGTCGCAGATACTCGTTGATCAAAGCAGCTGCGCCTACGACTTTTGGGCGTGGAAGGGAGCTTTGCTCATGGCAAAAGCTGACGATGGTCAGCTCTCTATCAATTAACTTGAAGTGCTCGAGAGCAAACGAGCTGAGATGCTGCTTCGCAGCCTGTGCAACATTCGTGGTTCCTTGTCGCCCAGTATTGAACTTGAAAGGCTTTGAATAGCCTCTCCAGATTTTGTTGAGGGTAATCCCGCTCATCTTCAGGTTCAGCTTCATATCCTCGAAACAAGCCTGCTTCGGTAGCGGAGGGATCGTTTTAGTCATGGTCAACTTCTGGTGCTTCCACGACACTTCGATGAAAGCATTTGCCTTGGAAATTGAGTTCTGTAATCCGGGACCGAGTTGGGTGAATAGATACTCAATTCTCTGGGCTATATCTTGAGACTGATCCTTATCAACTTCCAGCTTGACTAGCCGTCGGCAGATCTTTTTCTTGAGGAAATCGAGACGGTCAAGTCGTATTCCTCCCGATTGCTGCACATGTGTGAGGAATTCACTGAAGAGGTGAGCTAACAAAAACTTGTACTCAACTCGCCCAATTTCACCCAAACGTTGAGCAAGGTATCGAGAGGTGGCAACTCGCAGCACGAGCCAATAAGGAAGTCGTTTCCATGGTCTTTCCGCGTTGTTCCACAGCACATCGTCCCGAACCATCTTCTGTAGAAGAGTTGGGGCGAGGCGGCGACCGTTTTGTTGCAGAATAGCCATGAGCATGGAGGAAACAAGAGCAGGCTCTGATGTGTTACGAAACTCGGGCATAGATGTTCCCGCTTTGAGTGCTTGTGCGGAGAAATCGGTGAGTGATTCTCGCGAAGCGTTGTCGAGGAAATTGGCTAGGTTGGAGATGAAACCATTCTCGCGGAATGTAGCGAGGGGGACTGCCACTGCACATCCAGGAAAGTCCCACTGAAGCGCATTTTCAGTTGCTAGAACATCCTCATTGCGCGCCGAAGTCTCAAAGGCCTCGAATATGACAGAAGGTCCAAAAACAGCACTGGGTCAAGTTAGTTGACATGCGGTGGTTTGCAGACGAGGTTTGAAGACAGAGCTTACTCTTGCGAACGGCGGATGTAGAGGGCACAGTTCTGACTCCGTACATAGACGACCAGAAAGTCCGACTCTCCAAAATCGTTGAGCTCTCTAACGAGTGCAGTTCGGTCGACGTGACCTCCGGCGTGAATGCTTTGGGTAGCACGAAGGCCTCGTTCGATCAAGCTCCAGACGTAACTCTGGTCGTTGCCAGGAAGATCTCGCATGTGCTTCACAGAAACCAACAATCTGTTAAGCAGGGCTTTCTCAAGCTCGTCGAGATTAGAGTCCTGTCTTTGCGGGAGTTGCGGGGGGAGCACGAGGTGGTTATAAAGAGCGTCGTTGAGGGACAAGGGTTTTTCCTTGTCGCTCCTGCCATTCCGGGGGGGGACGGAGGTCGCGGGGGGAGGCATCGCTTCTAGGTACTAAGGTAGCAATAAGGTAAGGTAAGGTACCTAAGGTAGACCAGGTGATTCAGTGTCAAATATGGGGCACTCAAAGAGTTAAGTTAAAATGTCTTGCGGTTGTGAGAGAACTCTGTACGTAGCAGGTGAGGTTATACTCACGATACAAAGTTGAGGAAGATGAAAGGTAAGAGTAAGGTTGGGGAGGATAGAAGAGAAGAGAGAAATGAAATGAAACGAAACGAAATGAGATAATCGAAGAGTTTGTTTTGGAGAATCAAAGCTAACAATGCCAAGGGTGGGTGAATGATTCATTCACCTCGTGAGGCTGCTGTTGCGTGATGATACCAGCACTGGCAGCAACTGTCAGTGCATGCGATACCAAGACAACCTCCCATTTCTAGTCCACTATTTCAAACAACATCAAAGGATAGTAGATTACTGGTACCTACCTGATATCCAGGCAGTTGACGTAGGCTTCCAGTGCTCTGTGAACCAGGTTGATAGATATCAAAGGCGTTTCTGTAGCTGAAGTCAAAGTGAGCCTCCAGGCAGGATGATTGGACCAGCAAACAAAATATGAACTGTATCAAAATTGAATCTACCTTTCAGGTATCTATCTACCTTAGCACCTACCTTACCTATGCAAGTGCATACATATCTTTGACTTGAAAATGGTTCGCTCTGTGGCTGGCTGCCTTGCAGCAAATCGCAGGCAGGGGGCCAACTGCTGGTGGCCGTTTGCGAGTCGGGCGGCCCTCAAAAGACGGCCTCATGCATACGGCCAACCACAGCAGACGCGTCAAATTGATTAGGCCGCAAGAGATAGAATGTAATGTAACCAGGAGGCCTTAGAAGTTCATGCATACCTACCTAGTTATGTGCAAGTGATGTGATCAGGGATATGGGAAAAGTGCACATTTCTTCTAAATAGTCCCATTGTTCTATCATCTCTTTTCAAGTCAGGAGTAACTAGCAACAGGATCACCCAAGACATCCATCCGAGGCGTAACCCCCAATCCCGGCTCCTTTGGTGCATGAACCCTCCCGTTCCTAACCTCAAAGTTCCCGTCCGCTGTCTTCACGGTAACCATATCTCTACACTCCAATATACACCTGAGATTCCTCTCCGGAATAGTTTGCCCAAGATGGACGATTGCGGCAAAAGCAATGTCCGACCCGGTGGTCTCCTGACAACTCATGGTGTAGCCTGCCGCAAGAGCAATGTCCCTATGTCGTCGGCTTTTGGTCAAACCGCCGTTCTTGGAAATCTTGATCCCAAAGCCTTCGGCCGCGTCATCTGCTATCATCTGGATTATCGATGCGTCTGTGGTGGCGAGCTCGTCGAAGTGAATAGGCACGTTGCTTCTTCGACGAAGAGAGACGATTTCACGCCATGTGGCACATGGAGCTTCGAGTACAAAGTCTAAGCCCGGCGGGAGGAGCCTTAACATCCGAAGGGCGTTTTCAACTGTCATTCCACCGTTGGCATCTACCAGGAAGAACTCCCCGGGCTGCTTATCAGCGAGCGAGGCAGTTATTCGCCGAGCATCTTCAGCGGGATCTCCGCCGATCTTGACGGAGTGTCCGATGTATCCCCGTGCTCTATGCTCTGCAACACGCTTTCGCATATCCTCGGGTTTGTCCATGTATATTGACGAGATGATAGGCAGACCAACATCAGTGCGGCCACCAAGCAATTCGCAAACAGGCATTCCCACTGACTTGCCGAAAATGTCCCAGCAGGCAATGTCGATAGGAGTTTTGGCGTGCTCGTGGCCGATCAGAGCAGAGTCCATGGCTTCGTTGATTCGATCAACTCGCCTTGGATCCAAGCCGATCAGCCAGGGAGCGATCTCAGCGATACCTGCTCTCACGCCAAGAGCATGAGAGGCGATATAAGTTGACCCGAAAGGGGTGCTCTCGCCCCATCCTTCGATGCCAGTACTTGTGGTGATTCGGACAATGGTTGCGTCAAAACTCCTATACTCTCGGCCACCCGACAGGTAGTAAACACCCCCTGAGTAATGGAGGTCGACTTTGAAGACGTCTATCTTTGCTATCTTGAGCTCAGACATCTTATCTTGTTGGGCAAAGAGTGGAGAGAACCTTGTAGGACTGTTGGAAGAGGGCATGTGAAGAATAATTGAACGAAGAAGCTAGAACATGGTATCACACTTCTTATACACGCTGGCCTTACCGATGCAACTCTGAAAAACCGGCCCTACTTCAGATTCCCCTGCACCCCAAGCATGAAGCTTCGACGCCACGAATCCAGAGAATGCCGATCTATCAACGGCTTCTCCTCATTTGGATAGGAATATTCTTTAAACTTTCCTTTTTCGGTCTGCGAGATTACGGAGTTCTAAAGGAGATATCATCTGAATATCAAAAAGGGAAACGGGAGACTTACTGATACATTCTTTGATGGTATCCGCGGGTTCCTGTCCCGAGATAATGCAAGGTTGGACGACGGTGTAAGTCAGCTGCTTCAGGTGGTGAGGTACTGTTCAACAGTAAAAGTAGGTATTGACGAATCATGTTGCTAAATCAAGTTTATTGCTTCCACTGCTCGTTCCAAGTTCAAGCCTTCAAAGAAATCTGACATGTTTGTTCACATTCGTTTTTCCATTGAGTCGATTCCTTCAGACATTCATCATGTTCGGGTGTGGCAGCCGAGTTCTGAGTATGTGGTATGTATCCACGCCATCCGTGAATCTTCCAAGCATATCAAATTTAGCGCAACTTCTAATCAATGATCTACTCGCTGCAGGATAAGATACTCTTTTGGACATTTGGCCAACCTCGTGATAGTTGCAATCTTCCTTGAGATGTGGGTACCCTACGGCTGAGGAACCCGACGTTAGGCAAGACCAAACACTCCTCCAAGTCTTGGTGACCAAAACAGGAAAAGATTTGAGGAAAATGATTCACATACAGTGATGTGTTGATCTACTCCTAATACCATACCATACCAAGATTGATTATAAAGGAGGTTACCCCGCGTGGATCTGTCAGCAACAAGACGCCTCATCACGATAACCGCAGTATAAGTACAATGGTCTCCCGCTCCGAGATCAGGGCACGACAGCAGTAGGTACTCATCTCTGATACACTATCTTACTCGAAATCACTCTTTTCATAGCCAGAAATGTCTCAACCAACTCAAGGTCAACGTCAAGCCTGGCGTCGAACAGACGATTATGCAAAGGGCACCCCCAAGGTGAAACTCGTCACAGAAGACCTTCCTCTTCCTCTTCATCCAACAGCCCTTCTCATAAAAGTGCACGCAGTTGCTCTCAACTATCGCGATGCCAACATAGCCAATGGCGGTAACCCCTGGCCTGTTACTCTCAATGGTATTCCTGGCAATGATGCCGCCGGCGAGATCGTTTCAGTCGGGAATAGAGTCTCGCTCGTCAAAATTGGCGATCGTGTTGCTCCGATCACGGACTCAGAATTTGTGAATGCTCGCTCGACGGGAAGGTCTTGGCTAGCGGCCAATGAGGATGGCATCTTGGCCACTTACATTGTCTTTGATGAGAAGTTGGTGACGAAATTACCTGAGCATCTTGATTGGATTCAGGCTTCGATCATTCCTTGCGCTGGAACAACCGCCTGGTCTGCCCTGAAGGGCGCTACTATCGGGCAAACGGTTTTGATCCAAGGCAAGTCCCTTCACAGAATTTTGATGATAAGACAATGGTCCCTAGGTAATTAACAAATCTCAGGCACTGGTGGCGTTTCTACTTTTGCTCTCAAGCTGGCTCGCGCTTCTGGTCTACGAGTCATACTGACTTCCTCAAGTGATGAGAAGTTGGAACAGATCAAGAAGCAATTCGGAAAGCCAGAGATCCAAACTGTCAACTACAAGACCCAACCAGAATGGCACAAGGAAGTTCTTCGTCTAACAAATGGTGTCGGCGTTGATCTCGTCGTTGAGAACGGCGGCAGCACTTCTCTCGTTCGGTCCATGGAGTGCACTCGACGTGGAGGCATTGTCAGCCAAGTTGGTTATCTGGGCGGCTCTAATCCAGAGCATTTAAAGGAATTTGTTTCCACTATCATTGATCGACGACTGAACGTTCGCGGTATCAATGCGGGATCTAAGGATGATCAGGATGAGCTTATGGCTGCCATCTCTGCGACACAGATGACTTTCGAGGATATTCTTGACTCAGCTTGGTCTTTCGATAAAGCTGACGAGGCAATCGAGTATGTTTGGCAAGGCAAGCAGGTTGGAAAGGTTGTCATCAAACTTGATGACTAGAAAATGATTAGCTGTAGTTCATTAAAGACAAATGTCAAGTACCTACCTACTATTGGGGAGTTGACAAAACCTAAGTACCGAGGTAGCCATCGCAAGGAAGAGGCATTATTCGCGTTTCAGTAATCAGTTATACGTGGCAAATCACTTAGGTACAATGGGCATGACGGGTACTCAGAATCGATTTATATTGAGATAGGTGCCACAGTCAGACAATCTGTTAGCTGATCAAAAGGACAAATACAAAACGCCAACCACCCCTTTCTATCTTTCACACTTTACTTACCGTTCCAAACCAAGCTTGACTAAATCAGCACTTTTCGAACCAACCGGTTCCAAGTCTAGCCATCCTCTTCTTCTTGGCTGCAATGAGAAACAGTGCACCCAACAACATAGATGTACCAGCAAACGCCTGTGCACCTTTGAAGCCATGCTCTGCATCAATAATCGCACCTGCAGCAGGTGGTCCCGCGAGGGAAGCAAAACTAGCAATCGTGAAGGCCATTCCCATCCTAACACCAATCTTGTTCAAATCCTCAGTCAGCAGAGAGATACCAGTCGGAAAGAGACTCTGAATCGCGGCGGCGAGGATACCATAGAAGACGGACCATACGTACAGACCTGGTTTGTCGCTAACCCCCAGCCAGCAAAAGAGTATCACTCCAGCAAAGAAAGAGTGCGGTGCGAAGACATTGATGGCGCCGACGTGATCGGCGGTCCAATTTGCGAGCAGTCGACCAAAAACGCCAACACCGTTCAAAATCATCAAAAGATCCAGAGATTGATTGAAGGTGAAGGGCGGGTCGATAGCGGTACGTGAGAAAGCTGCCATGAAATAGTAAGCTAGATATACCCCCAGGCAAGTAAAAAACGAGGCTGTGACGTACAGCACGTACTCAATATCCTTGAAGGCAGAATAGTCTACCAGGGCGCCAGATCGACGTGGTCGAAGCCGAGGCTTAACAAGAACCAGGGCGATAAGCAGAAGGAAAAGCTGCACGAAACCCACAATGCGCAGAGTCCAGCCAAAACCTACCTTTGGAAGCAGAGCTCGAACCAGAAGGGGAAACAAGACACCCCCTGTTGCACTCCCACATGCTGCGACTCCCATGGCCAAAGCCCGTTTTCTAGCAAAGAAGGTCGATAGTACTGCCAGCACGGGGCAGAACAGACAGCTATGCCCCAGACCAACGAGAACACCTTGAACACCAAAGTAGTGCCAATAGTCGGTGCTGAACGAAGTAGCCATGATACCTGTGACCTGCAAGACAATGCCACAGGCAAACACCCAGCGGAAATATCCAGCGTCGACAAGACGTCCTGTCAAGGTACCGACAAAGAATAGGAGAAAAACACTCACGGAACCTACCCACGAGATCTTGCTCGCTGGGAGATCCAGATGCTCAGCATAATAGGCCTGGAAAATTCCAAACGAGTTAATCCAGCCCCAGGTGTTCACATATACCAAGTGGGTGGACAAAACCACACACCACGCTCTCCATCCACCATCAGGGGGTGGTGCTGGAGCTCGGGAGCCATCTGAAGAGGGTGGGCTGAGCACCTCCTCGAACAGGCTCTGCCCGAACTCGGATACTGATTGATTCGCGCGGTCAGATTGTCTCTCCGTGTTTCCTAAGAAGGGATTATATGCCTGTCCAGCAGCACTCAGAGAGTGTAGCTGGAAGCCCTGATGTGCCTGTGCCATATTGACGGTGAAAGAGTTGATTGATGTATGATAAAGAATAGTCTATTTGCAATCAGCTCAAGGCGTCGACGGAACACTGAAGGAAGATAGGGACGAGAGTAGTGACTGGATAATCCGCAGAGTTATATACTCATTGCTCAACAGTGTTCATCATTGCTCCTCTTGTGTCCTTCAGACCCTTCAGAGGATTGTTCGTCAGGTCATCCACAAGTTCACCGCTTGGGCACAGAACCGTTATACTCGAACAGCATCTTTTAAGTCCAACTTGAACAAAGCCTTTGTCACACAGGCACCCAACGACTCCAGACTGCAACAAGATATGAAAGAACAATACTCCTCTGAACATCGCCATCGACGCACGCTATCCTGGTTCGCATCTTGAACTCAATACATTGAGAGATCATACCTACAATACTCGATACCCAAATATTCAGCGTTTTTACGCAACAAACCCTGCCAGCCCTGTCCTGCCTCACGGATATTTACTTCCGAGCCCAGTGCAAATGCATACCGTCCGCGAGCTCGACTCCAAAAAGATGCCCTTTCAACCGGCTTTATGTGTTCGAATTTAGTCTCTGAAACAACTGGTTCATCCATGTCCCACTTGGTTTAGTCCTTCCTATCCACTTTCCAACTTTACATGAGGATCTGTCCATGGTGTTAGTACCCCGTCAATAAACACAAATCTACTGGCAGACTTACACAGTCACTGTCCTGTTTTCCTTGTGGGATACCCATATCTTCAAATGTTGCAGGTCCCTGTTTGCCTGCTCCCTTTGGTGGCATTGTTGCAGCGCTGGGAGCTGGGCTCGGCCTGTTATCGGGCCGCTGAAATTGTGAGGGAGGTGCACTTCCAGTTCTTGGAGGACCAGCTGGGCCCCCTTGAAATCCTCCTTGGGGTCCGCCATAAGGTCCCGGAGACGGCCTGCCGCCCGGGCCAGCACCCCCAGACACCATTGGCGGCTGAGCACTTGACGTTCGTGGAGGTCGGTTCGCCTGAGGTGGTAATTGTTGCTGCTGTTGCTGCTGATTCTGGGGAAGCGAGCTCCCACGCTCGGGGCGCCCACTAGCTCCAGGTACGCGCGAGAAGCGTTCATAGTTTTGGGACTGCGGGTTTTGCAAACCCGGCGAGTATTGGCCACCAGTGGGTGTCTTTTGTATTCCACCGTATGGTGCTCCGTTGTCTTCTGGATAGGGAGAAGGACGTCCTCCGGGTCCTCCGGGTCCTTGCTGGCCTTCCCATCCAGTAGATGCAGCCCTGTTGCGGGGGTCGGGTCGGCCGGGACCTCCGGGGCCTCCAGGGTGAAGATTGCCCATCGACTGAGATTGCGGCATAGGACGAGGACCACCTGATTGTGGCTTGATGCCAAAAGCACTTGATGGGCGATCTGAAGGGGGTCCTGAAGGGGGTCCCATACGTCCGCCTTGATTAAAACGAGGAGAAGTAGGACCTTGGGTATCGTCCTCGGGGTACGGTGCGGTGGACTTGGAACGGACTGTTAGGGGTGGTGGCCGGTCATCTTCAGGGTAGGGAGCTGCCGATTGGGGTCGGGCTGGGCCTTGGTTGGCATCCAATCTAACATTGAAGGCAGGAGGTCTGTCCGTTGCCGCAGGGAGTACAAAGGAAGCCCGCGAGGGGTCTGGGAAGTTGACGTGCTCCGAGACGATGGTGGGCCGTATTCCGAGAGAAGGATTGGATTGCGGATCCTGTGGCTTGGGATAACCCGGTCCGTCTAGTGAAGGTGAAGCAGGGGCACTTCCTTCACTGAGGGTAGGCATTTGCTGTGGCTGCTTGAAGCGATCAGGACGCTTGCCTCGCTGGGATCCATGTTGCGACTTGATGCGGGTCAGTGTGGTGGTTTCGTGGTCAGATTTGGACAGAGTGTTATTCTCGTCCAGAGAATCGAGTCGGCCAAGGGCGTCTTGATTGCCGTGATCGGCGGCCAGTTGATACCACTTTCTAGCTTCTGACAAGCTCTTCTCAACATGGATTCCTATTTCGTTGTAGTAGCCCAAGGCAAATTCTCCTGTCGGTAGCTTAGCTGCAGCAGCCTCTTGAGCATACTTGTACGCGAGCGACTCGTTCTTCTTGAAAACGCCCTCGTAGCCAAAGAGAAACCATCGACTCACACCGAGGGCTGCCTCGGGAAGACCTTGCTTAGCTGCTAGGCCGTAGTAGTGAAGAGAGAACGATGGGTTAAAGTCACATCCGAACTGGCAGAGTTCGTATGCTTGTCCCATCTTGAGCTGGGCCTTAGCAAACCCAAGATAAGCAGACTTCTCGATATACATCTTTGTCGTCAATGGATTGTTGGGCAGCAAGCCCTCGGGGATTGTTATGTCTGGTAAGTCGCGTCCTATGAGCATACCGTAAACATAGGCACCCTGAGGGGCGTCTTCGTCGGAGCTGTCGGCCGCGGCATGTATCCGCTCCAGACCAGTCGAGTAATCTTTCGTCTCGCCATGCTGGCCTAAAAGACTCATCATGCCCATTCGGTACAACGAGGCCGAGTCCTTGAGGGAAAGACCGCGGTAGTAATGCTCCTTCGCCTTGGACATGTCATTCGACTGCTCGTACAACATGCCCATACGATACTCGGATCTTCCATGACCGAGTTCTGCGGCGCGCTTGTAGCCGATATAAGCCTCGCGCTTGTCAACACGGTTACCAAACTTGCCAAACTCGAGCCATTTTGAGCGCATGTAGAGTGCTTCAGGGTGTTCTTGCTGCGACAAGTAGGTAATAATGTTGATTGCATCGACTCGGAGTTCGTGTTCTATGCGGGGCGTAGCAGGTCGGGCCTTTTCGCCATATTCGCGTATCATGGACTCTTGGGAAATGTCGGCCCAAGTAAGGACATCGCGCGCCCATGTAATTTGCATAGAAACATTCTGTGAGTGAAGAACATGCTTGCGCGCATTCCAAAGGATCTCCTCCTTTTCCTCGTCAGTTGGGGGGATGTTATCGCCCTTTACCTTGGGAAAAGGCGAAAATGAGGGGGCGTCGAAGCTCATGGTGCTGAGACTCTCGGAGATCTTATCGGTGGACTGGTATGCTCGGATGTCGTCGCTTGAGACCTGTGTTGCCGGCTGGGGCCTGGGCGGGTCGGCTCCCCGAGGGTTGGTGTAAGTAGAGAGCGACGGTTCACGAGAGTGACGAGGACCCGGGCCTGAATCGGTTTGTGATCGTGGTTCAACAGAAGTAGCCTCGAGCTCCATGCGCTGGAGGTCCTCTTGCATATTTTGAGGGACCTGAGGGGTTACCCTAGATACAACAACAACAAAGAATCGTCAGCATGCCCCACCTTTTCACCGTTGCAACCGCATCCGGTGCTGGCAAGCTTTATTTATATAGGATCAGGCAAGGGAAAGGAGCATGGGGATCTGGGAAATAGAAACTGGAGACCGTGCCGGAAATGGGATTAAGGGGGAAGAGCCAAGAAACATACCTTTGAGGGGAGGGAGCAACGACTTCTGGCATATAATAATCATCGAAGCCGCCGGGGACAAATGTCGCGCCTAACTGTGGGGGAGCCATCTCGGTTCGCTGGCCGTCTATCGCGAAAAGGACGTAAGATGTCAGCAAGAGGGTTGGGGGGGATAAGACGAAGAAAGAAGGGGGCCCTTGTTCTCGTTCACAGCGAACGAATGTAAGAGCTGACGGGGCGCGGTCACCGATGACTGCAGAAGCAGCGGCGTAACCCCTCTTTGCCTCGAGCCAGCAAACAGCAGGCTGTTTATACTGCGCGTGCGTTAGGCACTGGCTTGGTCAGTTCGCTGGCTTGAGTGCTTGCTTGCTTGATCGACTGATCACTGGTGGTAGCAGGTCCAGCTCCAATACAAGGTTTCCAGAGCTAATTTGCGGTAGGGAGCTGGTTCAAATAATCCAGGTTCGAGAATCAAGTAGAATGCGATACCCTGAAGCGAAGCCCAACGATGGAGGGGATCCAAAAGTAACGATAATGCAGCGGGGATGCTGTAAAGAGGCCCGGCCCAATCCCTTCAGGGGCTGGTGATCAAGTGCAAGGGTCCTGTTACAGGGAATATCCAACGCCAAATCGTTCGTGGGGCCAACTGAGGCTGAAGATGGATTTCGGTTCTTGTGGATGAGCGAAGGACACAACTGCCGTGTAGTTTGAGATTGTACGGAGAGATTCTCAGTTTGATCTTGCGCAATTCAGAGGCCGGTGCTTGAATATTGCGTTGAGATTTGCCATTTTCATCGACAGGGCATGTTTTTCGGAGGGAGATGGACTCTCGCTATCAAATGTCCAGGCATAATTGCACCCTGACACGGTGCTTGTCTGAGACCCATAGTGGCTTGGCGGCCATTGCCAGGCAGTGCACTGGGCGGCAGCTGTAAATAGCACTCTAGTCTCGAGTGATCAGCGCTGGAGCTCTCAGGAACGGAACGTTGGCTTGCGTAGGTGACATGTCGTACAGCGAGCGGGCGGGTATCTCAAAGTAGTATCTTAACCGGTATCCAAGTCGCATTTCAGCATTTTTTTGAGTTCTCGGGGGGGAGGGGGTGTAAACAAGGGTCCAAGGCCAAGTATTGCAAAGTTGGCCATCATCAGTCATCAAGCAAGCAAGCACATCAAATAGGCAAATGAGATATTATCGCCATGATGCTTCGGCGCCGCTCCCTGCATATCAGCTCTTACGAGGGAAGTACCGTGGAGTGGGAGAGAAAGAAGAGGATGACGGGAGCATGATGATTGCTTACATGACGATGAATTGCCAGCAGCGGCTGGGTTGCTAGCTTTCTTGCCAAGTTGTGCATATTGCTGATAGCTGGCCATGGCGGTCGGAAGCACGAACGACGAAACAGGTTGCGGCTGAGTAGAATATGAAGTCGAGGAACAAGGAGAGAATATAGAAAGTATCAGGATCGACTAGACCGCGGCGAGCAGAGGGCCTGATGCCTTCGTTATGTATTCGCCCGTCTGGTGTTTCTAGATCTGTGACACCACTATCACTAGCCAGCATATGCAACCCTGGCTTGGGCTGTGGGCGGGTTGGGACTTGCGACTTGAGAAGATGGCGGGCGCGGGCGTGGGAGCTGTTCAAAGGGCGGGGCACACCCAAATGGATGGGCATGCGAGACAGCGAGAAGTGCGTGGGGAAAAGCGAGCTGGAGGCTGGTACGTCGTGCTGGCTGTATGCAATGCGATGCGGTGCGCGGCGATGGATTTGATGCTGGAAATAATGTTGGTAGTAGCTGGGCCGTACTGTTCTAGGCCAAAGTACAGTAACTAAGGTAGGTATTCGAGTGCGGAAACTACCTAATGGATGGGGTGTGATGCAATGTGCTTCTGGATCGCAGCAGGGATCTTGTTCCAGTTCCTGTTCCTTCGACAAAGCTTCGCGTTTCGAGTTGTAAACCAGGAGATTAAACAACCGCTACCGATCGATCAGATCAACGTGAGAGTTGGCGAATGGAGGGGTATCCTCAGGTTTGAGATTTGGTGGTCATACTGGAGCAGAAACGAAACTGGCACAGAGGAGGAAAAGAACAGGATGATGGTAGGGTATATGAAAGAGGGTTGACGAAAGAAATAATAGGTAGTCTAGTACCTAGGCACCGTACTGAACACGTCCAAGGTCTTCGACGTCAGATGCCTCTTGCAACAATCTGGGCGTTCTACTCTTTGGTACCTTACCCCCCTTACTGTACTGCATCTCTTGCCCTCCATGCGATGTGAGGGAGCTTACACCGGAAACCAAGACGGGTGCCACGAAACGGCAACTCCCTGCCCTATCAAGTTCGACAGCATTAGACGGCCTTGGGGAAACTCAGGACCTTGATCCTGAATGACAAAAATATTAGGTAAATTAGGATCAGTTTAATATATCCTTTGCTGGGTTTAATTTTGATACCTTATATTCCGGCCTGATAATTTTCTTGCCCCCCGAGGGACGGTATTCTTGGCTGATGAACACCGCATCTTAATTGTATAGGTAGGTACCTAGGTAAGTGCACAAACGCCACAAGGCAGATACAGCGCCCGTCACAAACGCGGGACCTTGCAGTTGAAGCTGATTAGTCTAGGCACAGTGGTTTCAACCTTGGCATCTCCGCCTGCTTCTCGAATTTGAGACGGAGGACAGCCACAGGCAGACTTGGTGAGGGGCAATTCAATAGCTTCGAGCGGCTGATTTCCGTGGATGCCTTGCCTTGGCTTCGTCCTTGGACAGTTCAAGGTCTTCTAAGCGGTGTTTGGCTGGGTTTTTCATTTTTGACCATGCAATCTTTTGAATGTTTTTAAATACGCCGGTCTATTTTAACGACTTCGTTGTATTCAATGGCTGTATATGCATATTTATATGATACATTTACTCAGCCACGACCACAGCCCAGTTGCTATTTCGAGATCATCTGTTTACAATCTGGAATATAATCTTGGTATAAGGTATGTAAGAACGGGATAATAAAGTGGGGGTTTCGTTATGACTTGAAAGACTTTGACGATCAATATTTTACAGTAGGTATTGAGTCAATGTCGTAGTCATACGTCGGAGTATATGTGAAATCTCCATGAGCACAAGCACAAATGAATTGACCACTCCACCAGAAGCCACGTGAGGCTTGGTGATGCAAGTAACAACAAATTGTGAATCAATTGCAATGTACGGAGTATCATGGACCGTTACTCCACCATCACAGGCGAACCACGCTTCTGAGTTCGCATGTTGATAAAGAATGTCTGAGAAGCCAGTGTCATCAGCAACGCTGAAATAGCCATGCTCTTTGCTGGAGGTGTTGAACTCTGATCAGTCACATTAATGTCACTATCAGAAATGGTGGTAAGTGAAAACGAGTAATAAAGATGAACTTCAGAGAAGGCATAGAATCCAAGGCTTCTATAAAAATAAAAATAAAAATAAATTACCATGCCGAGGCTTTCTGAAGTTCTGCTTCTTGTGCATGTATGTACCATACCACGTAACTCTAGTACCTAGTTGCGATCCATGACAGTAATGCCGGCGGGTCGGAATATCCTTCACCCGTTGATCCCTGCCACAAAGCGACCTCGCAGCAACCACAGGCATGAGCCGTGGCCTCGCGTCACTGGATGCAGCCTGGTGAAGCTTCGAATTGGATCCAACCTAATATCATCATCAACACTACCAACCACAAACAACACTGCGAATTTTGCTCTTCTCACAGGGCCATCACATAGATTCAATCTGCGAAAAGCATCAGCTACCTCTCATTAAATCGTCGACAACTCCATCGCCCACCATGGCCGAACGCAATCTTGCCCAGATTATCTCCCAGCTCAAGCACTCCCCCTCTATGAGCTATACTGATGCCAACACCCTCCTCTCAAAGGCTAAACTCGCTCTCCTCAAGCTCAACGCCCTTACACCCGCTCCCTCAACCCCGACGCATCTTCTGCCTCTCGCCCGCGAGACCTACGAACAGGGTGCCCTATTTGCCATCCGCGCCCGCAACCCCGAAGCTTTCACCCGCTACGTCCAGCAGCTTCAGCCCTTTTACGAGCTTCCCGCCGCTGTTCTCCCCCCCAACTTGGCCGAGCGCAACAAGGTTACTGGTCTGAGCTTGCTTCTACTCTTGACGCAAGGTCGATATGCTGAGTTCCACACTGAGCTTGAGAGCTTGGAGAACCGAGAGGGTGGTGGCGGTGACGTTGAGAGTGACCGATACCTTGGCTACCCTATTCGTCTAGAGAGATGGCTGATGGAAGGATCCTATGACCGGGTATGGAAGGCCATGAAGAGTAGCGAGGTGCCCTGCGATGAGTATAGCGTATTCTCAGAAGTAAGTTTGCAAATTCATTCCAATTCTACCCAAATAGTCAATACTAACTCGGCTGTAGATCCTCAAGAACCAGATCCGTTCCGAGATTGCTTCCAGCAGCGAGCGCGCATACCCCAGCCTTCCGATCAGCTCCACAAAGTCTCTTCTCTTCTTGGACTCAGAGGGCGATGTTGTCTCTTTCGCTCACCACCGTGGCTGGATCGTTCGTGACGGTAACATCTACTTCCCTGATACTGCTGAAGGCGAAGATGGCGACCAAAACAAGGAGATGAGCCAGATGGTGATAGAAAACGCCCTGGGCTATGCACGTGAGCTTGAGACGATCGTGTAACGGAGTTACCAGGTCAGAATTCTTGGCGAGCAAGCAACGTGAAGACAAACATAGACTAGTAGAGGGGACCAACGGTTGCTGTACGATTAATCCAATTGATGAGCTCGCCAGCCAGGCGAGTCTCAAATCAAACGTCAAATATCTGCTCTTTGAACGTGATGACTTGATCTTGTGCTTCTCGCATATAATCAGGCTAAGTTGCAACTACAAAGACATGACTCCCTTGCCATCGTTCTATCAGCTAGTCGTCCAAGTGCAACCCTTTTAAAGCCCTAGACTTTCCGCCTCGTCTACCCGGCTCCTTTTTGTGCATCGTTGACTCGAAACTCCCAATTCCGACTATGCGCTCCCGTTATTAAATCTTATTCAGCCATGCTCTACCCAGTCTAGGCGAACAACTTCAAACCGCTTCCATGCTTGCCAATCTCACATACTTCACACACTCTGCAGATAGTGCCCTTGTACTTGGTATGATACTTGGAGCCATCGAAGGCACACTCTTCAAATGCAGTACCGCTGTAGATAGGAGTATGGCTGGCTGCGCACACGTCGAACTCGGCGAACTGGTCGAACTCAATTTCGATAGCATCGTTGGGATTGCGCTCGCACTGAGCCTTGGTCTTCTTGGCCTGTAACACTTTGGTCAGTAACCGGAGCAAGCATCGGAAGTTCGATTTCACTTACGTTTTCTACAATCTTGGTAGCACCACCGTTGGCGATGATGCGATTAGCAAAGCTCAAAGCAGAGTTGTAGTTCTTGTTGCGAATAGCCAGTTGCATAGCACTGAGCAGAGCGAGCTGTCTGTGAGGAACCTCGATCTTAGGGATAGTGAAGTACGCTGACAGTTCCAAGCTCCTCTGGAGCTTCTCCGCGTCCTTAGCCACGACATCAGGAGTACCCAATTGTCTCCTGGAAAGCTCAATGCTCATGGCGACAGCATACTCACTGGCCGAAGTAATAAGCTTCTTCGCCTCAGCAACCTCGTCCTCACTTGACACGGCATTGACAAGGATGGAGTGAAGGATACCCTTGAAAATGCCGATACCAGCCTCGAGCTTGTTAGCCTTCATCGAGTCATAGCCCGCTTGTAGGTCGTTGGAAGCAAGGTGCTCAAGATCTCGGGGGATAGTCGGCAGGACCTTTCGGGGATCTGTCTCATCGAGAGTTCTGCGGACATAGTTAATCAAAGGCGGCAGGCCCTCCGAAGCGGGAAGGAAAGTCTTGGATGCTGAGTAGACTTCTAGGAATCGAGACTTGAGAGGGGCGAAGTCGACAGCACCGACCTGTCGGTTGAGAAGTTGCATGGCAGTCTCGAAAGATCCGCCAGCAACGTGATCAACGGCCAGTGGTGAGTTTCGTGCCCACATATCTGCCTCGCTGCTGGCAGCACCGCCAGCGTCGACGCTCTCAACATTGACAAAGTCGCTATCAGCCTCAGGAATGTCATCGTCTCCCATATCCCAGCCGGCAGCATCTTCGTCTTCATCATCGATCAATGCGCCATTACGCTTGGCGGCCGAGTCATCTTCCATAGCGTCCTCAAAGCCTGCATTGGCAGTAGCAGGCTCATCCTCCAGGGAAAGACCTTCAACTTGACCAAGCAGGGCCTTCTCAAAGAAGGACTGCGAGGTAGCCTTGGTAGGCCAAGAGGATTCGAAGGTATGCACAACAGGGTCACGGACAGACAGGGGCTCTCCAAGGGTTGGCAAGGTGATGTCCTCCTCAGTCAAGCCGGTGGCCTCAAGGATGGACTGACATTCCTCCTCCAGACCATGAGACTTTGCAGTCATGTAGGCAAGGGGGTCTGAAATTTTGTTAGTTAAACATTCCTTGAAATCGATTTGGCTTAAAACTTACAAAGATCAATCTCCTTGAACATTTGGATACGGTCCTCAACTTCTCCAAGGTAAAGTGCGTTCTGGAAGCGCGAGGTAAAATCACCACGGTGCTCGGCAATCTTAGCCATACGAGCCAGCCTAGATTGGTTACCAGTAGCGAGATATAAAAATGAGAGCTTGTCGAATTGTTTGAGCTTTTGGTAGCACATCTCCACAACCTTATGGTTGCCGTGTGCCAATGCTTCTGTACTCAAACGGGTCCAGAACTTGGGCTTGTCAAGTTCCTTGGCCATCTCAACAGCAACATCTAGGTTGCCACATTCAATAGCTAGGTCAAATCGAGTGGTGGGGTCCTGAACGAACTGGAGGGCAATTTCAGGGTAGCCCTTCTTTTGAAGATATGAGATAATCGATTGGCCAACGAGACTGGAGTTTCGGATGATGTGAAGCATTTCCTCGTAGTTGCGTTTGACAAGGGCCAACTTGAACCGGTATTCCGTGGGATCAACCTGAAGGATACGGGGCTTGGCGGCTCTATCGAGGCAGTAGACGTTACGGCCCTTAACCTTGACCAGGTACACAGTCTGGTCAAGGGTTCGGACGATACCGTTATCACCATTAAGCAGAGTATACTTTACATGGTTGAGGGTGGAGTAGAGCAGAACGCCAGCATCATCCCAGGTGGCACTCTTGATACGAATAGTCTCATGAAGAGTACTGACCTGCTCGAGGGTCTTGGACACAATTGTGACGTTGTGCTTGCTTAGAAGAGCAGCGTAGAGACCATCGTTGGACCAAACAACATACTTTACACCATTGACAGCGAGCTCAGCAGTACTCTTCTTCTGCTGGATGTCATAGAGGTAGACGGAAGTAGGAGCAATGATTAAAAGATTGCCTGTACCTCCAAAATAGATATCGGTAGTTCCAGTGGGGGGCTTGAAGGATCGGGTAGTGTTGTTGGAAAGATCCTTGATATCAATGGTCTGGTTGGCGGTGTTGAGAACGGCGAATCGGTTACGGGCAACGAAAATGGCAGAGCTACCAGGACCACGCTTAGACTCAGCAGGCTCGATAGCGCCAGAACCATCCTTGGGAAGGTTAACCAGCTCATAAGATCCGCCTTCAGCAGGTGAGGTAACGAGAATAGATCGTTCTGCGGGGTTGAAGGACAATGTCCGGGGTGCTACCCAGGCACTGCCAAGCTTCTTGAGCGACAGGAGCGTAGGGCTCTCGATGTTCCTCTGGAAGTCATAAGACTTGACATGCTTCTCCTTGGTGACGTAGAAGAGTAGGTTCTGGTGAACGGCTGAGGCAGGGCGCTCTCGCTCTAACTTGAATACCATCACACCATTATCGTGACCAGCAGCAAACAAGTTAATCTCAGGATGCGCCGCAATGACCCAGAAGCGATCGTTTTCTCTCTTAAAAGACTGAACAGCGGTTCGCTTGTTCAAGTCCCATACACGGATGGTCTTGTCCTCTCCAGCAGATAGGATCAAGTCCTGATGAGGGTGAAACAGACATCCGGAGGCATTCTGGAAGTGTCCTCGGCACGTATCGACTTCCCAAGCCTTGGTCTCGCTCATGCGCCACAGCTTCACTAAGCGATCATCGCCAGCGCTAACAATGAGGGGCATGGTGGGATGAAAGGCGACCCAGTTGACGCCACGGTCGTGACCTTCGAGAACGAACTTGACGACAGCATCAGTGTTTCCAAACATGTCGGTCTGGTTCTGGTTGGCACGCGCCATTTGGTCTTCAAAGGACATCGAGGTAGGGGCGGAGTGCTTCTTTCGGAGACCGGAAATATCCCAAACACGAACGGACTGATCGAGCGACGCAGAGACAACGAGATCTTCCTTGGGGTGGAATTGGGCGCACATGGCATAGTGGTTGTGGCCAGTCATGGTGCAAACTAGGAACAAGTCAGCATTATCGGCTATTAGACCAAGACAGCAATCTTGACCTACTCAAGGAGCGGTTCTGCCAGTTCCATATCCGGATGGTCTGGTCATCGGATGCTGACAGAATCCAGGGAAGCTCGTGATGGAAGAAGACAGTTCGGACGTAGTCGAGATGGCCGTTAAGGGTGAAGAGGCATCGTCGAGTCTGGTAAGACCAGACTTTGATCTTATAGTCGTCACCGCCAGAGACGAAAAGCGGCTGTGTCTTGTGAAAGTCGACACCACGGACAGGACCGTCGTGCTCCTCGAAACGGTCAATTAGAGTTCCCATTCGGTAATCCCAAAGCTGAATGGTAGAAGAGTGTAGCGACACCAGGATCCATGGTCTGGATACAACTTGTCAGCTCTAAAGCTTGCGATGCGATTCAGCGACGTCGGACAACGAACCTCTTTGGGTGAAAGGCAATGCCTTTAGCTCGCGAGGACTTAGACTCGAACTGTGCAAAGGAGAGTGTCAGTAATCACAAGCAAGCAAAGCAAAGCAATTGCATCGCAATCTACCTTGGTCAACATTCCCGGGGATGACTGCATATTGGCGGGGAGGTGAAGCCGCAGCTTCGAGCATTAAGGGGTGGAACAATTCGAGGCGCCCAGAAGCGGATTATAGAAAGCAGCTATTCGGCTTGCGTGTAGCTGGATCGCGAGATTCGGATGCGAGCTGACCAGCACAGACAGCGCAGGCTTGTCGAAGTATACGTGAGGTCAGAGTGAAAGGGAGACGTAAGTTGGTTGAGTTGGATGCTGGCCAACGAAGCGAACTCCAAAGGTAGGTAGGTAGGCAGGCTTAGGCTTGGGCAATTGAACACGATGCTCAATTGTGGGCTATCACACCAGGGGGAGTGCATGTCTAAAGCCACAGTAATGGAGCGCAACATTGTTCCCCCGAATGGAGGGGCTACTACTCTGTACAGTTGGACAGGTGTAAGAGGGTAAGAAAACTGGGGACACGCTCCCTGAATGTGGCTGAAGAATGAAGATGCAGGGGGCATCGTTTCTGCCACGTAAGGAAAGACGGTCGAGGGATGAGCTCCTCCACTGTCTTTTTGTCTGTTGGTATCAGCTCGGGTGCTAAACCCAATCCAGCCAGCTAGCTCCTGGGTCTCAGTGACGCTGTTCGACTCCTAGAAAGCTACTACACCTACTCCGTACACAGTAAGCATTCTCTTTGTCTTTGACTTACAACGGAGTTGATGCCTGGTGATTGAGAGTCTGTCGCACGTAGAAAGCTTCTTGAGCGTGCTTGGGTTCGTTGAAGACACCCAAGACCAGAATTACGCCACCATTGCCTGCGTAATTCCACGTCGTCGCTAACTATCCTGTCCAAGCTTTCTTTGGAGAGCTGTCCTTTGCCCCTCCATCGCGAGGCTCCAGCTCCTCAATATCCAGTCCTTGCTTTATGCAGCGCTTTGCGTAGACCGCAAATATGCCTTGCCTTTCTCAATGCCTGGCTATAGCCCTGGCGGCTGCTACAGCTTCTTTGGCTTCCCCGTCAGTCAACGTGGGGATGAATGCAGCGTTTCCTCGTGCTCCATATTTGCTTGAACTTCTGTAAGCTTATACTATTTCTGGTGAGCTACCTATGATTTTGCTTCTGACCTTCAACAGAGAAACTGCCGCTGGCGAGAATTCAACAGCATACTTCCCTCTACTTGACAAGATTGCTGGTGGTCACTTTCAATCAGCCAATTCAGATGCAGAGCTCTACGACCGTTTCCTCGATGTCCTTCAGCAAGACGGGCACGTCACTAAACCAGAAGCCCTCTCAACTTTCAAACTTGCTCTTACACTACGTGCTGCCGCACCACGAATAGAAGCACATTACCAATACTACACTACAGCTGTCGATCCAGTATCCAAAGAAGACACCAACGAGGATTGCTCGACATGGGCCTTGATTGGTAGCAAGAAATACTGCTCAGAAACTCTCGACAAAGCCGTGGAAGGTGATTTCTCGGCAAGGTAAGCTGTTTCGGCTGCTTTTGACACCACGGCCCTAACCCGGTGAATAGGCAAGCCAACTTGTTGCCGTTTGATCGAGTCCTAGGGCTTGGAAAAGATGCCATTCTCTACGCGGACCCAACATCTGCCTCTTTCGGCTCTTTCCACATTGCGCTCTCCAAAGCTGCCAAGCAGGGAGATATGTCATACAGACTGCGATATCGCCGAAGCGCGAGGGCTCCTAATTCTCCTTTGTCTGTGAGCGGCTATGGTGTGAAGCTAGATCTAAAGAGAACTGACTACATCGTTATTGATGATCGTGAAGCCAGCCAGGAAGACAAACAGAAACCTGCCACAGCCGACGTCAATCTTGACACGGATGAAGAGGTTGCTGATTTGAAGCCTCTCTCAACATCCGAGCTAGCATCTTTAGGCCTAAAGACTGCTTCGTTCATTCTAAATAGTGAAAATCCTCTCGAGGCTTTAGTCAAATCGACCCAGGATTTCCCCAAGTTCTCAGCATCGATTGCCACTCATGAAGTCGCAAAGGAGTTTGCTACAGAGCAGGCGAAAAACGTTGATGCAGGTATTCCCAGTGGCATCAACTTTCTCTGGATGAACGGTGTCCAACTTATTGAGCGTCAAATTGAGCCATTTACGCTCATTGAGATGATTCGCCGTGAGCGCAAGCTGATCGATGGGGTCCGAGATCTTGGTTTCAATGGCCAGCAGGCTAATTCACTTCTTGGGCATTCAGAAGTTGCCAGTTCCAAGGCTGAGGATGAACCGCCCAGGTTCGACTGGACAGATCGATTGGAGGAGGGGAAAGCACTCGTGTGGTTGAATGACCTCGAGAAGGACGCTCGATACCAGAAGCTCCCAAGCGATTTGACAGCAGTATGTAAGAAGATTACCTCTGGAGATCATACCACTAACGACCTCATAGCTCCTTCAGCGTACGTATCCTGGACAACTTCCGCAGGTAGCTCTTAACCTCTTCCACATCGTGGCACCAGTTGACTTCACCAATATTGAGGATGGGCGAGCGTTTGGTCAACTAGCCCAGTTCATGCAACGCGGTGTCACCTTGAGGTTCGGCATACTGCCCTTGACCACTACGCCTGCTTCTGCTGCTCAGGCCAAGGTCGTTTATCATTTGATGGAAACGTATGGATTCGAGTCCCTCATTACTTATCTCCAAGAGAGTGAAGAGGGGCCAGAAGGTGCGGCCAACAAGAAGGCTTTCACCAAGGCTGTTGATGGACGAGAAACACTACCAGGAGCCACCAAAATGACCTTGGCCGAGATTCTCGAAGCCGATACTTATAAGCAGAAGGTGGAAGCAAGCAAGGCTTGGGCTAGCCGACTCAATGCTGACACTGCCGCGCGTCCTGTCTTTGTAAATGGGTTGGCTATTCCGCGTGACAAATCGTGGGTTCAGGCCATGGGCCAGCGATTAACTGAGGATCAACAAGCAATCCAAAAGGCTGTGTACTTTGGACAAATTGAAGAGGGGACGCCTGTTGCAGATCTCTTCCTCCGTGACGCTCTTTCCAAGCGCAACACATACATCTTTCCTGACGATGAGAAGGCCCTTCGCGTTGTTGATATCAACAAGCTTCATAAAGACTTTGCGGGACTGTTCAGCAACATTGCCGTCCTTCCCTCAGACTCAAAGGCTTCCAAAGAAAGCTGGGCTGTGCTCACAATCGTCGCCGACCTTACAGTCGATGACGGCCAAGACCTTCTTCTTGCTGCCCTTCAATTCAAGCGAAAGAATCCTGGCGTTCGCCTTGACCTTGTTCACAACCCGCCGTCATCCGCAGAGGCTCATACCATCAATGGCGCCTTCAAGCTTAACGAAGGCAAGCTTGCTGAGATGGAGAGTAAGGATGGTCTGAAAGCCATTCTTGAGGCGTCTTGGGCAGCTGAAGATGATGGCCTTGGTACTGCGCTTGCCGACTTCCTCTCTGCTTCAAACATTCTTCCTGGTACAAAGGGACTACTCCTCAACGGCCGTGTCGTCGGTCCCCTGCCGTCCGATGTGTCTTTCAAGGAGGACGATTTGCAGCAGCTATTAGAATTTGAGCAGCGAAACAGAATTCTTCCTGTTTATGCTGCGATCAGGGACCTTGGCTTCGAGGACAAGCTTTCAGATCCCATTGCAGCAGCCAAGCTCACTTCGATCACGGCACTCTCAACTATTTCTGATCTCCCTCAAGGCATCTTCGAGTCGGCCCCGTCCATTCGAAGCTCCATGTACAACACTTGGAACTCAACTCATAGCGCTATTGAAGTCGGCAACCCTGAAACTGCAAGTATTCATATCGCTGGTCTCCTGAATCCTACCAGTGAACAAGGTCAGAGATGGGCACCCATCCTCAAGGTCTTGTCTGAGCTCGATGGAGTGTATCTGAAGCTTTTTATGAACCCGAAGGAAGTAGTCGGAGAGCTCCCCATTACGCGATTCTTCCGTTACGTACTTGACTCAAAGCCTTCCTTTGATCAGGCTGGTCATGTTCAGAACCCTATGGCGACTTTCAAAGGCCTTCCCTCTGAGGCTCTGTTAACAGCAGGCATGGATGTACCTCCGGCTTGGCTAGTTGCTGCTAAAGAGTCTGTACAGGATCTGGACAACATCAAGCTGAGCTCTGTCAAAGCCGACATCGATGTGATTTATGAGCTGGAGAATATTTTGATTGAAGGTCACTCCAGAGATGGCAAGCGAGGTGCACCAAGAGGTGCACAATTGACCCTGGCCACGGAAAAGGATCCCCTTATCACAGATACCATAGTCATGGCCAATCTGGGCTACTTCCAATTTAAGGCGAACCCTGGTTTCTACAATATTCAACTCAAGCAAGGCCGAACGTCAAAAATCTTCACCATCGAGAGTGTCGGTGCTCACGGATATGCGCCTGTTCCCGGGGACGAAGGCACGGAAATCGCCCTCATGGACTTCAAGGGTACGACCCTATATCCTCGTCTCCATCGCAAGCCAGGAATGGAAGAAGTCGATGTACTGGAATCTCCAGACAGCGAAGACAGCGGAATTGTTGCTAAGGGCCTCAAGTTTGCCGAAAGTCTTCTCGGGGGGGGCAAGTCGCCCAAAGAGATTTCGGCCGAAGAACATGCTGAAATCAACATCTTCAGTGTTGCCAGTGGTCACTTATACGAGCGCATGCTCAACATCATGATGGTGTCGGTTATGCGTAACACCAAGCACACCGTCAAGTTCTGGTTCATTGAGCAGTTCTTATCTCCCTCGTTCAAAGAATTTATTCCTCATATGGCTGCTGAGTATGGTTTCAAGTACGAGATGGTTACTTACAAGTGGCCTCACTGGCTTCGCCAACAAAAAGAGAAGCAGCGAGAGATTTGGGGGTACAAGATCCTGTTCCTTGATGTATTGTTTCCGCTTTCCCTGGACAAGGTAATCTTTGTTGATGCTGATCAAATCGTCCGCACTGATATGATTGAGCTTGTGAACCATGACCTAGAAGGTGCTCCGTACGGTTTCACACCCATGTGCGACTCGCGCACTGAAATGGAAGGCTTCAGATTCTGGAAACAGGGCTACTGGGCGAACTATCTTCGCGGGCTGCCGTACCATATTTCAGCCCTCTATGTTGTTGACCTTAATCGGTTCCGCCAGCTGGCAGCAGGAGACCGCCTTCGACAGCAGTACCACGCACTCTCAGCTGACCCTAACAGCTTATCCAACCTGGATCAGGACCTGCCAAACAACATGCAATTCACAATTCCGATCCACAGTCTTCCTCAAGAGTGGCTCTGGTGTGAGACGTGGTGCAGCGACGAGAGCCTGGCTCAGGCGCGTACCATTGACTTGTGTAACAACCCTCAGACAAAGGAGCCGAAACTCGATCGCGCCAGGAGGCAGGTCCCAGAATGGACCATCTATGATGAGGAGATTGCCGCGCTGGATCGTCGACGCAAGGTTGTTGGAGATAGGAGTGAGAAGAACTCGAGGAGCAGGACGATGGAGGAGGAAGTGCATACAAAGGACGAGCTTTGAGGAAATCTTAGCTAATGCCCCATTTAACTTGGGTAAATTTAGATTTGCACATATATCGATAGATCTGGTCTATTCACAATCTTCTAGAGTCATTGAGTTATCCCATGTCTTCAGCCACCAAATCTTTAATGTTATTCCGACAAAATCAATGTTCAAACATGCCATCTCAAGGCTAGAATGGAAGATTCAACTGCAGCCAAAAGACGTACCATACACTAGTACAGTAACAGTCTTTAGCATAATTATCAAGTCCTAACTTTTTGATGCTTGCATCTTCAGGCCGAGATTCATGCTACAGTGTCTCCATCTTTTCAATGCAGCCACAATACAAATACAAGCCTTGTCGGCAGCGAAGCCACCTACGTCAGCCCGTCATCTGTCTTTGTGGTGGTTGTACCCTTAAGTCAGAAGATTGCACATCACATGCCACTGATGACATGTTGCCTCTCACTGATTCCCAAAGGGTACAAATTTGCCAGTCCAGGTATTTTGTGAAATCAATGGTAGTGCTGACATTCTAGGGTAGTTAGGTATGGTGTAAATCTATTTGATAGTGCCAACTACGTGCAAAAGCCAAAAGGGCTATATTTGGTTTGAGCTTCCAGTAGCTAGGCTAGTAATGCTACGACTCACATGTATTCCGAGTTCCTCCAGATTGCCGCCCATTGATTGACCTTCACCACTAAACAGGGAATTGGGTGGTGGATTATTACCATGGGTTACCCTTCTTACTAGCCCCCCCTTGCTTAGGCAGTGTGGCCAAGCTGTACATCGACGAGTCATCACATCAAAGCTGAATGTCCAAATTGCCATATCTGTTCCTTATCTCAGACCATGCTTCGCCTCGCTACTGCTGCAGTACGTATATGTACGCAAAAGTCCTCCCTAAATACAACTAACACCACTGTACAAAGCCACATGCCCCTTACATGCTCCTGACAATGCTTACCCTGCTAATCATGGAACCGTACTAGCATTCGAATAAATCCAGCCCGCCCTCTATGTGAGTAGAAGCATGAAGACCAAAGTCGGCCCACCCGGCCCATGAACGTTGGTGATAAGTGCAGAATCTGCATCAGGGGCCAAGGGCAGGAAGATCTGCCCAAGTCGTATTCATGTCATCCCATTCCTTAACGCCTCGTGTATGTTGCTGTAGGTATATCGTGTCTATTCCCAATTCCAAAATCCGGGAGCCTTGTACACCACGGAGAAATCATTTCTCTCCCAAACAAATAAAAACAGACAAGCTCGTTGTGCTCAGTGCCATCATATGAGCCCCAGGCCACGGGTGTCACATATGTTTTGTGAACTCCATGAGCCTCAGGTCTGAAATAGAGGCCAGCGTGAAGAAAGAAAAGTGGCGGGTATCACAAATGCCGTTTAATCAATATACCACGCTCCGTAGATCCTTTACCAAGTTGCAGCATCGATGATGGAAAACATCAAGAGAGGGAAATGCATTATGCTTGTTGTTCAAGGCTGACTCGTCTCGCGTTCTTCTCGGATCGAAGCCATCGACGAGGCCTGGCCTACGCCCAACATGGATGAATGGCTTAGCGGTGGCATTCCGGCGGATGATTTGACCCCTGTCGCTGAAGGGGCACCGCTGGGTGCTGATGTTCCATTTTCTATCTTTTGTTTCGTGAGTTGGGCTGGGTTTATGCCGTTCTCACCGTTGGGTGTTTGCGCTTTGGAGTTGTCTGCTGACAGTTCTTTATGCAGTGGTGACGAGGGAGAGTTGGACTTTTTGCTTCGAGCATCGCCATTTGCTGTGTTGGCCCCGCGTGAAGAATTGCGTGGAGAAACCCGACCAGTCTGATGAAAATGTTAATAAATATCACAATTGAGACAAGATAGAAGAGGCGTACTTGTTTGGCCCACCGAAGACCACAGCTGTTACAAAGATCCCTTTGACCACTGGGTCCTCTTCGCCATTCAGGCGTGTTTCTTGTATGGCAATTGGCGCAGTCTCGCACCACATTGCCAACGCCCTTTCTTCGCTTACGTTTTTTCTTGCTGGATAACAGGCCGCCAAGTTCCTCTGCAAGAATACGGTTAACCTTTTCCATCTGCCGCAACTCGAATTGCCAGCTGGAGCATTTTGTTGTTCTCAGTTCATCAAAAATGTTGTCCTCTGAGGCCAAAGCAGCGTCTTGGCTGCCGGGGGCTAACGCACCACCGGCAGGCTGTGAGATATGACCCGTTGCGTGGTTTTCGTTGCCGTTACTGGATCTCGGGGTTGCGGCGAGAGACCTGGAACCGGCGCTAGCGGGAGCCAGGTTACGTGATGATGCCTTGAGAAGCTTTGTCTGGGCAAGCAAGAATGATGGCTTTTGGCCCTCAGAAGCGTCACCCGGGTACAGAGTCGTCTGGGCTTGCAGCACTTGGCCCCTACGGTTCTGGACCTCGTGTTTGCATGTGACAATTTTTCCACGCCTCGCCTTTTCCAGCGTTCGCCCAAATTCGGGACGTGACTCTTTTCGCATAAGATCCTGTATACTGGTTCCTACTAGGCTATCGGGCTGGAGGTCGAGGAGAGATCGGATATTCGAAGAGACGTATAAGAACAGACCTGATGTCGAGAGCTTCGTCCAGAGTTCGCTGTCACCAATACCACCGTTCGCTTCAAGATTGCGGCGACTTAGAGCAAACACCGGGCGTTTGCGGCCTACCAAAATGATGCACTTTCGACCCTTTCCTTGTTCGACGAACAGTGAACCATGACTTTCGAACCAAGTATAACCACTGTGCTTTCTGCGTATTCGGAATACAATGTTGACAGGGTTTCCGGTTGTGGTGTCCTTCAACTCGCGTGTAACGGGAACGATATCAGATGGATGACATACTGTTGAAAGTGAGTTGCCAACCAAATCCGCAGCCTCATATTCTAGGACCTTCTTGCAAGAGGGAGAGAGATATAGGAAGAGCCCTTTGAGCGAAAGGACGTGAACCACATCGTCAGTATTTTCGAGGAGCATCTTGTCCCATGATTGCTTGTGCCAATCAGAGGTGAGACCCTTAGGGCTGAACTGTTGTAACAGGGTGGAGACATCGTCAACGCCTAACGTCTGGCCATTATCGGGCTCCCAGTGGCTGGATTGCGGCGGCGTCCAGATATATTGGCCAATGTCGCTGTGTTTGTAGTTCACCTTGACACCGCCAAGGTCTTGATTCGATGCGATTGCGTCTGGGCATTCAACTAGGTCGATCTGGAAGCCAATAAAATATCTGATTTCATCAGTGTCCCACGGGATGGGGATCATAGTAAGAAGGTTGAGGAAAGGCTTTCCACCCTTTCGATAGTTGATAAGACTCTGTTGAACCTCCCTGCCTTCGTGAACCATCTTCTTCAAATTATAGACGGCTCCATCATCAACGAACTCTCGTTTAGAGCCCGCTTCGACTTTGCCATCTGGGGCCTGCAGAAAGCGGCAGTTCTGGCCGACAATCTCATGACGACTGTAACCGGTAAGGTTTTGGAAGTTGTCGGAAACATATATAATAGGGCAATCGTTCATGGAGACATCGCAGACGACAAAGGCGCAGGACATGTCGACAGCGCCAAGTTGTATGCGCGGGTTCTTACGGGTAGCGACTAGCCACAGAGCTTTAAGCATATCAAATCCACTCTTTGAGTATATAGTCTTTTCCTTCGAGTCCCTCGGGGCATCGCCGGTTGATGGGGTCGTAGCAACTGAAGTGCTGGTCGGATGGGTAACGGTTGAAGAGGACATGGCTCCGTGTGAGTGTTGCTGTGGAGGTGAAACAACAGAACCGGAGGCAGTTGAGACTTGGCGAGAAAGTGCAGGTAAGTTTTGGTTGTTATCTCCAGCATTCATGTTGTTGAAAGCCTGATGGTTCATCATACTGTCACCCGAATCCTCTATGGTATCCATGGCGTTGTTTGTGGGAGCAGGTATCGGGGTCGTCGTGGGAGGGTTGGATTGGTTCATGTTCATGGAGCTGGCATCTGGAGAAAGATCCATGGAGAAGTCGTTACCAACCTGAACTTGAGGGGTCAGTTGGCCTTGGGGGAACTGGCTCATGGACGGTGAGTATAGGTTCATAGGTGAAGCGTTGCCGGCCATCTGTGCTCCAACGCTCATGCTTGCAAAGTTAGAGGGCATCATAGAACTCATCATATCAGGGGATATGGTCGAATAGTCATTAGGATCGGATGTCATATAATTGCCCATTTGATCCATGCCGATGGAGGTATTAATGGTGGGAAAACCCCCTCCCATGGGTGGTTGGTTGAATTGGTACGAGCTGAGTTCGGCGTTATCGGTTCCAAAGGCCATCATGTCACCGTTGCCGACTGAAGACATCCGCCTTTGCCCTTGCTGCTGCTGCTGCTGCTGCTGCTGATTCATCTGGAACTGACCCATAGGGTTAGTAAAGGCTTGGGGCATGCTCTGTCGGCGGTATAGCTTGTCTTGATTATCGCGCACAATATCATCGAGAGAATCTCCTCCCTGGTAGAAAGTTGGATCGTTCATATTGTGCTGCATGTGGTTCTGCTGATTCTGCTGCATTCGAGGTTGTTGGAACTGCTGAGATGATTGCTGCTGCTGTTGCTGCTGCTGCTGGTGGGGAGAGTAGTAGCCATCCATGGCGACAGCATCTGGCTGGACGGCCTAGCCAGGCGCTCGAGGGAAGTGGTGAGCGGGTGTTGTCCCGTGTGTATGGCGCGAGGTTTGACAGGTGGTGTCCTGGTTCGACTACCGAGGCGTCGGAAAGGTTGGCGGCCTGATTAGGAGACCCTAGATGCAGTGGAAACGAAAAGCGAAGACTGCTGATAAACGGAACAATATGCCTAGGCGAGAAAAGTCGCAATATGGTAGAAGTGTGGCGAGTCGGGTCGGGTCGATGGTTTGACGTGATAAATCAGGCCGGAGAGATCAAGCGACCGAGCGAAAAAGAGAGGGACAGGGTATGGATAATCGCAGATGGCAAATGCGCGGGGGTGGATATTTCGTGCTTGGTCGAATTTGTACTGTTCTGGATTGGACTGTGGCTCAAAAATCGGCGACGGAAAGGTCGGAAATGCGGGAAATTTGCGATCAGGAAGAGAGGCGTGAAAAAAACAGATTCTACGTTGGAGGCTGGATCGCGTCAAAGTCGAGGAAGGAGGGTTCGCTATGTCGTTTGAAGGGGAAAACGAGGGGGGATGGAGAAGTACAGGACGATATGGCAGAAGAAGAATGGGAATGCGTGAGAAGCAGATGCCCTGGGCTGGGCTGGGCCGGGCTGCTTTGGGTGTGTGTGGGTGGGGGAAAGTACCTACATACCTACCTTGTCCTGTCTGTCTTGTCTTGCCTTGCCTTGCCTTACCTTCCACGCCACGCCATACCATGCCATGCCATGCCACGCCTACCTTACCTAGGAGCCAGGTCAGGCAAAGACCAGCAGTCGAGGTGGGATTGGATGGATCCGATGGATCATGGTGTGGCTAAGGTAGTGTGGGAAACAAGACAGGCCGAAGGATAACGGACTACTAACGCTATGGGCTACTGGTGCTAAGTAACGGAAGCCGGAGATTGAGGGCGTCGAGCTTGGGAGGGAGACTGGTGACTGCCGCTTTCTGCGGCTCAGTCGAACCCTTTCAAGATTCCCATGTGCAGGGCAGGTGCACAACTCCCGTCAATGGAAGGTGAGGTATCCGTACCTACCTTAGGTACTTCCACGATACCTGACAGACCTATCCATCTCGAGACTTTGGCCTGCCGAGGGTAGCGCACAGCACAGCACTGTACTTGTGCTGCACTTACTGTACCATACAGAGTACAGGTACCTACTGTACCCAGGAACTCATGTATGTGGGGTGAGTTGAACTTGCTCGTTGATTGAGACGGGAGGCGCCAGGAGTAACTCCGGTGCAAGAGGTTTGCGCATTGCCCAATAGAGGCTAGCCGGCAATGATTTGACATCAGATGGGTGAATCTGAGTAAATCATAGCATTAATAACGTTAGATACTTACCTTATTTAACAGAAGCCGATAGAGAACCGTATTAATAGAAAGTCATCGTTTGGTTTATAACTTTTAAATGTAATCGGAATAATGAAAGACGTGCCTGCCTCACCTTCCATGTCCATCGGGTTTACGGATACAGGAGGACAACATTGGGGGGGCTTTGGGGCTGGGACGGGAAGACCCTGTGCTTCGCTTCTGTCATCCTTTGGGTTCTTTGTACATGTCCTGTGCCTGTCAAGTCCAGAGATCATCTCCGTTTTAGGAAATGCCCAGTTTTTGCATTCAAACACACAGTCAGTCAATCAAAATCACTATCGAGATCTAATATGTAATATAAAAATTGCATCTTTCTTACCAGAAGAACTAAAAAAGTCGTGCAAGCAAGTCCCTATATATGTAAGAGAACCCTGCATGAGAATGTCTCGAATTCGCTAGCACACCCGCCGTTCCTTGCAGGCCAGAAAAAGTAAGACCAAAGTGTGAGCAAGCATTCATCATTCATTCAAATGGAGGGTACCTTAGGTATTTTCAACACGCCCCCCTCCCCCATGTGGCTTTGCCTGCCTTCACCTAAAGGTACATACCCGTTAACCCTGTCGCCATCATCAACTTTGTTTTAAGTGCCAATGCTCACGAGTCTATCATTTTGAAATGGCATTTGCCCTCTAGTGACGGCGACATAGTTAAGTAACATCTGAATTCTGAGGTGCTGAAGTAGGGTAGTACATTGACTCAATTCGCCCTCCTTATCCCACTATTGCGAATCGTGGCTGAATCAATCAATACTCACTTAGCAAGCCAGAGACAAATATCATAGAGGGCTTCAACCATCCTGCGTACGAGTCAAGACATTCATTCCATGTCTCCCGCAGCCCATCAAATCATTTAGCCCTGGAAACGAAATCGGTGTGGTTATTTGATTCATAATTCCGTACGCTACAAAACTCGTCATCTATATATATCACAGACCGACCAACCGACTGACTGGTTGACCGTCTTGCCGCTGCCGACCCAAACCCTCGCGAAGAGGTACTAACCAGTTATCAATAACCTAACTCGTAAACTCTAATGATTTTGCAAAAAAGGCGCCATGCGGTCTTGAGGATATAGACTGCCTAAACAAAATGCCCTCTCATTTTTACCCCGACGCCTAGGATCGTCGTCCTCTGTTTCTCTTCTTCCATGTTCGGGACATGGCATTTGTTGGACGCTGATTCGAACCCGTTCTACTTCGCCCGAATGAAGCGCATCTCCACATCACATGGATGCCACCATTGCTTTGTTGATTCGCCTGTTGGAACTGCCTGCCCCCTAAATGGGTTCCAGGCCCATGGCTGGCATCCTATAGCGTTCGTCATCCAAGGACAGGCCGCCACATCTGTCCAGAAATGGCCTATAGGGCCATCTCGATACCCGGCGACACTCGGCTGGGTGATATGATCCAGTCAGCCTTCATTTGACTTCCGAAAGGGTGGCAAGACTCAGCCCATCTGCGAGCTTCCTCCTAGTTGAAGAATCCCATGATGGTTCGCTGTGCCTCAGGAGAAAATTGCTGCAGAAGGGGCGTAGGGTCAACGCCGGTCGATGTCAGAAACCCCTTAGTTGCTAGTGCTACCCGATTGGCAGTCTGTCCCACGAGGGTCTCTGCCTCGAGAGCCTGGGCGATAAACACGAAGATTTTGCCCGCTTGGTTCGCCACAGCTGGGTGTCGTCTAGAAGTCCAAAGCGTTAGCATAAGCACGCCTACATACTGGTAGTACGTTGAGGGCGGAGAGAACTTACTGGTCAATCAGCTCCGCAAGATATGCATAAGCATACGGTGCCGCTTCTTCATCATTGGTCACGGGTAGAGTCTCTACCCATTGCGTAATCACGGTTTGCACGTCTCCGACTGTGCTTGCATTATAGTGGAGAATCTTGGCGATCGCTGCGCATGCATTCTCAGTCGCGTACACATTGTCCTCATTACGGGCGTCAGGAACCTGAGTGACCTGGAACAAGAAGGGGACTGAGCCTCCCAAGAACTGCGCCCACGGTGCTCCACCTCGGTGCGCCGCAACTCCGATGCCGTAAGCTGCCGCCTGGCGAATAGCCGGCGAAGCATCACGGCAGCCATCGATGAGCGGTTGGGTGATGTAGTTGGCATATCGTGTGCTCTCAGGGCCGCAGTACTCAAGGACATCATCCATGATGCAGAGTCCCCACTGGCGCTGGGTGGGATCGTTTGAGGTAAGGAAGCCCTCGTATGTGGGCATCAATCGCTCCCAGGCAGGCAAGAACGCAGCACCGTGGTTCTTGAAAATAGCATGGAAAGCCTTGTTCATATCCGAAAGCAGGGTCTGATCGTCCTCGATAGCCATCAGAGTATCTTCGGCCTCATCTTCCACGTCCTCGGCAGTGGCTCCCTCCTTATCCTCCAGACGTTGTGCGACACGGTCCTTGTAGTCCTCAATGGCAGAATGTACCGAGTCGATGAATCGACTGAGATGGTCTGCAGAAAGACAGTCCTTTCCAATGACCTCAACGGATTCGTAGAAGCATTGGTACATCTCAGCAAGTGTGTCGATGGCAGGCTCAGCAGTCAAGACCTCGAGGAGCTTGTCGACAGTCGCGCTCCACAGACCACGGAGTTCGTTGGACTGAGGGCCGTAGGCTTTCTTGTAGGAGCTCAACAGCTGGGGAACAAGCTTGGCAGAGATATATCGAACAGGATCGTGGAAGAAGAATGCAAGACCAGGCAATGCGATCTTCTCCATGATCTCTGCTACATAGGGAGCAAAAGAAGCCTCAAGGACTTGGGCGTAGACGACCAGGAGCTCAATGGCCATGTGCTTGTCATCCATGGTGCTTGTCTTGATACCAATCATCTTACCCTTGAGGGGAACAAGTTCCCATCCCTCCTCATTCTGCATCTGCTCAACTTGGTCGTCATCATCCAGTAGTTGGATATCGGCCTTGGCAACAGCAAGCTCCAGCAGAGGAGGCATGACGTTGTGAAGAAAAGGAAGGAAGTCGGAACCGAGAACACGACACATGCGGCCCCAGCAGTGCATGAGGTATTGAGCTTGAGGGTCGTCTGCATCAGTAATGTTTGCCTGAATGTTGGCCAGAAGGTTGACAAGAGTCATGGCGTCCTGACCAAGACGCTCTTTTCCAACGGCCAGAGCGATCAATGTGGCGCACTCCATAGCCTTTGCACGCAGAAGTCGGTATTCCTTCTCGCTCTGGTTCTGGAGAACATTAACAAGAAGAGGCATGAGGGTATCGTAGTATTTCGAGAAGGCAGCCTCAGCGGCGTCAGCGATGGTGGCGATCGTTGACAGAGCTTGCTCTTGGACATAGCGTTTTTCATTTTGAAGGAGCTGGAAAAGATGTGAGAGGAGCTCGTCCAGATATGGCTCCAGGGTGGTCTTCTCGGCCTCCTCACAGAAGTTAACAAGAGCAGCAGCTGCGTGAGACTTGACTCGGCCCTCGGGCGAGTCGAGGACAGGAATGATTGCCTTGAGAACTCGGTCGTAGTAGTCGGTCTGCATCTTGGGGGCAAAATCAGTGCTCATCTGACCAAGAGCATTGCAGCCAGCCCATCGAACTCGAGGATGAGGATCTCGGAGAGCGGGAACTACTAGATCTAGCACCTGGCTAAGCTCTCCAATCATCAGATCACGGCAGCCCTCGGAGATGGCAGAGATGGCCATCAGAGCTGCATGTCGATCCCTCCAAGCCATGGAAGTCATCATACGAGGAAGCCAGTTGAAAGTAGGGGCCAGAATGGTCTGCCCTCCAAGTTTGTTCGCAAGTCGGTCCATAGTTTGTTCGCCAGCAACGTGGTTCTGGTCACTCTCGTCCTGGTCAAACTGCAAGGCGAGTTAGTTACATGAATTATGTGTCTTCATTCTCTGAAAACTCACGTCATCAGATGCCATCCATTCGGAAGCATCATCATCATCCTCGCCTAGATCCGTCATGAGACTCAAGCACTGAGTGATCATGTCGTTTGTGTAGGATGGGTCCTTTCGGCACACGGAGGGGGCGTAATCGGCGAAAGTGGCCATGAGCTCGAGAGCGTTTTGACGGCAGATGTTTTCGAGCTCCTTGTCTTGAATAACAGAGATGCTAAATTGAACCAGGTTCTGGAAGAGAGGCTTGAACATTTTGGGAGCAGACTCGGCGAGATCGATGAGCGCAAGGAGCGCCTTGCTGAGGTCGTCGGAATCCTGAGAATCCTTGATCGGGGGAAGAATGTTGAGGACATCGGGAATAAGGGCGTAGTACTTAGCCTGTCCCTTCTTGCTAATAGTCCTGAAGAATGAAGCAAAAGCCTCCATAGCCGCAAGACGGACCTATAGCTGTGGTTAGCAGAGCCATGATATGCAATGTGAGACAGAAAAGTCTGCCCAGCGGGATGGTTGCTATACCATGACGGCGTCGTCCTTGAAGCCCTTCTGGAAAGCTTGAAGAACAGCCTCCTCATGCTGCTTCTCAATGATGGCGGGAGTGGTAGCGAAGACTCGGAACGCATTCTCTCGCTTCTCTGGTTCGGGAGCTTGGCTAAGTTGGAAAAGAGCGCCAAGTAGTTCGGGCCAAATATCACCTATTGCAGGAGTTGTTAACCAAGGTCCAGGATACTGAGGGTCAATCCAGGGCTTCAGAGAGCTTACCATTCTCGGTATATTGTCTGGCAAGCTCGGCAACAGCATCACTAATTTTGTTGCGAACGAGGCGTTCAGACTCGGCGGCAAGGGTCTCGAGAATCTTTTGTCGAATGACGGCGGCTTGGTCCTTGGTCAAAGAGATGAACAGATCCGTGGTCTCTCCGGAGTCACCCTTGCGGGTTTTTGAAGCAATTCGACGGAAAATTACAGCGGAAAAAGATCGTGTCGCATTGTCGCCAGCAGCTTGAATCTGTTCCGCCAGTCCCATCAACAGGACCTCAGGTCGGGGAGCAGTCCAGTTGTTCTGCAGGTGCTCTTCGGCTTGTGACCTTATGCTGTTGTCGGGGGACTGCAGAGCTTGCAGGAGCTGTGAAAGCTCTGCGTGGATGTCGGGTGGGAGCAGAGACATTGTTGTGGTCGTGGAGGGTTGCTGGTGATGTCCACCAGCAGACGACAAAGAAGTTTGGGTCTCAGTCGGAGGATGCGGACAAGAGTAGCGATAATGAAGTACTACTTGAAGAAGAAGAGGAGGAAGTGTGAAAAAGCTACGAGCCGTCGAGGTTCGTTGGCTTGAGTCGGCCGTGGCTTCACTTTAATAAGGGACGAGATTTCCAAAGATCCCAAATGGTGCGAAAGAAAGAAGAGAGGGACGACTGAATGGGAGCAGAAAGTGAAGTGGGGGAGGGGAAGCCCAAAGTTGAGGGTCGTGAATAAGTACCGTGCGGGCGAGACTTTGCTGGCGAGGTACTTGGGGACAGACTTGAGCCCAAAAGAAAAAAAAAACAAAGGGTGCGCGGTGACCAGGTCGTGACTAGTGTGTTTTTTCTGTAAGGTAAGGTACAGTGCCTAGGTTAGTAGGTATTGTTTATTTTTTACCCTTTCTGCCAGGCTACAATCAAAATTTACCTAGGTACCTTAGTACTGACTAGTACCTAGGACTGAGTTTATGTCAGTAAGTTGAAGTTGAGAAATGGCCTCCAAAGCTTTTTGATATGGACTTATAAACTTAATATTCAACTGTTGTGTCTATGGTTCGTGCATGATATAAACCCGGCTCTGAAGTCATGAAAGAATATTTGACCACGGGAACGCCTCTTTGATCATGCAGCACCGTAAACAAAGGAGTTTAAAATGAGCCAAACAGCAATTGGCGAGGCAGCTCTTGAATCCCAATGTCTCTTGTTTTCATTGGATTTGTTTGATTTCCTACTAACCTAAGGTACGTTGTTTGTTCTACCTTACCTCGCTCAGCACGCTGTGCCCCACCACACCGCCAGAACGGATGGCTTCCATCAGATAGATAAGTTACCTTATGCACAATGAAATCTTCTTTCTTGTCATGATGCATTGCGGCTGCAGCTCAATTAGATTAGCCAACCATTTCTTTAACCTATCAACTTGACACGAACCGTTTTCTCTGGCCTGGTTTATTTTGAGTTTGGGTATTTGACAAGCCACAAGATATGATGTTGAATACTAAAGTTTGTTCCTGAATAACTTCCATTCAGGTCGATCTTTTTGACCAGACTTTGGTATCCAATAAATACACTTACCATCTGACAATTTGAAATGCCAACTGCAACAGCTTAGTCTAAATTCTGGCTTTCCAAGTAGTAGCAGCACTTTTGCTTTGCAGACTTCCACAATTAGACAGACCCATTGGTTTGATCTTAGTACACACAAGCCGAAATTGTGCAAAGATCTTGGATAACGAATGTTTCGGTATAAAACATGATGGTATTTACCAGCAAGACATTTATAAAACCACTGGCGAGTTTCCTATTGCTCTTTGTTCATGTTACCTCGTATCAGAGCTTTAGTAGTTTGGTCATATCAAGAACTGCAGAACTAGGGAGTTCCTTGAAGACATCCACATTTTCTGGTCGAGTCTACGTTAGTGAGCGACGATCATCGATGGTGTGTATGGTAGAAGCTTCTGCGATAGCTCTGCCGGATCGATCATTGTGAGGGCTAGGTGCTGGAATGGATTATCTGCTATTGGTGTAAATCAATTCCTAAATAGTACTTAGTCACAGCTGCAAGAGAGATCGAATGCCCAAATGCCCAGATGTAGGATTGCATCTATGTACCTATGTACTAACTTAGAGTCTAGGGATTTAATGGTGGTTTCTTCCACCTTTTATCAGTAAGTTTCCAGGCTGAAGATTGATCCCGTCCATCCATCGCGGGGCACTCCACCATCACCCGGCTCCTATGTCATCATGCAAAACGTTCCCCCGCCCACTCATGGCTTTGGATTGTAACCTCGTGCCCCTCACAGACAAGTCTCATCTCCAGACCAACCTCCGCAGCAAGAGGCAGGGAAAAAACCATTCCACTTTAGTTACTTTACTTTACTTCACTTCACTTCACTTCACCTCATCTCATCATCTATCGATCGCCTTGTCCTTGGCAAATAAATGTCTTCTGATCTTTTGTATCCTGATTCTTCTTAGTTTGTGACTCTGACTCTGACTCTGACTTGAATATCGAGATCCATTCAACTCGAACCACTCACTCTCTTATCCTCCACTGCCTGCGCCCCGCGTCTACTCCCACATCCGTCTTGTCTCGTCCGTCTTGTCTTGTCTTGTCTTGTCTCGTCTCGCCCTACTTCACCCATCTCTGTGCAAACTACTCCGTATCAATTCATCATTGCAATTGTCGCGACAGATCGCTATTCGCCATTATCTTCTCATCTGTGTCTCGATTGCAATACCTATAGCGCTCTTTTGTTCGCCCCAGTCGTGTTGATCTATCGCTTATTGCCAGTCCCGTCTGTCAAATCTCAACATCAGTCAGTCAATTCATTCATCATCACCTGGTCAAAGCGAAACAATTCCACCATGGACCCCTCACCGAGCTCAACCTCCCGCGAGCTCAAAGATACTCGCGCAACCAGCTCGACCAGCCTCAACAGTGCTGCTTCGGGCTCTTCGTCCACTCACAAGCCACCTACTCTTTCTCAGCGATCTCCTTCTGTATCTATATCCGCTGGTTCTGGCCCAAGCTCCATATCCGCACACCGCGCAAGCTTCGCCGAAGGCTTGCGCAATGCGCCCTCGTCCCCACGCTCTCAACGGCACCCTTCTTTCACACAGGCCGCTCTCCAGGAGCTGCTGAACCATCCTCCGGCAGGAAACAAGCATGCCAACCCCAGATTCGCCGGCCGCGATTGGCGTGATGTAGCTATCGGAGAGCTCGTATCTCCCGAGGATGTGAAATGGGTTGAGTTCGATAGCAGCGTTGAAGAAGCTACAAAGGTGAGCCTAGAACTTTGACTGTCACCCAATACAGGACCGGCCTCGTATGCGCGCCTTCAATTACCGGATAGCCATGCTAACTGTTCCTCGCAGCTCCTCCTCAAGAGCCCTACCAACGTTGTTCTGGTCCGCGAGGATCCCTCCACTCATATCGCCGTCTCCACATTCGATTATACCGATCTGAACGCATACCTACTTGTTGTCGTTGGTCTCGCCAAGCCCGAAGAGGATCAGGTTGAGCTATTCAATTCGATTCTGGCCAAGGCTCAGGAAGGGGGCCAGATTCCCCTACGAGACGTCTTCCCTCTTTTCCGCAAGGAAACACTCATCACGTTGCCTGGCGACGAAAAACTCGCACAGGCTATTCAAATTCTCGGCAGTGGCATCCATCGTCTGTTAGTGACAACTACTAGTGGCGAGGTGGTTGGCATCGCAAGTCAACTTCGAATTGTTGAGTTTTTCTGGAACGAGGGTGTCAACTTTCCCTCTATCGATCGGCTTTACCCTGCTTTGCTACGTGATCTGGGTGTTGGGGCCAAGGAGATTGTATCTGTCAAGTGAGTTTCTACGCAGTCTCAGAATGATACGTATTAACAAGGTCGTAGCTCCGATTCACCCTTATCTGAAGCACTCACGCTTATGAGCAATGAAGGACTCACAAGCGTTGCTGTTGTTGACAACGGTATGAATGTGGTGGGCAATATCTCGACCAAGGACGTCCGCCACTTAACCAAGAGTTCCAACGCCCATTTACTCAATTCGTCATGCATGAACTTCATTTCTGTGATTCTCAATGAGCGAGGAGTTGAACATGGACGCGACGTCTTTCCCGTATTCTACGTGAACCCCTACTCGACTTTGGCCCATACCGTTGCCAAGCTCGTTGCTACTCGATCGCATCGGATGTGGGTGGTTGAATCGGCGTCACCCTCCCCTTCAGCTCCTGCAACACCTTTGATGGGGCCCCAGTCTTTCACGACCGCCGGTCCTCCGCCTTCTGCTGCACCCGTATCGGCGCCTGCACCCCCATCGCCTGTCCCGACTGCAGCAGTACCTGCTTCTCCAGTCCCTACAGCTGCTGTGCCCGCATCGGCCATGGCTGGGGCTCGTCTTTCGGGAAGGCTTACTGGTGTTATCTCGTTGACTGATGTACTCAACATGTTTGCGAAGTCGACTGGTTTGCACCCTTCCGACCCCAACGAGCAGCGAGCGAGGCGAAGACGAAGCTCAAGCAGCTCAGTGCGGCCAAGCCTGGACTCATCTCGAGCTAGTATCGATTTCCGAAGGTGATGGCAATGGAGCTTAGCTATGGATATAATTATGCAAGTCTTGCCAGGAAAGATGCCAAGTATAGTTGTGGTTTTCTTTCAAAGCACTGTCTGCTTATAATTCTGAAAGAAGGAAAGAAAGAAAGAAAGAAAGAAAGAAAGAAAAAACGAAACAGGCTATATCAAAGATACAAGAAGTCGGTTCAATGGAACAGGGGCAGCTTCGGGTTGTTTAAATTTGCGAATCAGGCAGTATTCGCAAACTTCTTGTTCATGCATATGTTTTCGAAATGTCGAGCACAAGCAGGATTCAAGATTTCCATTCTCACTTTATGTAGGGCATGGCTATCTATTCAGAGGGATGAATGCATCTGGCATCAACTTAAGGATGAACACAATGTAAGAAGCAGAGATAGAAATTTGACAAAGTCTTTGCTCATTAACAAGTTGCTGAATTCTGTGAAGTGATGATGGTCAGCACAATGTCTCCTGTTTCGCTTCCATCTTTGTCGTGCTGTTGACAATGAGTATCTTGCCCGTAGGGTGTTCTTTACCTTTGAGCCTTGGGAGCTGAAGCCTCTTTTATCTTTTAACCTCCCGCAATGGAACCTCATCACAGTCATACCAAGTACGTATATCAAGTAGTTAAGTTGCTTGTTCAGCCAAGCCACTTGGATCAACGTTTGGAGTGGCAATAAACACGTGAGTTACAGGACCCTTATGCCACATATGTCGCGATCTGATTGGCTGGGAACATGCCATCCCGGATCCCGGAAAGCCACCCAGAGGTAGCCTCAGTACTAAGTTAGCTACCTAAAGTTCAAGGTGAATTGACTCATCATTCATCTCATCTCATACATACCTTGCATTCTTCGTCAACGGTTTAACGTCCGTATTTCCTTGTTCCCTATATTTCAATCCTTGTTCTTGACTCGAGTCTTTGCGCGAATGTTCTCTATTATATCTTTTGTTCTCTGTCTTTGATTTTCTGTCCCACTTAACACGGTTTTGACTGAGTTAAGCCCTTTCTTTTCCCTTACTGTGACCTCATGATATTCTGGTAGCTCGATCTCCGCCCTTGGTCTCACTTGGCTTCATCAAGCGGCAAGATCTGACGCATTGGATTTGCCCTTTGAATCATCCCAGACTGTGTTTGGCTATTTCGAGTTCCCTCTTCTACATACATACTCAACTACGCCACGTCCGTTTTTGTTTCAGCTCATTCTGCTCACTTGTGGCAAATCGGTCTCTCTCTCAATATCTTCTTGGCTTTGTCATTTGCCGCAGTTCTAGCAAATTGCAGTTGCAACTTTGGATAATTCATTCTACTGGCGCCATTAGTCAATACTTGGAAAACAGTTCAGCAATATTCCCACGTCTGGCATTGGTGTCGAGCAACTCGCCAATCTGATCTATAACAACCAACTCGCATCTATGTGCGCAGTCGCTTTTGATGGTTATTATGGCATCGACAACGACAAACTCAACAGACGATCCTCTTCGCGAGCCGCCGGGTAGCAGTAAGCCTGTAGATAATGCTGCACATGACGGTAGACTCAAGCTTGGTGACTTCACCAAGCTGAGCTCCATCAGTCTCACGGACTGGGCTTCCACGAAGGATTCAAGGGCTTCTGGCTCAACCCCGTCCCTTGGAAACTTCAAGCGGCTCTTCCAGCAAATTCGTCTCAACGACATTGAATCATCCCAGCAGCAGCGAAAGCCATTGGCTTCCCCAAAGCTACACTCGATCACGATATTAAAGCGACCTTCTGTGCCGCAATTCACCAACGATGCTGGCAGTGTGCCCAAACCCTCGGCTGAGCCTGAGCATTTCAATCAAGAGGATCAGGAGCAGGCATGTATTACCGCCTCAAAGCAACCAGACCGGAGCACTGAAGGCCGTATTCATTACATAAAGATGGCAAGTGAAATCCATGAGAAGCGAACTGGAAAGTCTATTCGGATTACTAGGGAGGCTGTTCTGAAGGAAGAGATATGCGAGGAAGATAAGGATGAACTTCTCAAATCAAACCAGCCCAACTTTGACCCAATTACCGACTCAGAGGCTGGATGTGGTTCTGACACTGATGTGCTGCATGCCACGTCTTACTCAACCGCTGCCTCAACACCACCAAGCTCAAGCGAGTCTCCGCTTAAGCATTTTGAAGAAGCCAAAAAGAACAAGAAAGGTTCAAATCCGGGCAAGAACAAATCGCATTCCAGAGATAGCTCTGAACCCAACATAGTGGTCCTGGGTAGCATCCAATCGGACCATGTCAGACATGTTATCTCATATCAGTATTTCAAGTATGGCCCCCTTACTGAGATTCACAGTAACGTGGAGACCACGGTGGTCAAGCATGAGGGCCTCATGAGAAAGCTCGTTCATGAGCGGGTTATAGACTCTATGATCTGCAAGGATTATCCCACCATTGCAGAAAACGGAATTCATGTCTTTGTCGACATGTCCAACATCATCATTGGATTCCAAAAGGCCCTAAGAGTCAGATTTGGTTTGCCAGAGTCGTCGCGCTTTGTTCCACTTCCACAAATGAATCTTGCTTTCTTTCACGAACTTCTTACCCGCGATCGATACGCGGAATGGCTCAACGTTGGCTGCTCTGTGCGTCCCAACCGCAACGAGCCTACTTTTGTCCAAGAGCTCAAGGATCTTGGCTACCGCGTCGACCTTCGCAGTCGTCGTCCTGAGCAATCTGGTGCTGATGACCACAACACATTCGAAGCTGGCGGATTCCGTTATGTCGAAGACATGGTTGACGAAACCCTCCAGATTAGAATTAGCGAGTCTGTTATGCAGTATTTCGAGGAGCCTGGCACGCTTGTCATCGCTACTGGTGATGCTCGGCCGGCCAAGTATTCAGACGGCTTCCTGACACAAGCCCAACGCGCTCTGAAAATGGGCTGGAGCGTTGAGGTTGTTTCCTGGAAAGCCAGTCTTTCTTCTGCTTGGACTACTCTTTTGAAAGACCAGAGCATCGGCTCCCGATTCCGCATCATCGAACTCGACCAGTTCCTTGACGAACTTTGGAACTGCTAAACTCATCCCGTCGCGCCAGCTGCTGAAATATGCAGGGCCGCTTGATGGGTGCATGTTTGACGATCTTGATCCCAGGACGGGTCTTTTGAGACATCTCCACCATTTGAGCTAACTGATCTTGAGCTCGGTATGACTTATGGACGATGTGAGATTTGATGTTTTTTCTTCTTTTCTTTTTAACCTTCCTACGGAGAAGCAAAGGCGTGTTCGCCTCCTCGTCTGAGGCCTTGGGTCTTATCCCCCCATACTCTGGTCTACATCATACGCCCCCGTCTCCGCATTGCGTCCCAAACCTTGCTGCTATGTTCTATTTAACGATGTGCTCGTCATCCACAGCGAGAAAACCACTTATTAAGTGCCCACACACAGTTGCCAGCTTCAGACAAGCTACCTAAGATCTCGAGCTACATTACAGCAACTGCAGAATTTGAATCGGCTTGCCAAGGGAAGAGCCTCTTTGGTCAATAGCTATTATCGTACAAAGAGCTCTATTTTGTTAGGCATCATGCATCATGGGGAAATCATTGGGCTAGCACGGGGTGCATTGTGTATAGTCTTATGAGTAACGAAATCGTCAATGTGAGGTTCGGGGGCTGCAGGACATCGACCTCTATAGTTATATAGGTAGTTCATCAACGCTGTTTCTTGGCCTCGATCATATTCTGAATTTCGAGTCCTCGTGAACGGTTTAGATACGTACTATGTTTCGATCAAGCCACTCATTCACTTGGACTTTCGCCCATTGACTGAAATCCTAGTTCAAATTGTATAACTGACATTTCAATTCAAGTAACAAATACTAAGTGTAATTCTTTTCTTATCTCTAAAAGAGCAGCCATAAAGTGAGGTGATGTGATGAGGTAGTTGAAGCTTGAATAGAAGAACGGACAAACCTCCAACATACCTCCCAAGATGATAGGCTCGTACAGCCTCGCAATGGCCACCTGATAATCAGCATCAACAATCCTCTAGCAATAACAATAAAACATTAAACATCATAGAAAAGACATAAGCCGAGGGTGATCTCAGAGTAAAAACGTGACCGCAAACCGTTCAAATATTTGAAGGTCTAACTGACATGACAAATCGGGGCGCCGTTCCCTAGTCAGAAGACGACGGGTCCTTGTTGGAAACTGAGTCCTGGCCTTCGAT
Organism: Fusarium pininemorale; assembly: GCA_002165215.1. Taxonomy (NCBI): domain Eukaryota; kingdom Fungi; phylum Ascomycota; class Sordariomycetes; order Hypocreales; family Nectriaceae; genus Fusarium; species Fusarium pininemorale. The sequence continues at coordinate 18,942 of NFZR01000026.1, read as the reverse complement.
ACCCCACCATTGCTCGGCCATGAAAGTTGCAGCCTCGGCCTTCTTCCAAGGATCGTTGAAGGCAGAGAAGAGGATCAGGTCTCCCATATGACTGGAAAATGCCTGCTTGATAGAGTCAAGAGCAGCCTTCTGTTGGCTCATACCGGGAACAGCCTTGCCGTTACTGTTGCCCTTTGTAGGCCAGCCAGTCTCGCAAATAACGATACGCTTGTCGCCAGAAATCTTGGATCGAAGGTCCTCAACAGTGTTAGAGAGCCACTGGCCAGCTTCATCAGCAGAAGTGTTGGCATCGAAGAAGGCGTGAGCGTTGATAGCACAGTAGTCACTCTCGTTGCAAAGCTCAGGGTTAGCATTTGCAGCAATAAATGTATCAACTGTGACAACAGGGCCTTGGTAGCCTGCGGTACGGAGGATCTCACGAGCCTGCTTGACAGCGGCGATGACCTTTGCTGGGGTGGCAGCTCCGTTGTTGACAAGTTCATTGCCAACGCTGATGGTGTCAACGACGTCCCAGTCATCAATTGCACTGATGATGGTCTTGGCCTCAGTTTGAACATCGTCAATATTCCAGATACCGAGGAACAGTTTCATGCCGCTACCCTTGGCGCATGAGTAGACATTGGCGACCTGGTCACAGTCGGTGCCATAGATACGAAGGACTGAAAAATCAGCTGCGAGCTGCGTAATATCGTGCTGGATCTCGTCCTTGGATTTGCACTGGTGATCGCCTCGGTAGGGAGCATATGCGACACCAGGGAGCTTAGAACCGTCAGGCTTGCCGTTCTTAGAGGGCTTGGGGCTGCCAGAAAGAGGAGCTGTAGTTTCTGGGTAAGCTACAGTTCCTGTAGGGGTGACAGGGGTAGCAGGAGCGATAGTTGCGGTGTAGGTAGAGGCCGAAGTCAGAGTAATAGTCGTAACACTATAATCTTGTCAGTCAACACCGCGGTTTCATGTCACGAGAAAAGCATACGGCTCTCGCTTCTCGAGCGGACGGGCTGTTGGTACTGTCAGCTTCGAGTTACAGCCTGGTCAGGAGAATGCTTACCAACAGGAACAGCAGCAACAACCGCCGCCATGGCAACCGCCGAAGTGAAGAAACGTTTCATCGACATTTTGTTTAAATATTTTATAAAAACCGTAGGTAGGTTGGTAGTTTGGGGAGTTCTTAGAGAGTGAAGGAGCTGCTACAACGAGCTCAAATAGTCGTTTAAAGGTCGGTGATTTGAGAAAATGAGTGTATAAGACGGGACTTAATAACCCGCTATCCAAGAATGAATAGGGTTCGGATGAAAAGAGTGTGTATAGAACTGAAAAGAAGAATCAAAGAATGACAAATCTTAGGAAGTGATTGTAGGTAAGAAAAGAAACGAAAAACGATTGTAGGAGTGAATGAATGAATGAATGAATGAAGAGGAAGAAGAAGAAGAAGATGGCAGCGAAGTTGAAGCTAGAGAGGTAAAGTAGGTAAGGTAGAAAAAGAGGAGACGTCAAAACAAGGGAGGAAGGGGCCTCTCTAGGTACCTACTGGCAATGACCTAAGCAAAAGAAAACAACCCAAGAAGGAACAACACTGTACGGTAAGACACGTGTTGAGCCTGACTTCCCATGGAACTCAAGGTACCTCCTGACCTTGGGTACCAATGGAACCTTGACGTAAGGTAGGTAGGTAAGGTACCTTAGGTACCGTTTGTAAGTGTTGAGCTTTAAGGCAAGCTTGAACCTGCAAGAGACAAGTGAGACACTCCTCACCTCCGTAATTCCTCTCAGTCAGTGAGTTTCATCCCGAGATCCTACCTACCTAGGTAAGCTTCATTGGCTCGGCTTTGCCTTACTTATAAGACTTCATCCCTTGTTCTCCCTTTTCACACTCATGCCCGCTCCCAGAATATGAGACACACGAATGCAGAAACTCACTCGAGCCATGGAACTCAACAACTCAAACTGCCCGAAAACATAAACCTTAAAAATGAATCACAAAAAGAGGCCACGACGCTCGCGACTCTTGGAATGAGGTGATTTCTTTGCATGGCGCATACTTTCGAGACCTGTAATCTCCCAAGGAATGCAACGGCGTCTGAGACATGTCCAAAGTCCTGTTGAGAGCTGAAAAGGTTCCTCATCCGTCCGGTAAAATAAAAATAAACTGTGAAACTGAGACTACAGCTCTGCCAATTGTGATCCATCTTCTGCATGTGCGTGCGTCCTTGGTGATTCTGTTGTTGTCAGATTGGAGTCCGTGATGTATGGCGGCTGTATAGTAGTAAGGACATGACTTGGCAAGGGATGGCTTATAAAATCCGCGAGACAGCTGACGTCTCCTTCTCTATCTCACATAGTCTTTAAATTCGAAAACAGTGACTTGGCAGAAGCGACTTCATCAACTGTGAGTAAGTGAAGCAGACAAATAAGGTATCTTACATCCCTCGTCAGTATCAAAATCATGATACTGAAACCAATTGATAACATCTTTTCACGGCGCCCACAAAGGCACAAAACCATTGTATCGGGAAATATTCATTCAATGCTAGCGTACAAGGGCCGCATCTATTAATCATTAGCTTCTTAAATGGCTGCCAGCCACTTTGTAAATCGTTCCATATTGCCCCTCGTCTATTGCGTTGGCTGATTATCCATAATAAAAAAGGGTCTCAGTGTAGCCCGACGCCTTATCGACTATCCTCAGCTGTATAACAATTCAGCCAGCCTCCGTCTGTCATCAAAATTATCATCCGTTAAGCCCCTGAATCAGGCGGTCTTGGTGCTCGTCTTTCGTGTCATGACCTTGGTGATAGCATGTCGAATAGTCACGCCGGCCTTCTCAATATCCTTCTTAGACAGTGCTGATGTAACGCAAATTCGAAGAGCAGGCTGGGCAAACCAGGCCCCGTCCTTGGGCTTGACAGTGTGCGCATAAGGCCTTGTCTTGGTTCTTGTGATCAACACACCGTTGGCAAGAGTCTGTCTTGGAGTCAGTTTATTTTATATTCGTTCATGTTTCAGTGTTCGATGCACGCACCTCTTCCACACAGTCCAGAAAGATGCGTTCTTGATCTTCCAGTCCGAGCTTACGGGCAGCCACAACTTCGGGCTTGAGGACAAGGAGCATAATAGGGTTCTCGGGGTCGCTTGGGCTGTAAACCCAATCACTGCGGGGATCCAATTGAACCCTCATGGCCTTGATGTTCTCGCGGGACTGTGCCAGGATTTCAGGATTACACTGGAGCAGGTTGAGGGTCTCGCTGGCGGTGACAGCCAACATGGCAGGGAGAGCGGCAGAGAATGTATACGCAGAAGATGTGATGCGCTGGTGCTCGACCACATCTTTGGGGCCAGCACAGAAGCCACCACCGGCACAGAGAGGTCCAGCGAGGGAACCAATGATCATGTCAACCTGTTGGGGATCCACGTTTTGCGCCTCAGTGATACCACGCCCGGTACGGCCGAGAACACCAAAAGACCAGGTCTCGTCCAGAATAACGCGGAACTTGTACTTCTCTTTAAGCTCAACCAGGCGGGGCAAATCGATAGAATCTCCAGAGAGCTCAAACAAACCTTCGGTCACGACAAAACGACGGGTAAGTTTCCTGGCATTGGCCTGCTCTCGGGCGACAGCCTTCATAGCGTCTTCCAAAGCACCCATGTCATTGTGTTCGTACCAGCGGATGGTGCTTCGCGATTGCTCGAGACCTTTGCGAATAGCGAAGTTGACATTACGATCAGCGATGATAACGTCGCCACGCTTGGAAAAAGAGGGAATGACACTAGAGATGGTGCTGAAGGATTGAGCGTAGACGATGCAGCCTTCGGTGCCCAAATACGCGGCAATGTCGGCTTCAGTCTTCATGTGGACATCCTGGGTACCGTAGAACTGGGGAGGACCGCAAGGGCCAACACCGTAGGTGCGCAGAACCTGGATAGCCTTCTCCTTAATCTGATCATTGCCGTTGAAGTTGTAGAAGTTGTAGGATGCGAGATTGGTAACAGTTCGGCCGTTGGCGAGTTTAGTCTTGGGACCAGTAGGACTATAATAATATCAGATGCTGCTCCTGGCTAGATTGCGCATGCGATTAGACTTGATGATGCTCACCCAACAAGGACAGGAAGCCGTTCAGCTTCAGCGACCTCAAATGGAGTCTGCTCGACGACGAGAGGCTCGGGCTGCCATTCATCGATCAACTCCTCAATTTCCTACAAAGAAGCCAAACATTAGCGACTTCAACCCTGTGGGGATTAAGGATATGGCTGTGTTCTCACCTCCTCCCTCAACTTGATGTAATTCTGCTTACGGGTCGAATAAGAAGGCGACAGGAGATAGCGGATAAAGAAGAGAAGCAGCACAAGTTCAATGGCGGATCGCACGGGGTCGTTCTGATAACTCGAATGGATGTAGCGCATAAAGACTGCAGAACCAGGGACTTTATGGAAGTAGACGGCGGCCTGTTCGAGGATTTCGCCCACCTGGGCTTGGAGGGCATCGAGTTCCATGTTTTTTCTGTTTCCAATTGTCTTGAATGGTTACGTCAACTTCTATCAATCTCGCGTCGCGTCGTGTCTCGCCTTGTCTCGACCGGTCTTGAGAGTATATATTGATTTGGACTGGAAGCGTGTTGTTGAAAGGAGTTGAAATGGACGTCAACCGAAGATTCTGAATTGTCAAGTCAAGGTCAATCGTTAAGGTAGTAGGCACATGGGTCTACAAAGGGGCCTCCAGAGTCCTCTAACGTCGAAGCGAGTCGAGCCGCAGACCGCAGGCTGATTGGCTGTACCAAGGATCCATATCTAACAGGGGCTCAACGGGTACCTGAAGGTCAGAAACAATAAGACCACAGGCCATCCACTACAGTGGAGGTGTAGGGGTCATCGGATAGCCCGGAGAAGGGGAATACGTAAAATTGGCTTACATTAATAGGTTAGGTACATTGAAACAAACAAACCAAAATCACAAGCTCCGTAGGAAGGCAGTACAGTAGAATATCTGTCGGATACCTCCCTGTTGCAATGTTTGGTATCTATAGAGCGTAGGCTAGTGATATAAATGAAATGAAATGAAGGTTCAAAAGGCATTATTTGCATTTAGGTCTAGAGTTTGTGCCATGGATGTGTTTCTTCCTTTCATTGTACACATTATAATAGTTTAAAAAAATAGAAGTGCGCCTTGTACCAAAAAAGATCAGTCCAGTTCAGCCAGTGAATGTCAGGTCTGACTTATGCCAACCTCCTCCTCCTGTATCTCTCCCATCCCCCACCGTCTTCTATAAAACTTCAACCTATGTATGCACGCGCATCCACTCAAACTGCTGAACTGAAAACAAAAGACAAGCAAAAACAAAAACTTCGCATTTCCACAATTTTTCTGTCACCAGAAACAAGCTAGGAACATCGCCCGTATGAGGCGCCTCCAAAGGGGGCTGTCTGGAAGTTCCCACCTAGAACAGCTTGATCTTGCCAGTTGCCGAGGCATCAGCACCAGTCTTGGTCTTGGTCAGGCCAGCACCGGTGTAGCCTTGCATTCCTGTACCAGTAGCCATGGTGCTGTTGGTGTTGTCATTGTTGAGATCGTTAGGCTGATAAAGTCTGAAGCCGGCAATATCGCCAAGGACATTGCTGATCGTGTTGGGTGGCATGTACTTGCCAGCCACAATAGGGCCAGCAATCAAAGCGATGAAAACGACGAGGAGTGTGAAGTAGAGGATGGCGTAACGAACCACACGTCTGCGTCTGAGCTTGGATTGCTTCATCGAGTAGATGGGAGGTCGGATTTGGCGACTGCTCTGAGGTTAGTGCAGGTTCAAAACATAACAAACAAAGAATAAAGCATACCTTGGGCGAAGCCAGAACAACATCATAGAGTGGAGCATGTCAATCTTGGGAATCAAGATGACAGGTGCCATGAAAAAGAGCAGCCAATGACCCAAAACGAAGTCGGCTGCGAACATGGACAATTCGGTGATCTTGCACAGAAACTCTCGAGCAGGCTGAGAGATGGTGTGCCATCCCATGGAGTACCACTTTCCGGTCCAGAAAGCAATGTTGGCAGTGTCACCCTTGAATTCACGGGTAAGGGCAAGAGACACAATGAGCTTGACGAAAAAGCGCTGAATGCAAGTCACGGCGATCATACCAGCCAATGTGCGGGTAAAGTTGAAGCCCTCGAGAACAAACATACCCAGGAAGGAGACCAGCAAGAAGATAACAGCAGTAGCGTGAGCAATACCGGCAAGAACACTGCCAAACTTCTTGCAGCACATGCTGAGTAAAGGACCCATACAGCAGGCCATGCCGAACATAGCAGCCAAGACACCTGCGTTAACACCAATAGGGGCAAAGGCAATAATGAGTAGCCGGATCAAAGAGTCGGTTGGCTGGGGCTTGGTCTTGACGCTGTCCTTCTGAGGGGCATTTTTGACACCTGTTTGGGCGTTAATGAACAGATAAGGGAGAATCGTGACAACGGCTAGCATCAGGGGAGAGAAAATCTCGCTGAAAAAGATGTTGGCAAACGGAGCTCGAGGAACGTCTGCAGACATCTTAGCAGAGGGGTCTCCTAGAGCCTTTCGCTTGTAACCAGTAAGACGAGTTCGAGACAAACGACAGTAGGAAATCCAAGACGAGGCGTGGCTTCGGGAGTTACCACGGGACAACCATCGGAGGTAGTCTCGGTAGTCGATGAAGAAATCAGTCCATGCGAACTGGTGAGGGTTGTACAAGAAGGGCGAGATTGTCAGCGCAAGAAGTGTGATCCAGAAATAGATCAACACACCCTTCCAGACAGTCAGGGTCGCGAAGAGAAGCATCATGAGCAAACGAGCGCCGAAGTAAATAGCTGGTCCAGCGAATCGAGAATACAAGACACCGAAAGGAATACGAGCAGTAGCAAAACCACGGCCAGTACCAATATATCGCGCACCACCGAACGAAATGTTCTGCTGCACAGAGTTCGCATAGATCTGACAGACGAAAACCTCGAACATGAGTGACATCGAGCAGAATTGCTTCATCAATCGGACGAAGGCGCGCCAGAAGCCACGCTCCATCAGCTCCTGAACAATAAGAGGGATGAAAGAGAGGAAAAGAACGAAAAGAATGGAAACGATACATCGGTAAATCCAGTCGGTGAGGGCATCAGTGTTGGCACAACCAGTAGGGTAGAGAGGGTCGGTGATGGGGACATTTCGGTTGTATTCACAAGCTTGTGTCTCATGGCGAAGGGCTCCCAGGTTGACCATCGTAATCATGAACATCTGAACAGAGAACATGATGAACATGTTATTCAAATGGAAACCTGGATGGGCATAGTAGAAGGACAAGAATCGATCGAGAGGAAGTTGAGTGCCGAGATAGTAGTACTCGCGGGACAAGAACTGTTCACCCATACCAGTGCCAATCTTGGTTGTGAAATTGAGGACGGAACCGAAACCCAAATCACGACCCTTACCACACTGGAAGTATTCACATTGCTTGATACGTCCACCACGAAGGAGGGCAGTCATACCAGCGTAAATATCCTCGTTGAGATGCAGACCCTTCTGAGCCTTGGAGACACCGCCACGCGTTGTCATGAAAATACCATTGAGAAAATCGGGATGGCCGTAATGAAGTTTACCACCGATTTGAGCCATCGTTCGAGCGAAGAGAGTACCGAATGTCTGTTCCTTACCGGCAGCAATGTCACCAAGAATACCAATGTTCTCGGAGAAAATGTATTCTCGCATACCGAGAATAGCCACAGGGGAGCTAACATCGTTCTTGACACCAGGAGTGTAAGGGGAAACATTGTCAGTCTTCATCTCTTCAAATTCGGCCAAAACGCTGCGAATCTTCAGACACTCCTCGAGGTAGTTGTCCTGGTTGGCATCGATGAGCTGGATGTACTCTCCACGGTAGAAGATGATGGAGTGGTTCTGGTTGTCGGACTTTCCGTCACCGAGGATAGGATTGCCCGAGAGTTGAACACGGAACTTGGGCCGTCGCATGCCGTTCTCCATAACTTCCGAATGGCCGTCGATGAGAACTGAGTAAAGTCGGGGCTCTTCGCCTTCAGCAACCGGAGGCTCCTCGTCCAAGTAGGCGATTTGAAGGTCAGGGTAGGCGCGGAGCAAGAATTCGGCATTTTCCATCTCTTCTTTCTTGAACTTGGAGAATCGCTGCATAGAAACGACAATTTTGAACTTGCGACGGGCCATACGCTCAAGTTCACGTTCGAGCTTGTCGGTGTTACCACCGAACATCTGAACAACCTCAGGATTCTCGACACGGTAGAGGAGTTTGATGGCACGGCTGTAGTTCATGAAACCAGAGATAGTGCGGTACAGGGTTTGGAAACGAAGAGACGCCCAGATACGAGTACGGAGGGTGTACTCGGGTGCGGAAGACTTGAAACCAATGCAGTAGAAGGGAAGATCGTCGATCTTGCTCTTGGCAGTGTCCTTCTCGTTCTTATCTGTCTCACCGTTGTATTGCGAGGTTTCGTCGGCCAAAATCTTGGTGTCTTTGACGAAGCAGTCCCACTCGTGAGGGTGAAGCTGCTTGAGATACTCCAGGAGTGTGACACGAGAGTAAGGCTCGTCCTCGCGAATGATTTCACGGAGAGAAAGAAGGATCTTCTCGCTATAGTGGGGAATCATAACGGTAAAGGTAGGCATGTTGTCAACGGGCAGAGGCTCAGGAATGGGAGTCGATAGGGATTGTGCAAAGAACGAAATGCGACGTTCAGCTTCACTGTAGGCAGGGAAGAACTCGGTCTTGAAAGAGTGGTCTTCCTGGGAAATGAAGAAAGTAGGTGCACGAAGAGTTCGCTTGCCCTCCTGCTCAGAAGGAACCTGATGATAAAGAAGCTTCTGAACATGCTCGATCGCAAGAAGATGCTCACGGTACATCGAAATAACGATGGCGTTCCAAATCTGCGAAATAAGAACCTTTGGTTTATACTTTATCTCCATATCTGTCGTGGCTAGAACCTTGGAGTAAACACGCTTAGGAAGGCGAGAGAAGATGTTGCGCCAGGGTGTCCAGATGGAGGATCCGATATAGAAGGATCGTGAAACCGAGAAGACGGTGTTCAGCAAGACATACCAAAGGTAAGTATCGAGGAAGAAGAAGATAACGTCAGTGAAGGCCATCAGGGCTAGGACAATTGTCGGATGCCAGCGGCAAAGTTGATTGCCGAGGAGGAGCTTGTCACCCAGGCAAGAGTCAACGTTCATGATGCTCAAGTATCGGATGGGATCACGGAAGGAAAGAATCAGGTAAGTGTACGAGACACCCATCTTCACACCAAATACTGTTGCCCACAAACCATAGGACATTGCCATGTCATTGCCACGGAGTCTTGGCCAGCTGGCGGTGAATGTCTGACTAGCAACGTAGCGTCTGCTATTGGTAGACAGGTAGCTGCCGAATAGACCTCCAAGGGGCATGATAGAGAAGAAGATGAAAGTGATGACAGCAATGATGAAGTGAACGATGCCAATAGCTGTGTTGATCTTCTCAGGTCCAAGTTTTGGCAGCATGAAAACCTTTACACCAGGGGCGACGTTGAGAACGAGGATAAAGAGCAAGAACAGGAGTCGCTTGGTGAGATGCTGCGCACCAGCCCATCGACGAGGAACATAAGCCCATTCCGCAAGAGTAGCGAGAACCTGGATAAGAGATGCAATGGCACCACCAAACCCGACGATAGAGAATTGTTTAGCCGTTGAGGGTTTCTGGTTAACCTGCTGTTCGTATTTTGGTCCGACCAGGAGACTCGGAGCGTTATGGGAGGTGTAGAACCAGAACATGGTCAAATGAATGATCCAAATGCGATTGAAGTTGACGAGAAGATGGAACCAAGAACGAGACTCCTTGTAAGTCTTGAAAAAGCACTTCTTCCAGTTGACATCCTTCAGCTTGAGATATCGCTCAGCAGGAGGCACATCAACCAGCTTGCTCTTATCTTGAAGGGGAATGCGCTCAATGCCTTCGGGATACCAGAAAAGCTGGTTACAATCATCATAACCAATGATGTTCTTGTGGTCGCGCTCACGGCGGACGTACACGCCGTCGGAAATCTCGTATCCCTGGTCTCTCAAGTATTGGTAGAGAGGAGTAATGACGTTATTAAGGTACGTGAACTCCTCCACGGGCTCAACGAGAGCTTGGCAGGCAGGAGAGTTGAGGTAATCATCCGCACACTTGAAGATGAAGCACAAGCACTCCGGCATGAAACGAACTTGGTTGGCTTCACCCCAGCAAAGCAGGTAGAGAGCGATCTGACGAACCCGATCATGCTGAGACATCTTGTTCATGCGACTCTTCCAGCGGTACTCAGCAGCTTCGAGACTGTCATCGCCCTCAAGCTCCTGCAGAGTCTCGGCCTCGTTGGCCTCGGCATCCTTCTTCTTCTTCTTTCCGCCCTTCTTCTTGCGCTTCAAGCCCTTGCCTTGTGCATTGGAAAAACCTACAGCGTCATCCAAGTCCAGGTGAGCAGCAAAGTACCATTTGCGGTAGTTGGCGTTGTCACCACCAATATAATCAGCATGAAGGGAGAGAAGTGCCTGGTTTGGAGTCATGCGCGAGGCTCGAGAGTCGAGAAGAATCATCAGATGATCGTACATGTTACGCATGCTGTCACGCTGGAAACCGAACTTGGAGGTCAAGTCGAGGAAGATGTCCTCAATCTCCTCCTTGGACAAAGGAATCTGGGCGTCCGAAGTCCAGGCCGGGTAGGGCTCTCGGGATCGCTGACCAGCAGGGAGAACATTACCGTAGTCCATGCCATAGTTAGGGGTCGAAGCACCCGAAGAGCGATTCCCACCATACGAGATTTGCGAGGAAGGGGGTCGGTAGCCACGTTGTCCATCGTTGTAGCTATTGTAACGTTCGTCGCCCCGGCCGTAGTAGTCCATTTCAGCAGCGCGAGCCATGTCCGATCTCATGGTAAAGTCGCTGAAAGTCTCTGAGTCTTCCTCAGAGCCTTGACGGCCTCCTTGACCTTGATAGCCACGGTCATAGTCCTGATCATAGTAGCCACCTTGGCCATTGTCGTAGTATCCATCTTGGTATTGATCGTGGCCGTCGTAATAGCCTCCATCCTGCTGGTAGGGGTTATTTGGGTCGGCGTTGTAGTAACCACTACTGGCATGTCAGTGAAAGAACTACGAAAGGGAGGACTCGATGCTCACGATTCATCATAGTAGCCATCATGGTTATTGTTGTTGTTATTGTTGTTATTGTGGTTTGGGCCACGGTTGTCGTAGCCTTGATCGTAGTACTGATCATCTTGGTAGTAGGAGTCAGTGTTTCCACCGTGTTGTTGCTGGTTGCCTCCCTGTTGATGGCCATAACCATCATCGTACTGGTCGCGTTGACCGCCGCCTGGATATCCCGACATGTTGCTTAAATGAATTATCTATTGGAGGATAAGGTCAGTTGTTGTCCGTAGGAATCATGTCCACGCCATGGGTAGTCCTGTGCTAGAGACGTCATCAAGTGATGTGAAGCCAGACGAACGAAGCACATAGTACAACCTCATAGACAGTCGAGCTACCAGAACTCACCTAGTAGTACACATGTGGATGACCAGCGAGCGTGATTGTGAATCAAGATCAGGCGGGAGAACAAGCGTGGCCGGCACTGCAAGATATTGATTGTTTGTTTGTTGTCAAAAAAACCGTCAAATGGCCGAATGGGCAGTGGCTTGGCCTAGAAAGAAAGAAAGACCAATAGATTATGCGATTCGTCGTCGATACGGATTCAAGAAGATGAATCAATCACGGACGGTGATTCACCAGCTTGAGAAGTCGACGTCGTTAGTCCAAGTGCGAGACAAAGCGATTTGGCGTAGCCGTATAACGAGTGTCGGCAATGCGTAATGCAAAAAACAGCAAAGGGGAGAAGACGAGGGTTGGTTTTTGGTGGTTTGAGTTCCAACCCGCACGGGGAGGGAGAGAAACGCTGCGTGTCTCGGCGCCGGGTTATCCAGGGCGAAGTCAGGGGGTGGAGAATTGCAAGGGTGTGTCTGTAAGATAACAGGGGAACCACCTTGAACTGATTGATTGATGGATGGAGAGAAGTTTCCAGTTATTCAACAGACATGATATGCATTATCAGAAGTGTGATCCTTCTGCAGAGGCCAAAGACATTGAGAAGGAGGAGAAAGAAGAGTTCAAGACTTGGGCGACAAACTTGGCTTGAATGTTTTGATTCCCAGAACGCAGACGCGTATGTACGTACACAAAAACGTGGGAGTGAGAATCGAAGGGAGAGTGCGATGGGAAACAAAACACCATTCATTCATTCACTCACTCACTTACTCACTGCTAGTGCTACACAACGAAAGGGAGGGAACAACAATGCATCCATCAGCAGTAACTAACAGAAGGGAGATTTTTTTTAGGAGCCTCGCGGCCCCATTTCTGGTCAGATCAGCGAATAAGCTACAATCCTCAGCATGGCCAAGAGCATATCTCGACTCCAAAAGTGGATCATTGGCCACCTATAAAACGTTGTCAACACTGAGCTTCAAAGTTACAGGGCGTGATACCCGCTAAGCCCGAAGTTCACAGCGGGAAGACCGCTGAAACTCAATTCGATTCGAAAGCACAACCGTCCAACTCTCTGACATTAAGCATTAACAGGTTCTGCAACAAACTAGGTATCCATCCATCCTCATCCATCAAAGCAACCATTGTGATGCGCTGTCCCAACAGTGGATCGTCCGGGCCGTTTCCAGGTCGTCCCCTTTCGTTCCTTGCTTTCCTCTTGATAGACCCATCCTAGCCATCCCATCCCATCCCATCAGAGAGGGCCATCGCCCCTAAAAGCTGGCCCGCGCCCGCGACTGGCAGTGCAAGCCAGGGGCGCTGACCAGGAGTGCCAGGGGATACGGGTCTTGATTGGTGGTTGCAAGGGGGTGGTTGGGTCTCTGTCTCTGGAGGGGGTTGGCCAGTTTGGACTCTGATTGAGAGAATGGCAGACGGATTCCTCGGATGGGTGTGCTGCATTTCAACATTCTCTCTCTACCTAAGGTACCTGATGGATACATGTTGCGGCAATATCTCAGCTGGCCTTGTTCTGCTCGCATTCCGCTGTAAGGCGTTTACTTCTGGAGCCTCGCTTGCATGAGACCCATGAAGCGCAACCTTGTACGAGCTCGTAGCTTTAAAGTACTGTTCAGAAATAGCCAGCCACGCGTCATCATTGGTACGGAGTCACTCCTTTGTGGGCCTGACAAGTGCTTGCTGCAAATCGGGCTTTTGGATGAAGCCTCCAAGGTCCACTGAGGGGCACCGGCGCCCCTGAACGGCGCATCCGAAGCTCGAGTCAAATTTCTTTCTGTGGCCCGGAGTTATGGTTGGCATTGGCAATGCCTCATTCTCAGTCTCTCGCTCACTGGCTTGACTGGTACAAATGCGTTAATAGAATGGAAGGTTATCTAAATGAGAAGCACAACACCTCAGGCATCAATGCCACCACCAGCCAACCTGCTTGGTTTTGCCTCAAGCATGGGGTTAGTCTAGTTAGTTGTGTTACAGTGGCATGATTGAAGGTTGCAGTTGGTCACCCAAAGGTTAAATTCAACAAGTGGCTGAGTTATTGATTGTTCCCCAACCGCGATATCATGGCAGATAATACATTAATCAAGGAAATCCTAGCATGTCTGCATACATAGTTTGGATGATTTTCAGGTTTGAGATTCCCCAGTAAATGGAACGAAGCTATTATCAAGCTACACGTACACGTGTCTATGCCTGCAAAGCTGCTGGTACCCGTCACGGCTGCGGCCACAGCCGTAAGTAAGGACTTCGAGAAGCTTCAGCTGGTTCGTCGAATCCTCAAGCGGGAAGAACTTGAACTGCTGCGTAACCATGTCCTCGAACTGAATATGCACGTACCCTACTCATCACTATCAGATGTGGGATAGCTGGTACCAGGGTTGGCAATTACTTAGTAAATAGTAATTACTAATTACTATTTTTATTACTAATAGTAATAGTAATAGTAATTAAAAAATAGTAATTACTAATTACTATTTACTAAATAAAATTTTACTAATAGTAATTACTAATAGTAATAGTAAATAGTAAATAGTAATTACTATTTACTAATTTTTAGTAAAATTTATAAAAAAAAGATTTAATTTAATTTAAATTAAATAAATAAATTATAGAAAAAATTAATTAAAAGTTATATAATATAATTATTAAATTAAAAAAATCTTATAAATTTAATAAGCTTATTTTTATATAAATAATTAAAAAATTAAATTAAATAAAAATAAAAATATAAAAATATATATTAAAGTAAGTATATAAAAACTTAAAAAATTAATATAATATTTTTTTTATTTTTTATAAATTTAATAGTATATTTAATAGTATTATTATAGCCTAGTTACTTTTAAAATTAAAATACTTACTTTTATAAAAATATAATAAATTATTAAATTTATTTAAAAAGGTTTTCTTTTTTATTAATAAAAAGATTAATAAATATATAATATAGTTTTTAAGTATAAAAAATTAAATAATTTTAATAGACCTACTTTTATATAGCTAACTTACTAACTAACTTACTAATTAATAAAAAAGAAATATTTAAAAAAAAAATAAAAAAATATAAGGAAAGAAATAAGAAAAAAAATAGGAAAAAAATAGGAAAAAAATAAGAAAAAAATAGGAAAAAAATAAAAAAAAACAATACTATATAAAAGTAAAAAAAGTTTAATAAAACTCTATATCTTCCTAAGTAATTTCCTTTTCCTTAGTAGTATAACTTAAATTATACTTATTAATTTTCTCTATAAATTCTAAATTATTTAAAATAGACCTAGCAATCTAAGCCCTATTATTATAAGTAAAATTATCCTTAGTTTTATTAATAAGATCTTTATATATAACCCCCTTATAAAGAAAGCTATTAATAAGATTTATAATAATATTAATTAGTAAGAAAATTAAAAGAAATATATATATATATATACTTACTAAAATCTTTAAAAGAAATAGATAAAATTAAGATATAAAAGTTTAATTATTAGATTTTTTAATAGATAAAAGGGTTTAAATCTATAGCTATATCTTTATAATTTAAATTAATTTTATTTTTAAATATAATTCCTAGTAATAATTAGTAAAAACATAATATATAAATATAAATATAAAAACTTACTTTTTTAAAAGTTAAATTACTATATATTATAATACTTTAAATAGTTTAAATAATAAATAATCTAAAGTTAGTTAAGATAGGTAACTATATTAACTAATAAAATATTAGTATTTTTTTTATAGTTATTAATAATAGCTTTTAAAATATTATTAAGCTTTATATAAAAAATAAAAGTATTAGAATTAATAAAAGAAATAATAAAATTTAAGTTATTTATTATTTTAAATAATAAATAATATAAATAATATATATAATATATTTATAATAAAAAAGCAGTTATTAGTTAGTTAGTTAGTTAGTTAGTTAGTTAGTTAGTTAGTTAGTTAACTAAAGGTAAGGAAAAGGAAAAGAAAATTAAAAAAAACTACTTTTATATATAAAAATAAAATCTATATTATTAATCTATATATTAAGTATCTTTTTATTAGTAATTAGCTTAATAATACCTGATTTATAAGCTATATTATTAATAAAACTCTTAGAAATCCTTAGTAATGCTTAGAAATATAGATTAATAAGCTATAGTTTAAGTTTTTAAGCTTATAAATTATTAGTAATTATATTATTAATAATTTATAAGCTTAGAAATCATGGATTTATAAGCTAGATTACTAATTTATAAGCTAGATTACTAATTTATAAGCTAAAAAGTATATTAATAATCTTAAAGATTTATAATCTAGCTTAGAAATTGATAATTATTAAGCTTTACTAAGGATTTATAAGCTTATTACTAATAAAAAGATACTTAGTACTTAGATTAATAATATAGATTTTATTTTTATATATAAAAAGGTTTTTTCTTAATTTTTTTTCCTTTTCCTTACCTTTAGTTATCCAACTAAGCAACCAACCAACCAACTAACCAACTAACTAACTAATAACTACTTTTTTTGTCCTTTTTTAACTTAAAGATATTTTATAAAAACCTATTTAAAAAAAAAGTAAGTAAATCCTTATTTATTTATTATTTATTTTATATACTAATTTATTTACTTAATTATATAGTTTTAACTCTTTACCTACCTTGCTTTACTATATATAAAAACTCTTTTAAAAAAAGTAAGTAAAATCCTTATTTATTTATTATTTATTTTATATACTAATTTATTTACTTAATTATATAGTCTTAACTCTTTACCTACCTTGCTTTACTATATATAAAAACTCTTTTTTAAAAAAAAAAGTAAGTAAAATTCTTATTTATTTATTATTTATTTTATATACTAATTTATTTACTTAATTATATAGTTTAAACTTTTAAGTTACTTTACTTTACTATATATAAAAACTCTTTTAAAAAAGTAAGTAATTTCTTATTTATTTTATATACTAACTTATTTACTTAACTATTTAGACTTTTTACCTTACTTACTTTACTTATCTTACTTTATTACTTATTTATTTTATAAAAAAGCTATTTAAATATTATAAAAATGCCTATTAATTATAATTCTAAGGATTTTAAGCTTCCTGCTTTGGAAAAGGCTATAAATATTTTTAAAAATAGAGTATTTATAAGAGAATTATTAAAAATAAAGGAAAATAACCCTAGAAAAATAAAATTAACTTATACTATTTATAAGAAAGAATTTATATAAAAATATCCTCCTAATACTTCTAATTTAAAATTATATATATATAATAAATATAGGGAAATATATAATAAAATAGGATTAAATAAAAAAAATAAAAATAAAAATATAATAAATACAGAAGATATAGAAGATATAGAAAATAGTATAAATATTAGTAGTTCTTTTAATATAAATTTTTTAAGCCCTAATATAAGAAAAAGACCAAGCTATATATTTTTTAATAAAGAAATATATAAAGATTTATTATTAAATTTTATAATAGTTAATAACTTACCTTTTTTTATACTTAATAGTAATTCTTTTAATAATTTAATAAGATATTTAAAGAATAATATTCCTAAGATTTCTAGAAAAGTTATAAAGTCTTATTTAAATAATATATATAATATAGAATTTAATAAATTAAAATTAGAATTAAGTAAAAATAAAAGTAAATTCTCTTTTACTTTAGATAAGTAAAAGTCTAGTAATAATATAGATTTTTTAGGAATAACTATATATTTTTATAATAATAAATTTATATTAAAAAGCTATTTAATAGGCTTTAAATATTTAAATAATAACTTAATATATAGTAAAGCTAATTTATATAAATACTTAAATAAAGTTTTAACTTTATATAATATAAAAAATAATATTTTATCTATTATAAGAGATAATACTAGGCCTATTAATAGTTTAATAAATATAACTTAAGAGAAATATAATAGTAAATTTAATATTAATATTATAAATATAAAATATATAGCTTATATTTTAAATTTAATTTCTAATAGTTTTTTAACTTATACCTTTTTTAATATTAATAATACTATTAAATTTAATAATACTATAAATAATATATTAAAAGAAAATCTAGATAAAGAAGAATTATATAATATTTATAAAGTATTACCTACTATAATAAGAAATACTATAACTTTTATAACTAATATATATTATTTAAAAAATAATTTTAGGGTTTTAGTTAATAAATTTAAAAGAAATAATAATTTTTCAGGCCCTAAAAAGCTAATAAAAGATAATAATATAAGATGGCTTTTTACTTATAATATATTAAAAAGATTTATATATTTTAAAGAGGAAATAAATATAATATTAAATATAGCTAAAAATAAAAATAATTTAAATTTAAATACTTATAATATTAGTAAAATAAAATAGGATTATTTAATTATTATAAGGGATATATTAAAAATCTTTAGAAAGCCTACTATTAAATTCTAAGCTTATAATTATACTACTATTTTTTATACTATTTTTTATATATATAAACTACTAAAATAAATAAGAAACTATAAAAATAATTATATAAATAATCCTTATATTATTATAGGCTTAACTAAAGCTAAAAGTAAATTATTAAAATATTATCCTTTAGAGGAAAATAATATAAAAAAGTTAAAAGATTTATATTTAATTACTATTTTAAATCTATAGTTTAAAACTAGTATTTTAATAGACTTAGGCTTTTTTATTAGTATTATAGATTTAATTATTATTTATTTTAAAGAAGTTTTTAATATATATAAAAATAAATATAATAATAACTTAAAAAGTAAGGATTTAATAAGTAATTCTACTAGTTTTAATAGTAATATAGAAAAGGAATTATATAGTAGTAATAAGGAATTTTATATTAATAATAAAAGAAATAATAATATTAATAAAATAGATTTATATTTAAAAGAAGATAGAATATATAAAGATATAAATATTTTAAATTATTATAAAGAAAATAAAGATAAATTTCCTATATTATATAATATTATTAAAGACTATTTTATTATTCCTTTTAGCTTTAGTCCTTTTAAGTTACAATTTAGTATAGCTGGAAATATTATTAATAAAAATAGAAATAAATTATTACCTTTTACTATAAAAAAATCTATATTATTAAAAAGCTAGGGTATTTTAAAGAAAAAAGAGGATTTACTAGATAATAATAAGGAGGAATTTAAAGCTTATAACTTTAATTTAAAGTAAGACTTTTTTAGTACTTAAGGAAATGTAATTAGTTTTTTTTTTAAATATTTTATATATATTTCTTTTTATATCTTTTTATATATATTATATTAAAAGTCTTAACTTTTTAGATTTTATTATTAATTTAAAATTAAAAAAGTAAACCTTTTAAAGGTATTTATTAAAGTAAATATTATTATAATTATATTAACTTAAAAGTATAACTAGT